>VXBS01000462.1:0-14109 GCA_013400255.1 Sitta europaea | reverse complement strand
CAGCTACAGCAGACAATAAGCCTCAACCAATGGCTGTTGCTACTAGCACCAGAAGTGGGAAGTGCACAGACAAGACCGATCGACCAGTGGATGATGATGATAATGATGATGCAGGAGAAGGACTCTCAACGCCTCCTGACATAAAATCAGGAGTCAAAGCAACAGGTGCAAGACTTGCAGAAGCCAATATTGAGTTCTTTACCCTGAACGACCTTCGTGGCCTACAGAAGGACTACACTCAACGACCTGATGAATCCATCATCAGTTGGTTAGTCCATCTTTGGGATGCTGCAGGTGAGGCTGCAGTTCAGGACGGCATTGAAGCAAGACATTTGGGATCCCTATCACATGATCCTGTCATCAACCAAGGAATGATGAGGGGGGGCAACCCTCACGGCCTCTGGGCACGGGTCTTGGAAAGTGTAGCACAAAGATACCTCTGTGCAGATGATCTCTATTTGCAACAAACCCAGTGGAAGACCATAGAACAAGGGATCCAACGCCTGAGAGAAATGGCAGTGGCAGAGATTATCTTCTCAGATGACATAACAACTAGGAATCCAGACTTGGTACCATGCACATCTGTGATGTGGTGAAAACTTGTACGACTTGGGCCACAAGAATATTGCTTTAACAATATTGCTTTAGCAATAATGAAGTGGGATGACAGGGATGAGGCTGTGCTGGACATGGCAAAGAAGCTCCGAGCTTATGCAGATGCTGTACATAACCCAACACATGCCAGAATCGCAGCGGTGGAAACAAATCTGCAGAAATTAGAGGACAAGATAGAAGAGAATCATAAGAAGCTCAGAGAGGAGATTAAAGATCTTCTCCAAATCTCAGCAGTACATAGTGAGGCTTTTGTTTTTTGCTGGTCTCTTTTTTGCTTGACTCTATCTCTGGCTTCTGCTTTTGCTCCTGCTCCTATTTTGCTTTGCTCTTGCTTTGTTTTTTTTGTTTTTTTCCTTTTTTCTTTCTTGTAACTACTCGAACCTGCTCCAGACTGGGACCTGAGAACACCTTGTGGCTGCAGCAGCATCCCCAGCGCTGGAGGGAGCGACAACAGATCGACCACCCCCAAGAGAGACTTGCTGAATTTGTCATCTTTTTCAGAGCGGTGAAAGAGTGTTGTCATCTGGTATTGTTCATTTTGTGTACTAGGGGTGCTGTACCTGTTAAATAAACAGATTCTTTCCACTGCTCTCCGAGGAATCATTCCCAAACTGGCTGGAGGGAGGGGCCGTGTGGGTTTGCTCTTGGGAGGGGTCCCCCTTTGGAGGTTTTCTCCCAGATTCACCCTAAACTAGGACAACCATGTCATAAATTAAAGAGCCCATTCCTATATACAGATGGTGTGTAAATTTAGTCTATTATATATGATACTATCAGTTCACAGATTTTGGGTATTTATGTTGGCCAACTCAATGTACAGGGATGCAAGATGCATCAGCAGTTTCTCTCGGATGTCTGGTTTTTGGTTACTACCAAACAAAAATGAAATGTTAAGTTTAATTCACATTAGGCAGTGGTCTGTCAACATTAATTGAATGCTCTAATTTACATGTGAGAGGTTCTGGACAGCATGTTATTCTTGTGATACAGATGCAGAGCGTTAAAACAAACATAATGTTATTCCATGGACTAATGGCAGGAAATTGAGAATGTACTTGAATATGAAATTCTAGTGAGACAGACTTTTGCTCTGCCATTCTTTGAAAATCAACATTTTGATATCCACTTATAATTTTTTTTGGTACTGAAAAAAATGTGTGTCTTCTTAAAGCAGCTTTTTCGTTTGTCTGTTGGTGTGGGCTGAGCTGGACAGGGTTGGTTAAATGCAGTTGCTGTCACCACCACTGAATTGCCATGCCAATGACTAAAGAGTTAAATCATTCACAAAGGTAATTTTGAGGTACTTATCATTTATTCTCTCTACGTTAAAATCATGGGTTTGGGCCTGGAAAATTAATTACATTGTTTTACTTATGTACTATGAATTATTATGAACCTTTCTCTTAGAACTGACAGAAATGAAACTTTATTTATTCTTTTACAATAATTATTTTGAAGCAAAAATTGGCAAGTTCAGTCATGAATGTTCCTAAGTAATATTCACACTCAATTGTACAGTATGTGCAGTTGTTGAAAGGAAGGATATTATTTCCAGCTTTGTAATAGAGTATATATTTAGAGTTAACTAATTTTTGTTTATTGGTAACTAGATTTCCCTCAAGAGACAGGAAATAGGCATGGGCATATTTGTTTTCTTAAAACAAATACAGAATTGTAAAAGATTGTAAAGTCTCATTAAAAATAACCTTGTCAGAGGCCTAGTTCCACAATATTGGTAAAAAGTTTCCTTTACTTATACAAAAAATCAGTATTGTTTCTTCACATTAAACACTTTAATAAAAATAGCTAGCTTGGAGTTAATTTAATAAGTGCTCGATTATGAGATGAAATAGCTTAGAAATATATGTTAAAATATATGTAAGTCTTTTAAAGCATACAATAAAATCAGAAATCTAGATAATTTTTGTAAAGAATAATAAAAACTTCATAGCGGCTGTTGGCATTTGGCATCATTTTTGGCAAAGAATAAATCAAGGTTGGACATATATTGGAAGGATATGGTAGGATTCTTAATTTGATAAAGGACAATATTAGCTTCCTGTGATACAATACCAATGTTACAAGTAAGTTGGAAAAGTCAAAATATATTTTATGCTCTATTTGTCATCTCTTGTTATTTCTCCTTTACATTCTTTATGCTTCATATTTCTAATGTTTTTCTGAAAACTACTAAATATGGCTATCCAACAACACTGATAAGAGATATTACTAAAGGAAGTGTCTTGATGTGCAGCTACTCATAGAACTAAAATTAGGTTACAGGTGAACTCTTCAGGCATAGGCAAAGTATGATATATTTTACATGTGTTCTTTGTGTCTTTTTTTTTCCTGTTACATTGTTAATCTCAGCACTAAATATTATTGAAGTAATTAGCCTGTTAATCAAACTCTTAATTCTGGTTGGACAACAAAGCTTTATTTCTGAATACATGGAACTGTTTAATAAAAATTCACTTAAAATTTGTGACAATAAACTCTTTTATTTAACAGTGGAAATTCTGTGTGTAAAAAATTCACCCTTAATAAAACCAGAACACATGCTGTTGGAAAATCATTTGAAAATTAATTTTAATTGTGAATTTTAGAGAGTGTTTCTCAGCTGTTATTGCCCATGCTTACAAAGCAGGAAAGAAAGTAAACCATACAACCCATATATGCCTGAAGCTGTAGACTCTGTGAGGCATATGTGTATCTTCATATGCATCTTCACTTTTAGAAAAATTATGGTGCAATTCTTAGTGTTGTCTCTTGTCAAGACTAAGACACAGGAGAGATATATAAGAAACCCATTATTCAGAATGCAGAAATGGTATATATGCTATAATAAAAAATGAAGGAGAAGTCCCAATATTCATGTATTTCATTTAATTCTGAAATAGGCTTTTCTGTTCACTAATAAGGAGATATAATAATCTATAAAAGAGTTGTGCAGGTTCAAAGGCCATTCAAATTTCTCGCCTCTTAAGATTCTGTATTTGCATCTTAAAATATTCAAAGCCTTCTTATCATTGTGAAACAATAGATTTTATTTGTAATATAAATTAGCTTTAAAAATTCATCAATAGCATATTTGACCACCTTCAGGGTCAAAAAAGACAATCAAAGTTACTTTTCAAATACTTGTTTTTCCCTGGAACATATTATAAATTGTGCATTTTTAGTAAAAGAGGAGGAAGATTTCCCCATCTCTATGTTGTATAAAAATAATTAGCTAAGAAAAAAAAAGACATTTGTCTTTTGAACAATTCCCAAATCCATTTATTTCCTCTTATGCTGCTTGTACCAGAACTAGCATGTGCCAGATACCATGAAAGAAACAAATTAGAATGTACAGATGTGCTGGACCTCTTCATTTCTCAAGGCTTCCTGAAAACAAGTGATAATTTATGCAGTGCTGGTCTGCAAAAGGCTCTGAATCCTCTCTGCTATGTTGAAAGGGCCCCTTACCGGGGCTGGCTCAACCCACAGCTGGGAGTGCTGGGTACTGGAGGACAGTAGCCAGCACACTCTTGTCACTCTCAGGTTGTCATCCAGACTCCAAATCCACCAGAATCTCACCACAAATCCGGTCTAAATTTTGCTAAGGAACAAGTATTCAGCAAAGACCCTTTGTGTGAGAACACAAAGAGCACTCGGGGATTTCAAAAACAAAGCAAAATATGTTGGGTTTTAAATTTGTGACAAATATGTGTTTCCTTAGTACCTGCTCCCGAGCATTTACAAGAAGGCAAGTAGGAATGTGGTGATATCCTTAGACATCCTATAATTTTTAAAATCTTGACTGCATCAATATATTGATGTCTGTGTTCATAAACTGTCATTTACAGAACATTGTTACAATTCTGGGACAATTTATACAGATTATACAATTTACACCCACGGCTTGCAGGCATGGCTTGACAACTGTTGCTATACTGACTATGTTAACTTCTGGCCCATCATTCTCAGTCTTTTATTAAAAATGCAATAATGTAGTTTACATTACAAAATACTGCCTACACTGGTGACCTTATACTCCTTTACACTCCTTATTTCAGACTGTATGAAAACAGAAGTAACGGGACACACCATACCTTCAGGAATCAAACATTTTTACTAGATGCATTTTGCTTTCTTTTTGGAAATAACATTTATTACGCTAATTACAACTTCAATTGGTGGTGTAATGGTTGCGAGGAGGATTGCAAGACTGTCAGAAATTAAATGGCTATTTTTACTAATTTGGGAAATAAGACTAAGAGGGTCCAAAAGCGGCAGAAGACAAAGTCTTGGGTAGTCTCAAAGCCAGATTTGATCAGCAATTTCCTGTGTAAACCAGGAAGAAGAAGCCTCCACATTCTAGGTGAAAATGGTCAGCAACCTTCTAGAGTACTTAGACACACAAATCTGTGGGTCATGATGGAATCCACGCAAGGGTACTGAGGGAGCTGATGGGAGTGCTCACTGTGCCACTTCTCTTGACAATTACAACAGACACAAATTGATTGCTAATTAATTACTCTTAACAATTAGGTAAACAGAGAGCTCCTACTAGCCCAGTTATGAACTTATATTGATTTCTGCACTGTAAGCTTTCATATACTCTGTGGCACTGAAAGTTTTTTGTCCTGTGCATTAAATTTTCATTTTAGCATCAAAAAAGTACACAAAATTATAATTTGTGTTCAAAAGATCAATCTAGGTCTTCCAACATCAATTCTGTGCCAGAATTCTCTTCATACAAATTAGCTTAAGCAACTTCTGCAGAACACCACTTCTCTTAATTGGAAAATAGTAGTAGAGTGTTATTAAACTGTATGGTGATTTTATTTGTGCTTTCATTTTTGACCTGAAAAATTATCTGTGAATTTCACAATAGATTCATCTCATTACTTCAGACTCTCTATGTTTCTTAATAACCCAACATAGATGCTACTCTTCAAACTTCTCACAACCTCTACAAGACCTTTAGAAAATTATATATCCTTGTGACAAACAGTGCAAATCTTCATGTATACTTCAGCTGTGCTGCTTCATTAAAAATTTCCTGAAGAGATCTAAATGAATAGTGAAGGTTTAACGTTTTTTTTGTTTGGTTTAAGAAAAAAAAATTCAACAAATCAAGCTGTCAGAATTCTAGATCTATATTTCAACCTTCAATAAAATTTTCAGAAAAATTTATTTTCTCAAAGAAACTGCATTCCCATTTTCTTCTGAATGTAGTGATGTTAGAATGATGTTTAGAATGAAGCCATTCCTCAGGGACTGAAGGCTGGGAAACCAAAATTGTGAATTGCAGAGATGTTTTGAGGTACTCTGAGATAAAGCATTGATGTGAATAATAGTTGATGCACATGTTTAGCTTTCTTGATGATGCTGGTTGCCTGGTAACCAGCAAAAGGCATATGTCAGAGAGGAGTTCAAATGAAACAGATGACATCAATCTCAGCAGGGTGAGGAAAAAGGAAAACCACTGATTAGCTCACACAGACTGGCATATATAGGAATCCTGTCAGGTTTTCATGTTACTAAATATCTATGCTGATTTTAAACCTCAATTTATCACAACATTTGTGGTAGTTCTTAACTAGGGATGACATTTGCATCTTTTTACACATGATTTTAAATGTTTATTTTCAGAATCTGCATAGTGTCCCTGTTCACAGCATGTATTGGAAAAAAATTGTTTTCTTTGCTCTGCCACAGGATGGGCAGAAACTTCTTTTATTTTATCATGGAGTCACACTCTATTTTGCATGTAGAGTCACTACACCTTCAAAGAAGGTCACAGGACATGCATGGGGAAGTCACAGGGACAAGGACAAATTTTAAAATATTACAATTTTTTTTTTTTTTGCATATTCCTCTGATTGAGTTGTTTTTGGCTTTTTTCTAACACCAAAAAATACACAATATTTCCAGTAATGTTTTTAACCTTGCTTTTTCCAGTTATTCAGAAGACTATATTTATCTATATCTAAACAACACAAGAAACAGTCTAATTACAGATGGACATTAATTTTTCCTACAAGCTATTAGTATTCAAATTTTCTGTGTTTTTCATGGACAGGTATAAAATTTCCATAAGGATTTCTTTTTGGACCATGGTATTAATTCTAGCCCAGTATCTTGTTTAAAAACTCAAAGTTATATATCTTTTTAGAGTCTTTCTTAGAGTAAATTATACTTTTTTACACAGAAAATCACATAACATTATTTTTTAAAAAGTGAGTTTAGAGTAATATCATTATTCTAAGGATGTTCAAAAATTAGGAACCGCTTGTGAATTACTCTGTCTTATAATATCTACCTTAGAGTTGTATATTTCACCTAAGCTTTACCTCTCATTGCCCTCTGTTATGAATGGAGTGGTGCAGCACACATTCCTTAGATTGTGACAAATCGGCATCTAAGGGTGATAATTGTTTCCATTAGCAATGAATGAAATACATAGCTATCACTAGCTAAAAACCTATTCTTTAGACATCAAATATCAGAAGAAACAAACCCACCAATTAAGACTTTTTTCTTTTATGAGTAACTCATAAAAGCTATAACAGCATAGGGAAATATACAAGGGAATATAAAAATTATATAAATATTATATTTGTAGTATATAAAAGTTATAAAAGTGGGAATAACCACTTCATATTTCAGTTGCCAATGCTCATTACAAAAACCAGAGTTGCTAGCCCAGAAAACAAGCATTAGTAAATATTTCCAAAATATTTGACATATTTAACTTGATCATCCCAAGTTTTTTGGTTTAAAGGTTAAATGCCTTTAACCCTCCCAAGGCATTACTGTCGTGAAAAGATCAAGCCATGCTGTTCCATCTGTCTCATTCATGAAATCAGCCACACACAAAATTATTTCTCTTTTTTTTCCTGAAATAATTGCCCCTGTACACATACTTTCTCCAAGGCCTGCAATAAACAGGGCGTCACAATGCTAATATGTTTCTAGAGTGAGGCTGCTTACCTTTATTTTCTGCATATGACTTGATCTCTTTGAATTCTCATCCCCTTCACTGTGAAAACCTCTGCAAACTGTCTGTGAGAGTACGAGAGTAGGATCTCAGACCTCGTACCAGGGAGATTAATTACTGGATGTTTACAGAGAAGCTACAATGAACAATTGTAAGGAAAGTCACACGAGATCTCACATCCTGGAGATGAAACAGGCCTGAAATGTCTATTGGTGATAGCAGAGGTGCTGGCTCTTGACTTGCTGAAGGAATGTTTATTTCAGACTGATTAATGGGAAAAGTTACTTAATTTTACTCTATGTAATCTAAGATTGTTTTAAAGATTAATTACTTCAACAAATTTGGAAATATTTCAAAGCAAGATGAGACATAATAAAAATACAAAAGGCATCATTTTGTTATTGTTCATTCAGAAGAATTCACCAAGTCATAACCCATTTACCAGCAATTCTGGCTAACCAGGCAAATTCCAGAGGACTGGAGATTATCCAGATTAGCACACCCACAAGAAGATTAAGCAGGAAGATCCAGGTAACTACAAGCCTGTCAGCCCAACATTGGTGCCATTATAGACAGATCATCTTGAGTGTCCAGAACAAGTAAGAGAACCAGGGGATCAGGCCCAGCCAGCATGGATTTAGGAAAGACAGAGAATGGTGGTGAATGTTATCTCATCTAGTTGGCAGCTGGCCACCAGTTGTGTTCCTCAGGGCCCAGTATTGGGGCCAGCCCTGTTTAATGTCTTCATGGATGAGAAGGACAAGGGTATCAAGCATACCCTCAGTTATGTGCTGACAACACTGAGCTGTCTGGAAGTGTTGATCTGCTGGAGGGCAGGAAGACTCTACAGAGGGATGTGGGCAGGCTGGAGAGATGCGCTGAGACAAATGTTATGAGGTTCAACAAGGTCAAGTGCCAGCTTTTACCCCTGGGTCACAACAACCCCATGCAATGCTACACGTTGGGGGAGGAGTGTCTGGAAAGATGCCTGTCAGAAAAAAAACTGAGGGTGCTGGTAGATGGCCACTGAACATGAGACATTGTGTGTTCAGGTGGCCAAGAAGACCAGTGGCATCCTGGCCTGTATCAAAAATAGTGTGGCCAGCAGGAATATGGAAGTGAGCATTTCCCTGTATTTAACACTGGTGAGGAGTTGGAGGAGTCCAGTGAAGGGCAAAAAAGCTGGTGAAGTGTATAGAGAGTGAGTCATATTAGAGTGGCTGAGGGAACTTGGCTTGTTTAGCCTGAAGGAACAGAGGGTCAAGAGTGACCTTATTGCCCTCTACAACTACCAAAAGGGCGTCGTAACATGATGGGGCGTTGGCCTCTTCCTCCAAGTAAGAAGCAGCAGAACAAGAGGAAATGGCCTCAAATTGCACAAGGGGAGGTTAGGACGTCAGGAAGAAATTTTTCACTCAAAGGGTGGTTAAGCATTGGAACAGGTTGCCCAGGGAGTGGTAGTGCCACCATCCCTGGAAGTGTCAAGAAACAACTGGACGTGGAACTTAGTGCTATCATTTAGTTGACATGGTGATGCTCTGTCAAATGTTGGAGTCAGTATTCCTAGAGGTCTTTTCCAACTTTAATTCTATGATTCTGTCTTATGATTGCAGTGGAGCTGGTCCCTGCTGTGAAGCACTGAGATCTTAGATGTCTGCAGTGAGCTCAATGATCCACAATGTCATTCTGAAATATCAATGAAAAATTTCACAAGAATCAAAACAAAGATTTCTCTTAAGTTATAGCTTGCAAAGAATATTCTAGCCTGACAAATGGAGTTGAATATAGTTAGAAGCACAGAGGTAGGGGTTGTATGGTGGGCTGGGGAGAAGATAATACTTTTTAAGGGAACTTTACACAGGATAAGGAAACACGGAAAGGACAAAAGAACCTGGGTGATTGAGCTTTATCCTCAGAAACTGCAGTCAACCATCAAACAGATGACTTCCTGAAAAAATCAATAAGATGCACTCTCCACACATAGCATAAGCCATAAAATGTATCTTTTGACACTTTGACTAGATATTGAATCTCAATCAGAACAATTAAAGAAATACTAATATTATAGCTTCTTATAATTTCTTTTAAATAATAACACTGCATTAAGGATGTTTTAAATAGTACCATTTATCAGTGTATTTCAGATGTGTTCTTCAATGAGTGTACACTTCTCAGTGTGGAAATTAAAATAAAAAAGATTAACTTGATTTTTACTTCAAATCACCGTGCTGTGTTTTTCAAGTCTGTACTTTCACAATATGGTAAAATTTTGTCTACAAACATGCAAGGGGGAAATTGGTTTTATTTCTGTTTACTCTTTTTTGTTGTTGTTTTGCTTTTTCCCCAGTTTGGTTAGTTTCACATTGCATGAACAATGAAGGTCAACAATATTAACAAAAGCAGTTTATTTACCTTAAATATGTATCAGGCAGTCATCTTCTTAATAATCCCATAGAGATGTGATCATTACTTACATAAGAACAGGATTCAGAATCAAGCTTCTAAATTTTAATAACTTGATAAAACTGAAGTCTTAATCCTATTTCATCAAAATCAGTGGAGAAAATTCCACTAGTTTCAGTTAAGTTAGGAACAAACCAGTGCATTTTTCCTTTAAATTTGCCAGTAATTTCATCTTGACTATAACAAATCTTTCTCATATTCTCAATACCACAAAAGACACTGTCACTAAGAAAAAATATCCTTTTTCCTGACAAATGTTGATAAAATTATTATTTTAACGTTACAGAGAAAATGTGGTGGAAGCCTAGGAACTTCTATTTTTATTTATTTTCAGAAATTCTCTTTATACCAAGCTATTTCCTTTTATTCCATTAATTCATTTAGACATCATTAACAATCTTCCTCTTAACTCTCTTTGGAAGCTCTTTGAAAGTGCAAAGGAATTCTTCCTTACATTCCATGTTTTTCTTTTTCTCTTCAGAAGCTGCTTGATAGTTGAAACAAGTCAATGCATCACATATGTTCACTTTTGTACTTAAAAAAAATGAGCACCTTGAACAGAAAAGCACAAATAAAAATTCATGTTTTAACAGATGTAGCTGTTCCAGAGTTTAGCATTAAATCTGGCATTAAAACATGGAATCCTTTTTCTTTTCTGCAAGAAGTTAGATTCCTTCACTGAGAACATAGTCATTTACTTAGCTTCTGGTATTTTCTTCTGCTATTCATTTTAAAGACAGGCAAATGTAAGTTTACATATATTATTACTGAAATAAGACATTTGTATGTTGTCCAAGTTTACTAAAACACTCTTTTTAGTTGCAGAACAGACAAGCAGGGGCCAGTAGCCTGTGATGCAAACTGCTCCTAATATCACAACAGTCACCACTGGAACTGTAAAACTATTATTTTGAGTTTTGTAGTATAAGGAAGTGGTAGCATGCCTTTTAGGAAATTGTAAAATTAGAAGAGGTAGAATTGCAAAACCTTTTTTTCATCACCTAACACATCTTTCTGATAGAATGTTTACTGTCTACCATTCTTCTCTTTAAATTCACTTTAGACTAGAAAAGCTGACAATTTAATTTGTCATTTAAAATGACAAATTTTCATGCTGTAAAAAAATTCTTGGGATAGGATAGAAGATGAATAGTTCTGGTGCTGCATTTGAAGCTACAAGGAGTCTGTTTTGTTTTTTATTTCTCTCTTTCCCCCTCAATATTAATTTATTTCCATAGTATTTCAATGATGATTGCAAGATTTCTATCAGTGAGTTGTCATTATGAGCAATCAATAATTTAGTAAGACTGGTACTTTGTTAGAGCCAGCTATGTGTTACCGCATATCAAAATCTGGGATTATAAATCTGATTTTTTTTCACAGGATTATTTAGTCAAAATATACATGTGATAAAAAATTGCATTACTTTATGTACAAGTAGCCTAAAGAGAGAATATTTAACCTCTCCTTTAAAGTCACTGCACTCTGATTCATTGTAATTTAGCAATACTTTGATATCATGGATCTTTCAATAGTTGAGAACAATTTAGCATTTTCCAGCTAAAATTCTAGTATTTTCCAATTAAAGTAATACTAAACTTTGTGGACAACTCTAATAGGATTGCATGCCTACCCTCTTTGTTAATGACACCATCAATTTGCCTTTTTGATTCCAAAATGTTTTCTTATTAAGACCATCTAAAATCTCTGTTTATTTGCTACCCAAAGAATCTCTCCAACACCAAGCATTCACATTTTCTGCTTTTTGATCTTGTCAAAACCCAAACAGATGTCTTTTCCTTTTCCCTGCATCACATCCTTAGTTCACATTTCTGTACAACTTTTCGCTGGGTCTGGGGAATCATGGGGCTTCTGGATGGAGAAAATTAGAGATTCTGTTCTGGTTCCTGGACTGTGCCATGATTTCATATCCGTGATACAATAATAAATTTAACAGTCTCAGAATTTAAAAATTGCTCCTGTCCTTTCAATGTTCTCTCTTTGTCCGTGCTAGGAATGCTTGCATAGGTTATAAGATGCCCATGCTGTCGAATTTGAAAGATATTTCTATGTGACCCAGTTAACACACTAACCTTGCTTTGCTTTGTTCATACCTGGTGGACAGAGATGGCTTTCTAAAAAAGTGATTCTGAGAAGAATCCCATATCTTCAGTCACTGCATTAAGCCCTAGGTGGAAGATTCTCTTCTGAAGAGATCTGTTGTGTGTTATCAAAAAACAAGCTTTCTAACTTGCATACCTTAACTATCTTCTTAAAATTAGACAATGCAAAACTCTCTTTTTGCAATGCATATACTTGATCAGGCTTTGGTGTCCTCCTATGCTCCTGTGACGTGATGGGTTTCTGGCAGTTAGGAGACAGACATGGCAACCAAAAAAATCATCTACCTTTAAACCAAGGTAGAACATAATGAATATATTCTGTCTGATATTTAAAAATTATTACAAAAAAAATATTGAATTTATTAAAAGTTCAGCTCCTGTAAATAATCTAAAAAGCTAACTTAACTCCAGGTCTCAGGCACATACCAGAGATCTCTATAGGAAAGTAAAGTTAATCTTTCAAAATTCAGATGTTTTCTCTGTTTTGTGAATATTGTGATGTTTATATTGTGGGAATTAGTCACTACAATGTATATTTGAATTTCCTGCTTTAATTCCCTTAAGAAACTAGATTTTAATAAATATTTGAGAAAATTTTAAACTGTTTTCAAATAATTCAGCTGCAATTAGACTTTAATCACCATGATGCAAGCAAATATTACTGAATTTTATAAATAATAACCTTAAATTAACTACATTTATTTATACCTGTGTAAGTATATAAAGCTTCCTGTTTTTCTGCAACTTGTGTAACTGCTTTTGTCTTTAATCTGTTCTGGATATCATCACATAAGGATTCTCTGAATGCAATATAAAATCATATTACAAAGCAAAAAATTGAAAAGATTGAACCACCACTGTAAATTAAGACAAATAAAACAAGGAAAGATCTTTTTTTAGGAATAAAATTTTGCAATTATGTGATCAGGAGAGCACACAGGCATGCATGTGAATATACTTCATGTATTTGCACACATATTTTTCATAATTTCCTTCACAAATGCGTAAAAAACAATGGTTGCACTGACTAATAGTTTTTCATATGTGTACAAGGTTTCTTGGATTAAAGGCTGATTTCTAGGGTTAAGTGTTAATCACTGCCACATTGATGTTTCTAACATTACTCTCCTTAGTTTGAACTGCAATAAGTTTTACTACACCACCGTATTTTAAGATTGCATTTTTAGTGAAATTCCATGGACCTTTGTACTACTTTTCATCTCAAAACATGTATGTCAAAGCAAGAAATCAGCAGCAGACAGGCAGGCAAAGATACACATTCAGATGATGTAGACAATGACGTGATGAAGTATTAAAGATAAATTATGTGTAATCCTGAAGATTTTGGCTCTGCTGAGTAATGAGAAACATCAGTACAAAGCTTTGCTTGAAGGAGTTGTACACCTTCTCAAAATCTTCCTTTCATTCCCTCATCCTGTCAGCCATGAAGAATACTGATAATGGTCATGTGTGTATAATTTTGGAAAGCAAAATGAAACCTGTATTTAATAATTATTAATTTCATTCTTATAAGAGTATCACATGTTTGTATACTTCTTATTAGCCCAAAATAATTTTTGTGGTGTTTTTTCCCATGATAAAAGAGAATTATGGATATCTACAGGCACCAATAGGTACTCTTAGATTTGTATTGTATTTGTAAAGTGGATGCAAGTGGGAGATGTCAGCTAATTGCAGAATAGGTTCTTCAAAAAATAATTTCTCAGATCTTTTTCAGTATCCAGATACTAAGACGTGACAGGAGAGTTCTGAGGCTCAGAACAATTTCTTTTAAGCTAATAGAAAAGATTTCACTTCCTAGAGATTTCCATTAATTTTGAATCCAGTCTATTTTTTCCTGTTAAGTCCATGAATAAAATTCAAGGTGTATTTGCAAGACTTAAATTCTGTCGCTGTGGC
>VXBS01000460.1:0-37359 GCA_013400255.1 Sitta europaea | reverse complement strand
TCTTCTAAACTAAGACAGACTCAGAGAGCACACACTGGAGCAGCCATTGCTCACTGCCAAGTGCAGCCTCATCAGTGACTCTCTTCAGCAGAGAGAAAATAAGCTTTGCTATGGTAAAGGGTAATTCTCAGTGAATTATAACCTACAGTGGCACAACATTCAGCAATTGACCTGATATTCATCATCACTGCTAATTAGAGATGCTATTTTATTTCAACATAATTATCCTCAGAGAGATATTTCCTCTCTGTGATATAGAGAGCTTTCCTAGAAAGAAAGCAGTGAGGCAATACTGTATGTCATGGAAAAATCTGAAAATATTTTTGGATATAGGAAGTGTTTTCATATTCAATTAACAGTTCCTGAACAGAACTATCTCTTGAAGATAATTTTCTAAATGGCCATTGTTTCAGTCTAAATACCAAAATTCATTATGCAATTTTATTTTAAGACTGCCATTCAAAATAAGGAGACACTGCTTCAGTAGCGCATTGATTTCAAAATCCAAAAAACTGTGGGAAACCCTGTTACCACATTATAACTTAAATACTACTACAACCAAACAATTTATGTAATAAAAACACTGGGGGGAGAAATTAAATCACCTCTATGCTAACACAAAGGAACACCAATAACCAGGACAGGAGGGGAATAATGTCTCCTACTTTTGAAAATAAGGAATTTAAGAACTTAACTTCAGATTCATATTTCACAGCATACATATTCTTGCATATATTTCTAAGTATTACTCCTGCCATAAATGTGTGCACATATGCAAAATTAGGCATTAGATAAAAAAAACCCATTCCCATTAAACAGAGAATAATCTCAATTAAACACTTGAAAATCCGGTACTGCATGTCATCTTGTCAATTTATTGAGACAGACAGTGGCTGACTACAGCTTATTGAGAAACAGCACCAAACAGCTTGTGCACAAAAAGAAAGCAAGGACATTATCCATGAAGATGATTTTAAAGCCAGCAGGAATTCCAAGGTCAGTTTCAAACAGCAAATTCAAACATCACTTATTACGGATGCACCATTGTGAAAGTGTTATCTCTCTATAGTTGAGGTACTGCATGTTTCCCTTTGAGTTCAAGCCTTTTCCTTCCACCTAAGAACAATGTGTTTCTCATGGACTATTACAGTATTAAGCGTCATTAGATACATAAAGGTAGAGGAAAAAAAACACCTGAATATTTAAAGATAAAACAGAATTTGTAATTTTTTTCTATCCTATTTTAAAATTTATTTTCACTGCCCTTCTTCCCCCAACAAAGTAAAACAGAGTGCTTACTCATGACATTCTGAAACTTCAGATTCTTCAGGTGTAGGGCTTCCTTCTGATTTTTTCCATCCAATGACATATTTACTCACTGCTCCTTGTCTGTGGTATGGTTTTGAAATCGACCCAGACATCTGTTGACTACTATTCTGTGACACTATATAAACTTTGGAGGTGTCTAGGGAGCCACTCTTTTTAGAGCAGTGTGTTGATGGGCTTCCTGAATGATGTGACCCACTGGAAAAGAGAACGAAACACACAAAAGGAAAATTAAATATGCTACGCAACGACAGATTAGAAACGCTTTGCCTGGTATGCAGCAATAATCCTCACTGTTAGGTTTTTCTCAAGGTTAAAATCAATGAAACAAAATTGACATGGCAATTTTCTACACACCAACTGTGTATACATTAAAGCTCTTTGAGAACAGAATTGTGATGAGTTTCCAGAACAAACAATGCATGGAATTCAGCTTGCTGAAATGCCAAGGCAAACTGATGTGAATCAAAACTAAAAGCCTAAATTCAAGATATATATTTGATTTGTGTGTGCAATTTTAAGTAAATATGTACACACACATTTACATAAAGAACTACATAGGGAATTACTCAAATATTTCCCAAATCATAAAACCTATGTGCTTTTCCATTTCACAATAATTTTGCCAACTGATGCAAGATTAGGCTGCGCCTTTCAATCAGACACACTAATATTAAATTATCAGCAAATTTAACAGAAGCAAATTACAGTTCAACAAGAGTCTTCTGGATAACTTTAACAGCCCCTTTTATTATGAATAATAGCACTAGTAGGCACTAAGACAGACTTTTAGTGAAGACTCTAAAACCTATTCCAAATAAACTAAGGCAAACACTTCCTTGAAGACTAAAATATCTTCAACTGTACAAGAATTCACTCATGTCAAGCATATAACAAAATCAGTATACAAGGTATTATTTCGTTATTTTCCTGTACTTATTGACACTGAAAACAGGAAAATCAGAGGGAAAGAAGAACAAACAATTTCCTTCTACTCTTTACAGAGAAAAAACCTTAACACATAGACCAAAGCTTCAACTTCAAAGGCACCATAAAATGGGAACTGGAAGATAAAGGCAACCAGCTATAAAAGTGTACTTTCAACAAGCCTTACAACAGATGTACCATGCACACATTTCATTGGTAACAAAAAGAAAAGCTGAAAATCAATCATAAATGCCGTTCAACAAGCAAAACTGTAAAGCATACAGTAGAATAATGTAAATTAGGGGGGATGGTATGCAATGCAGTTTCTCTGTATGTAAAAATTGTCCATTGTCCAATTTTTCTGATTTTCCCCAGCATTAACTCCAAGGTAATTTGTTGCACTGTACTAAAAACCCAAAAGCATGTGAAATAAGTTCTAGGTGCAAACTTCCCTTTTACTCAGGGACGTTTCCCAGTTTTCAAAACCTTAGCAATTTGCAAGGGTCACGTACAAAGCCTCCATCGGATCTCAGAGCAGGTCTTTCCAGGCAACCTCACCAAGAATTGCTTGAAAACTGCTCATACAGGCATTTGAATGGAACAACAACATTAAAATCTTTAAAGTTCAGCCTCGAGGAAGGGTAAAGGGAATAAAACCACCACAAAAGTGTTCCGCGTGTGTTACCCCGTAACGCACAACACACGGTCTGCAATGAACGCGTACCTGGAGTGAGAGGAGATTTCGCTCAGGTCTCCCATGCTGCCCTCGGCCGTGTGGGTGCCCGAGATGGCAGAGGCATAGCTGTGCACAGCGTAGATCTTGGCCGGGTCATCGTCGGGCCCGGCAGCCTCGGGCGCCTCTGCCCAGGGCTCGGTGTGGCAGTGCACGCCCGCCCTGCTGCCAGCCAGGTGCAGCGGGGCCAGCAGAGGCGCGGGCAGGCAGGGCGCCGTGTCGATCCCGCTGTCCGTGGAAGCACCCTTGATATAGGTTAATCCCAGCAGCTCGGGGTCCATCAGGTCTCCAGAACCAAAGTGCTTCTCATCACTGTTGCTGGATGTATTGCTGGATAAGGTGTTGCTGCTGGAGTGGCTTGAGCAGCTTTTGTCCCCAATCTTAACAACAAGAAAACAAACCAGAAAAGACCCCCCTCAAATTAAACAGTAAGAGACCTATTTTCATATAAATTACTGCATTTGTGCCATTCAAAGACCATTTTATTATTTTTTTTACAGTATGCTATCATATAACTGCAAAGTATGAAAAGAGCCAATTATACCACCAGTTTCTGTGAAATGAATTGCACAGCTGGCTAGACACATTAAAGGTTGATGTCACTGCAAATAAAAAGGCTCTAGTTCCATCTTCTATCACAAATCTCAAAATCGGAATTGAATTTTCTGATTATAGGACTTGCTTAACATCCATAAAATTGCATTTCTGAAAATGCAGTTAAAACAAGCATTTGTTAAAGCTAGAAGCCTTGGTAATTATTTGTTTAAACAAGCTCTACTGCAAATCTGAAAAACACCAAAGACTGAATTATTGTTGGCTTTTTCTCAGTGTGGGTGAAATATGCAGCTCATTGGATCAAATCCAATTGGATGTGTGGCTAGCTAAATTGAAGCCAATTGTGATGTATGTGTACCAGATGAAAGTAACTTAAGTCATAAGGCCCTAAAACTAAGCATGGCTATTGAAGTGGAATAATTACATCAGACTTTTGTGCCAATAAAATCCAGGGGTTTTGTTATTTACCTTTTAAAACAAATTTTATGGAGAGTTGGATTAACTTACGTCTGTGACAGTAGCCAGAATAAAGGCAGATGGACTTCTGCTAGGGCAAACGGACTTCTGTTAGGTAGGATATAAATGGGAAGGGTGACTAACTTTTTCATGAGATCCCTTCTCCTAGCTGATGCTAGGAGATGCTGTTGCTCACACATAAAATATAAGTTTACAAACAGCGTACAGACTCCTATTACATATAGCAGGATTTTCCATGTAAAGCATCATTATTATGTACTTTCCATCACTACGCTGTTGAGGATTTTGCCACTACTAAAGATAAGCTACTAAACAAGGTAGACTAGAAAATCTGTTCAGCATTCCCAACACACAAGCTACATTTTTATAGTGCCTATTGACAATTAAACTCCGTGGGTACTTCACATTAGATGAAAAGTGGTATGGTAAATATAATTTTATTTTCTTTTAAAGGGTAATTAAATACTCAACAGATTAAACAAGCCAGTATAAATGAAGCTGTAAATTCACAGCTGAGTGGAGTTATACTAGTTTTATCTCCTCAATGTTCCAGACCCAAGCCCTCTTGGAATTCTGAGTTTGTAAACACAGATCAAGCATACTTGATTCAACCAGCATCTGGGCGAGCATAAGCTTTGCCTCCCAAAACACACAGTGGTCTTCATAATTTATTAAAATGTATTTTTAAGATTTACTTCTCTAAGTCCAGAGTAGTTTTTTGTTGTTGCTCTTTTGGGGTTTGTTTGTTTTTAGTGTTCTGAATGACATCCAAGGAAAAGACTTACATGTGAAAGCTTGTTTGGCGACTCCTTGCCACCGCCTTCTTTCTGCAAAGCTCGGTCTTTGTAGGAGCTCAGGACTTTGGTTGATGGTGCATGCCACTTGGCTTCTGCCAAAAATAATGGAGAAAGGCACAGGACTCAGCATCAGGTTTCAAACCTGCACATCTTTGCAATCAGACCTAGGTATCTTCACAGAATGTCGTAACAGTGCCTGCTTTCACTGTCACATCACATGCTCTTTGTGAGCCAAACCTCCACGTGGGGAGGTGGCTGCATTTCAACAGGCACTGCATTGCAAAGAACATGTACTTGAAAGATACAGTGTGGTTTATTACCAGAATGTCTAGTTCCTTCCAAAGTCTCCTCTCGTTCTCTGCCTCCTTCACACTCCAGTGAGCCTGAACCTTGGTGATGTTCATGCAGTAAAGGGGACTGGCATCTTTTAATGCAAGCAGAAAATTAAGCTGTTAAGATTTTTATCCTCTAAGATTAGTTACATGATGATCTACACGACTTTTTACTCCTAAAAGCAAGTATTTGGTGACTTTTAAAAATAATCATCATTCCCAAACATTTTCAGACTCTGCATAGAAATATTTGTATGTGATGCTCTCCACAGCACACTGTTATAGCTGAAGTGTGAACATGCCAAGAAGACTGAACTTTAAGAAGAAATGTATTCTTGGGGCTATATACCCAAAGGCTTTTGCAGTGAAGAACCACGGTAATATATGCGTAACCTCTTTGTGATCTAAGCCCCACAGAAAGCAATAGCAGTTTGGCAGGGTTTCACACTGAGAATATATAAGTTATGACAAGATCCACTGCTTTGTATTATACTGCAAAATTTTAAACATTTTACAAAGCAACAAACTAAAACCTAGATTGCTGTTAGAAATAACTGTGCTGGGAAAAAAATGACACAAGATGCATTTTGATGAGTTGACTGTCAAATAAAAAAAAAAGCTACAGTTTTATTTGAATTATTAGCATCTATTTAGCTGCCAGAGATTTCACTGAGCTTTGTGAAATTCCTTGAGGAGTCTACAAGATACTGCATACATATCTGCTACATGGAATATCTTATCCATAATCAATCATACCAAAGCATTAACGAGCTTCAAGGAGTCAAGCTGATGCTTTCAATATTCACACTTTCTTTTTCTGAAAAGTAGCTCTGAAAGCCACTTGGCAAGTCTGGAATGCTTTTATATTACTCTTTTGTAGATACTGCCATAGCTCAACATTTTGTAACAGGAGTGTTTTCAGCAGCTGTATATATACAACAAAGTCATAAACTGAAAGTAGTTTAGAACAGATGTCTCCCATAATATTCTTATAACATGAGTTATATTGGGGTGGTCTTTTATATATAGATAGCTAACTTCTGAAATTTCTGTACCAAGGGATTAACAGGGATGCAAAAGGACCATCTATGCATAGACTTTTAGGGAGAAGAGACCTCTGAAATTCTTACTTTTTCGAGGACATACGTTAGGGATTGGGCAAAACAAACCGAAACAAACAGAGCATGAAATAAAACCTTTGAAGACCATAAAGATTTTTTTTTTTTCAAATCAAGCACCTTCCTCCTGAAGCAGGAGGAGGAAGCATTATTATTTTATTCTAGTTCTGAGTTACAAGCTGATTTCTGGCCTACTACTGGGAAAATAAACCTAAGAACCATTTCTCATTTACCTGAATTTAAAAATATGATCCTAAAGAGTTAACTTAGGATGACTTTAAAATTGCAGTTGCATGAAAGTAACAGCAAAGATTAGTAAACCTGTACATCTTAAGATATACTAACAGAGTTTGAAAATAAAATCTAGAACACCCATACAAATTTTTCTTAAGAAAGAAGATGCATGGGAGCTACTGCAAGATTTAAAAATAAATTTTTAGAAGTCACTAATACCCGTCATATCCCACTTGCTGCCTCCAGTGGCTGCTCCCGCTGGGTCCTGGGTCACTGGATGAGGATTGGTTGCTTGGAGAACTTCTGTAATGTTGATTTTAGAGTCATTAACAGTGCACTGAGGTATTTGTGGGGTTTTAGATTTGAACTGGGCTGTGCTTCTTTTATCAAATACATTCATTTTCATAAATAATACAGAGGCAGTATGAACACTTAGTTACATCCATTTGGGGAATTTAAAAGGTTTATCTCAGTTTCATAAAACTTTAACAAGAATTTTAAAAGTATAGTATTTATTCATGAATAAAATATTTCCAACTGAATATATAAAAAGGCAAAGGCAGAGAAAGACTTAAGTGCCAAATCCTATTTTCCTTAGATCTGGCTTTAGTTCTGAATAAGTGGGATTACTGAGGAGTCACAGCAGCTGGACTAGGTCTCTAAATTCAAATGTGGGAAGCTCTCATAGTGGGTCAGAAATGATTGTTAGCTCCTTGGCACTTACTCCAATTTTAAAAATAGCAAATAATAAAGATAGTAAATTATGGCACTTACTCCAATTATAAAGATAGTTGCCTTTTTAGAAGAGGCAACTCCAATACTTTAAAAAATTTTATTTCATTAATCCTTTGACATAGAAAAGCACCAAAAAAACTTTTTCACGATGGGTATTATTTTGTACTTATTATTAATACTTTTAAGCCTCATGAATTAACAATGTCTCTAGAGCAGTTTTGTGATTTCCAGACAGCTGCAATTTAATGCTTAAATTTGGGTTTGATCACATCCTTTCCTTCACTTCTGTGCACATCATTCCATAACTACAACACAATTTCCTTCAATTATCTTGACATCGTGAACTCAATTCCCTATGTTTTTCTTTTTTTTCTTTTCCCTCCCCCCTTTTCTTTTTCATGTAGAAATGACTGTATGTACTCAGGGAGGAAACGAAGAGGTGTTTTTTGCTTTATGCAAAACACTTTCCCAAGAACATGACCTTTTAATAAGCAACTTTACCATTCAGCTTGAAAATTTTAGACAGTAGCTATTATATTTTGTTTTTAAAATGCATTAGGTGTTATATTTTGTCTAATAGTCACTGTACAATAAATACTGTAGTACTTTACTTTTCAGCATGTCCTTCTCTGAGAAGTACTGACAGGACTGAGCCTCTCTCAATTAAGTGAAGTAGTCAATAGGCTACAGCCTAATTCAGTTCCATGAACTTGCTATTACCAGCAAGAATGATGCATTTCGTGTGTCACAGATTAAGTGAATGGATAATGTCACAACATTAAGGAATTAATAAATTATGATCCCCTGTGTTTCCACCCTCCAGGCTGATGTTTAGGACATTGTCCTTAAAGCCAGGATATTGCTTTGTGCTGTTTCAAGGCTGAAATATTTCTACCTCCCATTTGCTGAACAAGTGTGAAGCCTTTAGCCTAGTAAACAATGAGTGGCTACAAAAGGAGAACCACAGAAATCCCATCAATGACTGCCTCACACAGTTCCTTCAGACAAAATTCCCAACCATCTGCTCTCAGGAATGGCTTCCAGGCTCCAGGTGATAGGATGCATTGCCTACAATTGACTCAGGGACTAAAATACACAGAGACTTCTTGGTGCAAAAATCAGAAGAGTGAGTCCACCTAAAGCTTCACTTAGGCACATGCTATGAATAACTGTCACAGAAATAGCCACTTTGTGAAAAAAGGAGTAGACCTTAAGGACATCCTTGTACTTCTAAGTGAGTCAGTAGAGGAAATTCCTTATCACCAAAATACTTGGATTACGTTCTTAAAGAACTTAATTCTCAGGAATTTTATTAGGAGCATAAACATTCAGCTCTCAGTTTCTAATTTCACTCCAGGGACTGGGCATCTAAATATTATATGTCACAGTAGTTTAATTTTTGCTGCTTAAGTCTCTTACTATATCTTGTCCACATTTCTTCTGCTTCTTCCTCTATTTATTTCTAAACCAAGCAATTTAATTGCTGACTTACTTCACCCTTAGCTCATTTTCAGATCAGCTGTTAAAACTTCCCTGTTTTATCAACCTGCTTCTCCCTGCTTGCACCTTTAAACTGATACTGGGTCTCTGACCCTCTAAAATCTCTTCATCATTTTCCTAGGCCGAGCACACACTTTCACCCTTGCAAGACTACTTAGAGGTCCTAATCCACCTTACTTCAATCTCTTCAGTTTTAAGCTCATCTCTTTGCCAAATCAAGTAAGCCTCTTCCAATGTGGAAAGACCTTGCCAATTAGGTACCTTGCTTTACATGTTTCAAGACCTACATGCCAGGATCTATCATTTTCCTCTCTTTTCATTATTTATACTCTGTATCATGTCTTCCCCAGAACAGCACTTCTGCACTGCACATGTTTTGCTTAAGTGATACAGGAATTTCTTCATGATAAGAGTAGACTCAGTCTAAGCATTTTTTCACATGCTTTGCTGAGTGTTATGAGAAGTGCAGCTTATGCTGGTGAAGTCTTTTTAAAATTGCGTAGCATATCAGAAAACTTTCTTTTCTATACTTGCATACAGTATGCTCAATAAAACTTCATAAATGATGAAGTATTTATAGATTTTTTGATATATTGTCTCCTTATGTTAGATGTTATTGAGAATTTCATTAAGAAGACATTAGGAAGAGCTGAAGTTCTCTAATGGTATTTAAATGCTTACAGAAATGCACCTCTCAGTTTTTCAGGGGGTGGAGAGGGGGTAGTGGAGAAGGAGAACACAAATGATCAAATGATCATAACTAGGAGTCTTACTTCCCCAGACAATGAAAAAGACTTATTTCAAATACTTACTACTTGTTTACATTTACATTACTTGTGTACATTTCAATGTAAAAAGTCATTAATTCTTTTCTAATAAATAAGGTAGTCAGTGTAGTGATAGTGGCATTTAATGACTTCATCCAGAATTGTTCTAAACCCATTTAAAACTAGTATTTCAGATTTTTGTATCACTCAGATATTTTCAACATGCAGTAACTATTTCATTGGAAATTAGAACTACATCACCCCATAGATGATGGCATAAACTGAAATAATTATAAACAATAAAAGCCGGAGTTCTGCTCAAGACATATGGTTTTCCTGAATAATTCAAAGGTCAAATGTATTTGCAAATTTTTATCTTTAAAAATGAAGTTTCATCTTATGAAGAATTATGATTAAATTAGAACAGAGCTAACATTTAAGGATTCCATCCTATCATCTAAGAGGTGTTACATATTCAAATCACAAGCTCTGCTTTGTTTAATTAAAAGCAAAGCAAAGCATAAGGGCTGGTAATGAGTTACAGAACCCTTTGAAACTATGCCAATACCTTGGTAATGAGATTAAATAATTAATTTTTAAAGGAATGAGTTCATTTTATTTACACTCAATATTTGTTTAAATAGTCTTCCAAAAGGTGGGGAAGAGGACATTATTAAGATCCAAAAGTTATAAGACAGTTTCCCACATCACTGATTTGGGACTAAAGGGAAAGGTCAGCTGTCCTCAGCAGTAGGATCCTCAGCACAGCCCATTTCCACCACAAACACCAGAAGTCACTTGTTTCAAGCAGAGTGGTTCAGTGAATGCTATTTAACACAACCTCAGAATTAAAATTACTGTCAAAACTCAATAAAGCAAGGTTTAAAAAGACAAGACAGCCAAGTTCTAGAAAGCAGAGATGTCCAAAGCAGTACACATTAGGAAAGGCCAGGCATTAAAAGCAGGGAGTGTATTACCTTGCACCATCTGGCAGCTTTCTATCAAAGGAAGTGCTCCGAGGAATGGCTGTCTGAGCCTGCTGGAGCAGCTGCTGGCACTGCAGTCTGTCAGAGGTTCCTAGGATTGGAGAGGCACGAGAGAGAGGCTGCCCAGCGGGAGTCGGCACCCGATGCCAAGTGGTATTCCTTCTGAAAGGGGTTTTATACTCACATGGGGTGCCTTCACTGTCAAGTTTGTACTCCACCATGGGTATACGACAAAGTTCTGAACAACCCCTGTGGTACAAATAAAAATGCTCATCAGTCTCACGGGAGAGAAGAGAGAGAGGAGATTCACGGTCGGAGGTATATACATAATTTTCGTTTCAGGCGCCCAAAGGTGTTCAGACAGCCTTGTACTTTGAACACTTCAAAACTGTCATGCCAAGCAGGTAGAAAACATTTCAAAATAAGAGATTTGCTGTCATGTGCTCAAAGATCTGTCTCCTCACCCTTCAAAACGGGTAACATATTAAACTTTTATAAACTAATCTGCAGCTTGAATTATACATAATAAAAACTTTTAGAGACAAGGCATTTAGAAGTCATAAAGCACCAAGTTTTTCTAGAACTGCACTGATTTGTTTAAATTTCAGAAATAGATTTGTTGCTTTACAGCAAAGTAAGTTTCTTAGTGGGGTTGAGAACTCTCGTTTAGAATCCCACCTTGTCCTCACCAAATCACAGAGTGCACAGACTACAACGCAGATGATTAATTGGCACCTAAATACTTTTTTCCCTGTGTTTTCAAAGTATAATTTCTAACGTCTCTTCTCCCAGGGATTTGTAAGCCTGGAAGAGAAATGGGGAAGTGGAAGGAAGAGACAGATCTGAAACAGTCTGGCTTACCACCTCTGCTTGGAGTTTACAGCGTGGTGAAATACTAACAGTATTCACAGACAGTGTAACCCCAGGTAAAAGCAATGAAAGTGTTCCACCAAAGATCAGTGTTCCTGTGGCATATTTACTGTAGACTCAGACTGCATTCAATAACTGAGTGTTACTGTTTCAGAAATCGGTTAATAGAAACTTCACCCTACTTTAAGTCAACACTGATTATTACTGGAGATTTTTTACATTCTCAGCATTTCTATCTCCATTATTTTTCTGATAGGCAGTGTGAATTAAATCAATACCTATGAAGAGAACACTCTAAATACTTCCATAGCAATACATTAAGTACAAAATAGTGAAAATTTGCTCCTCTGTCTCAACTGCAATTCTGCTTCACTCCTTAGCTGAGTCTTGATCAAGCTTTGCTTTTGTTAAAAAACCAACATTTACCATTTGCAACTAAATTAAAATCATCTAGGGAAAGAGCAATAGAGTGTAAAGAGTTTACAGTCTTAATCCTGAAAATATCTTGGCATAAATGACTTCACACGAACGTGCAGTGCAAGTAAATTGTATAACTTCTCACACATTAAATAACTGTGCATTAAAGTTTCTGAATCAACCCTCACAAAGAATATTTGCATTATCTGTGTTCTGGTAAACAGATTAAAAAAAAAAAAAAATTAGGCAAAAAGCAAACTGCCTTATTCAAGGTTAAGTGAAGACCCGTGAGCAACTGTAGCAATTACATTCTACATACTCTGTATAGGCATAGTCTGATCCAGCCAAATGTTTCACTCTGCTGAATTTTTTAGTAGCAGATAGGCAAGTTTATCCTGTAGCACTAAATCTCTGTCCCTGGTGGCACTCAAACACACCAAAAACTTTAAGAACTTAAAAATCCAGATGATTAAAGTACTGAAAATGGAGAACAATGGCCAATATAGGGTGGAAGACACCTTGATGAAGATGACCTGAAGACCTAGAAGGTTCCAAAACAGAACTTAGAATTCCTGGTTTTTCAATGTTGCTTTTTTATCAGAAATATCATTGCAAGATGCACCAACGAAATTTGACATGTCCAACCTCTGCTGACAAATCATAGTTGAACGCACTGGAGGCATCACAGAATTTTCCAATCATGATTTTCTGTTTTGAGCTTCCCTAAGGAGGTAAAACCACCTTAGTAATCTCTTTTCACAGACACTGAATGGTGCTACAGAGAAATCACTGTTATAAATTATCACATCACTTCAGAGGGTCGGTTTGGTATATCTCTAGCCTGAAATGCCATAGTTATTCAGAACACCACTTCAAACGGCCTTAGGCCACATAGTGATTTTTGAACTTTTTTCACACTTCTGAGAATCACACATTGGGCTCTTAGAATGAGGAACACCACGAAAAAAGGTCAAGTTAAGCAAATTGCAAAGAATTGTGCAAACTCTTCTACTGCTGAAGCATTTATAGAATATATTTCTCCAGTGTGATTTTCAACTGCTTATGTTCCAAGATCATTCTTCCCCTCATGCCAGTTCCTACCTCAATCACTGCCTGCAACAAAGAAGGTGTAGGAGACAACAGCCTCCAGCAATGCAACCGTGATCCCTTTTTTTTTCCTTCTTTTTCAGTAAGAAGTTTTACATACAAAGCAAGCAGATGAAAGAATGTAGAAATGACATAGCAAGGTTAATATTAGTTTGGTGCACTGCACAACTTTTTGTGTGACCATAACATACACAGTTCTCCATTATGTGATGAAGAAGTTGAACGATTACGTAGGCTTAAATTTCAATCTCCCTTCTTCTAATTTCTTAGTATTGTTTCACCCCTTTCTTCCTTCCTACAGGCCTTAGGCATTAGAAACAAACCACCCCTCCCCAACCTTTTTTATTAAGAGATCAATTTTACAGTTCATCTCGGTAACTGAGAAACTTATAGCATGTAACTGTGATTGTACCCCTCATTGCATACTCCCCCATAAATGCTGTAAAAATAGCCATGGCTTTTAAAAGCAAAAAGGACTGTTACTACTATTTAGTTTGACTTAGCTTGCTGACTAATTAACAAAAGCCTAATAACAGTAGCTATAACAAAAGTATAATAATAATAAACAATAAGCTTTCCCACAATGAGTAAGAACTGAAAATTTTATAAAATTTTGTCTTTGTTTGCATCAGGAAAACATATTCTTTCTACAAATGAAAAAAAAATCAGAACACAGTTCCTGCAGAAAAAGGTTTACAAAACAACCTTGTTTCAAATCACTATAAAATTTCAACAGTATTGCTTATGAATTCAAAACAGAGCCCTAGAATGCTTGTTTCAACTGGCTCAAAAAAGAATTTCCATGGTTTCAGATAGCTTCTTTTATCACATAAGGCTTTTAAATCTTAATTTAAAAGTAACAAACCAATCGCTCCAACATTTATATGAAAAAATATGCTTCACTGCTTCACAAGCACTGCCTAAAAAAACAGATACTGCAGTATACTGAGATAGGTAAAGTCATAATTGTAGCTACCTTCTACATCAGGAAGGCAGAGAAGGAATTACTTCATGCCTGCAATTCCCATCCCCACTCCCCACCATGGATCAAACTGAAAGTTATCTTGCACGGAAAAAAAGGCACAAAAATAAATGAAATTCTTTCTTAAATATTTAATTTGATCTTTATCTACCTTTTACTTATGAGTTTGTTGCTTATTCCACCAGTGCAAGAATATACATTGGCACTGGTATTGAATGATAGCTTTTAAATTTAAATTTTATGTCTTTCTTTTAAATTCACTTTAAAGGATACATAAAGACAAATATGTATTTTATGGTTTTAAAAAGTTACTTAAATTTATGTTAAATAAGCACAAGATATAAAATGTCTTTTGCAATTATATCCAATAAAACATTTGAAAAACACGCACAATATTTAACAAGCAAATGTGATCGTATCTTAACCACACATCAGAAATTATAGCACTTCCTGCCTTTCTCCATAGTTTGGGATTAACTAAATCAATGCTTCAACATAAAGCACATACTCCTCCTAATGCCTTTGGTTCAAGAGCCATATCATCCTATTGAAAATTTGCTTAATAAAACCTACTCTGTAATTAAAGAGAGCATGACTCTATGGTACAGCGAGCAGGTCATGACAACATCATAAAATTTAAGAGTCCACTATAAAAATCTGCAATATTCAAATGTTCCTGCAAGGAGCATTATGTTCTGAAAGAATTATCCAGCAGTCCATTAAATGTTTAAAACTTCATGAACCAAACCTTTCAATATTAGTTTCAGATTCCATATAAAGGCTCTGTAATGGGCTCTGTGAAGGGCCTGCATTAGGCAGGGAGTCTAGTTAAACTCCATAAATATCCATCTCCACAGAAAAGACAGAAGCTTGCATGCACCATCATCAGCACCCTGTCACCTTTGTAGCTACACAAAAGCTTTCTTTTCTGCTAACACCTCTGACTATCAGCTACTGGGTACAACTTCAGCATTTGGACCCCAGCTGCCTACAGATTTCAAGCATGAACAATTTGTTAGGGTATCAGCATAACTAGAATACCTGGCTACAACTTAACTCCAGTTCAATGTATTGCAAGGAGACGTAGGGCTAGAGAAGGAATCATTGGTGTGCATCAGTTATGCCTTATCACCACTTCCACACCAAACATCTAATCCTGCTCAAGAAAGAGTCTTCATCCAGCAGTATAATAACTGCAATCTGCTAACTCAAACTTTGTTTTTGGAAACAATCCCTTCTATTAGAGGGAATGTTTGTTCTTACACTACAGTAGTGCCCAAAGTGAAATGGGCATGAGGACTCATTGTGCAATCTATTAAATCCATGCAATAAAACACAGATTCATTTTATATAATTATAGGGATTTAATTGAAAAGCAGAATTTAGTAGCTTTGTTTTGCTGAGACTCAGAATGTAGTTACTTAAGACATACATAGATTTTCCCTTCATTGACATTGTGAAGTACCTCCTGGAGGTAATATCTCAACTCCACTGAATCCCTACATCAGTCACAGCACAAGTCCAAGACACTGGATAATACTGAAACGTTCTAAGAGCATTTTGGTCAGAAAGCCAAGACAAAAATTCCAAGTTCTGACATCTCAGAAACCTATTAACAGTCATATGTAATTAAAAAAAAATTAAAAAATTAAATCAATTTTACATTTAAAAAAATTCATGACACAATAGATGTATGAGATTGCTTACAGCAACCTCAGGGCTGCTGCCCACCCTACCCTTGGTTTAAAGAAGTGATGATTCTCTGACAGTCCCTCCATGAAGCTAGAAAGTTGAAGCTGCCAATCCCTCCTTCTTGAAGATAAACTCATTGTCCTTCTGATCTTTATTACTATTCAGTTTTAAAAAGAACCTTTGTGTTGGTGAGCTGACAAGAAATTCAGAGGCCTCCTAAAGAGCCTTTACATCTGAGCTGTTACATGAAAAAGAGAGGTACAGACAGGAACTAGATGATCTCTAAGATCCTTTCCAACCCACAACATTCTGTGATTTTAATATGATTCCATGAATAGAGAGAAGAAAGAAAAAAAGAAAAAAGGGGAGAAAAGAGTCTGGAACACTTCTTTGCATCTCTCCATAGAGACAAACTGCACTTTGCCAGGCATTTAGGGTTGTTTTTTTTTCTGCTTGACTGTAACAACTGTACACATAATTAACTTTAGCAATTATAATTAACCCCTACTATAAGTTAATTCATAACTCAGTAAGAAAAAATCAAATACTTTATTTGTATGAGAAACACAGTTAAGCACTTTCTAATATTTTATTTTTTGTTGGGTAGAGAGGATTAACTTTTGCAAGTAGTTCAGTTTCCAATTAGTATAATTATGTTTTCTAAGTGATAGTTCTTTCAGTTACTTCTATAAAACATCAGAGTCTAGACGTTTCAGATATTTTTAGCCTTCTTAGATTATTAGCTGGGGTGATAATTAAAAGGTTTGATACATCCAAATTCTGATTTTATAACCAAAGATTCAGTTTCAGGTTTTGGTGCTTCAACCTGCCTCAGGTAATGTTAGACTTGGCTTCTTTCTAGCTCAGGTGGCTTAATTTATTAAATAAGTAAATAAATATTAAGAATCTGAAGGCCCTATGAGCTATCCCACCAGCTTATGGCCAACACCCCTGTGACAATAACTGAACTCCACCACACAGTAGCCTCTTCCCCTTCCTAAACGTATTTTCCAAGTATTCCATACTCTGCTGGTTATCTGCTACTTTTAAAAAGCCTCAGAAAGACAATTCTCTCAAAGAAATCATAATCGTTTAGGGGGAGCAAGCATCAGGATAGGAAAATAAGTCATTACATCTATTTTATTTGTAAGAAGGAGTCTGCAAGGTTCAAAAGAATAAAACAATTGCAGTAGTACTTAAAAATGGCCCACAGGCAGTTTCAGTCACAGTTACTAAAGCATTTCCATTTTCAAAACTACCTACAACAGCAGAAAAAGAATCTCTTGCTTGTTGAGACCAACAGTGGAAACTACTGCTCCAAGAGCTCCCCAGCTTCTGTTTATAGCCAGCCCTGGAAATTTTGCTCAAAGTTCTGTTTGCTTTCTAAAATTACTAGGAATTGTTTCTTAATCAGTTCTCAAGAAGTTTCTTTTTAATATAAAATGGTAGTTGAACTACGACAAACACATAGGTAAAATGCAGTAGAAAAGAATCTGGCAAAATCTACAGTTTAAAATCGATTTAGAAGTGCTTGAATTCCTTGATTGGATTTGGCTGTTTAAGGATATAGTGTCCTTGAACACTACTATGACACCACCAGTGAAATCAAATCACAATGAACATCATTATTCTCCTGTTCAAATGCACAAAATCCCAAATCAACAATTCTGAAGGGACAGATCTAGAGAGAAACAAGTATGATACAAGGATACTTATTGAGATCTGAAAACAATGACCAACATATTTGTAATTTATGTTTTAAAAGCAATTTCTTATTTCTATCTTAATATCATCCTGATGCCACACAAATAATTTTGATTTCTGCATCAATTTGTGCATGATTATTTAATTCCTGGAGCAAACTGAAAACAGCAGGAGTTTTGTCTCAAGTTCATTAATTTTACAGGATAGTAAATGAAAGGCCTTATTCCATGATTGCTTTTCATATACTACTGTCAAGTCTTCAGTAGAAGCATCTACATTAATTAATGGAAGACATTTATTGAGCAGAATTTTCCTCTGTAATTTCCTAATCACCCTGTAATGTTGCTTTTTAAGCACCTTCAACATTCAAATAGTTTATTTTCATGATGAAATAAATGAAAACAAGATAGTTTGCAGAAAAAAAAAATCCTTGGTAATAGTTTATTGCTAATAGTTTATTCTCAGTGGGCGCACACTTACATTTTGTTGGTTTTCTTTTAAAACGGATTTAAGATTATTTAAATAATAAATGGATTGAAGATTATTTGTGGGTAAGCTAACGGACAAAAAAAAAAAAAATCAAGTCAAGAACTTGATTAAAGATCTCCACTTTGGCTGATTTTTTTTCAAGGAACTGCTTTGAAAACACACTTTCCTGCACACTTGAAACTCATTTTCACTTGAAGGATACAATTCCCAAGACACTCCATGGCACTCATGTCCAATCTGTGTAAGCTCACTTCAGAATTTGATCCCAGCAAGGAACCAGTGCTAGTAAGCAACCCAATGAGAAATTCCTCATTGCTTTGTGCTCATGAAACCCAGCAGACAAAGCTAAGCAGAAACTAGTCTTTCAAGAAGTGGAAATCAGCTGATTAACTCAGAAAATGAAAGACAGGCATTAGTAAAATAATTCATTTGGATTTTTTCATGAAACTCTGTATTCTTTTATTTTGCAGAAATATTTATATTCTTGTAAATGTATGTAAATTTTTAATGTAACTGATCCTTTTAGATACAAAGATGAATGTATTTTTATATCTATGCACTGTGGGCAAAATCTTAGTGGGTGAACTCGAAACCCCAGATTATAGCATTTAAGTAAAAGAATAAAACAACAAAACCAAAACCAAAAGAACAAACCAGCAATATGTACTCTGAGAAACTAGGCTGAAATACAGAGAAGAAAATCCTGCCCAACTGCCAGAAGATGATATACTCTGTAGGATGAGTCAAACTTTCAAGGGACTTATTTCAGCCTCCAAATGTACTTTCCTACATATATCAGATAGTCTGATCCATTATTTCTTAGCAGAAAACCTCTAAAACCAGCTGTGAATAAAAGCAGTAAGTACTGGATCATACTGGACCATAGATGTAAAGCTTTCTCCTGCTTTTTAACCATCATTCTCCTAGCCACTTGTAATGTGTTGGTCAAGGACAGATGGACACCCAAACGTGACAAAAATATCAGTATGTCTGCTTTGAGTGCTATTTGATAATTCTTACAGCTACTTGATACCAAAAAGTTCCCTCCTGACAAGCTGCCACACCTGCCCTAAATGTTTATCACAGGTAAGTCTTTGCAATCACTCACAGAGGCTTGATTCTATCCTCTTTAGCCATGCATGGACTCCCCCAGGACAGGGACATTTCTTGTCAAGCGAAGGTGAAATGGATTTTAGTTCTCCAGATACTCCTGGTTTACATCCAGAAGTGCTACCCCTAAATTTCTGAGTAAACCTGATACCAGAGTACAAGAGAGACACGAACATATGGAGCAAGTCCAGCAAAGGATCAAAGAAGATTAAGGGATAAGAGCATCTGAAACACAAGGAGAGACTGAGAGTGCTGGTATCATTCAGCAGGGAAAGAGAAGGCCCAGAAGGGATTTTATCAATGTGTACAAAATACCTAATGGGGTGATAATGAAAAAAGATGACAGACTAAGAATTGTATCCAGTGAAAACACAAAAGGCAAGGTGCAAATTTGAAATACAGGAAATTCCATTTAAGTACACATAAAAAACTTTTCTTACTGAAAGTATGATTGCATACTGAAATTGAAATACTGAATTTTTGAATCTCCATCTTTGGAGATATACAAAACCCAGTGAACGTGTCCATAGGCAGACTGCCCTGGCTGACCTTGCTTTGAGCAATGGGGCTGGACCCCACAACTTGCAGAGATCCTTCCCAACCTCACCTATTCTCTCTCTCTATGACAAGAAGCTGCAGATGGCTAAGAGGAGCAATCCAGTAGGAGACAGGGAGATGGATTTGCACAAGTTTTAACTAGTAAGTAGCAGTGATAGGCTATCTTCTTCTCCCAAAATTCTGATAATTTATCCCTTTCTGCCCTCTCCTCTTTTCCCTCATTCATTAATATATTTACAAATAAAGTCAAAGATCATATTTATCAACTGAAATTCTCAGACTTGTCATGCAATATCTCATGCAATCATGCAATATTAACTGCTTTCTGTCAGCTCTGTTTAGATTATAAACATTGTGAAAAGGCAAGTTCGAAAGCCTCCAGAGACTGAACAGTCGAAATCTCTAATCATATTTTTGGGGATATACAAGGGAAAATGAGCAGTTTTCTGTAGAAAATTGGTATTTGAGAAAAAGTGACGTATCTTTTATAGATATTCGTGTGTACTAGAAAGGTGAAATGAAAAAGAACTTAAATATGCTTTTAAAAATCTTTAAAAGAGACACAGTTTAAAAAAAACCATTTTTTTCTTAGTAATTAGTCACAATTTAAAAAATGCTAAAAATTATAAAGAGAAGCAGCTTTTGCAGATTTTTCTCAGTGTGGTAACACTCAGTTCAAACTCCTCCTACACATAGACTTGGGTGCTATGTATCACACTGATCTGGGATTTAAACATTTTATCTCTAGAAGAAGATTTATATCAAAGACAATATAAACAGTTCATACAGTATGTATTTTTCTATCAGGGCCTATAAAATACACATTTTTACCTTCAATATAAAAGGATTAGCTCATTAGGCTCATATTCTGTAAACAGCTTGGAAATGTATACCAAACAAGTCAGTGAAAATTCATACCCAGAAGCAGATGGTGAGAATAGCAAAGCTAAGCAAAGAGAGGCTTAATTGCAAATTTCTATCCAACTAAGCAAAACGGTGGCATCCTACATTCACAGGCATTTTGTTCAGAAAGGGAGGCATCACGATGCAGGTTGAGGCAGGGGACAGCCCTTGTGTGTCATACATCAGGCCAATGACTACTTGGAGAATTGCCACCAATTAAGCAGCATTCGTGTGCAGTTGGCATCGACTTCACAAGTGCTGCACGCTACGTAAAATTTTATTGCTTGTTGCCTTGCCAAAAGCAACACATCTAATGGTTTTTCTGTTGAATTAAAAATCAACAAAAGATTTAAAGTTGGCCTGCTACAAGAAGAGAAGTAATTAAATTCACTCTGGTACAGTTCTCATTTAGAATGAGCCAAATTAACACTAACTAGACAAGGTGTGTGAGAAATAAAGTCACACTGTTACAAAGTTTCAATTTTTTCTCTGCCTCATGATATTAGAAATTTGGAGAAAAATGTCTACTCTCACCAAAAAAGGAACACTGAAAGAAAAATGTATTTCATCCCTGAAAACACTGGTACAGTCACTGTAATGATTGTCATTACAGTCTTAGCATGAGCATATATTTCATGTTGCAATAAGATTTCTCTGCTTTAAATGATACACTGAAGTAATTCACCGTTTAATGCGAATAAATTAGATATCTGTAGAGAGTGAGTAGAACTGTAAGACTTGGTAGGCACCATGTATGCCGAGTATCCAGTAATTCATTATTTTCATTAAATTTCAACATAAGAAAAAATAAACAGTCAGGAGTTGGAGAAACCTCAAAGATAGACAAGGAGCAATTTCACGGAAAGGATACCACATTTTAAAATTCAGCATTAAAACATGAAACTCTCCTGTGGAAGAAAAGCAGTAACATCAGCTTTCAGGACAGCTCAGTCAGGATACACTAAAGTTTACTTCCTACCCTTTTAAAGTCATATAAAAGTAAATTTTCCATTAAATTTCTTGTAGGATCTTATTTCATCTTCTCTAAAAAGTCAGTTTGGATTTTGGGGAAAAGAGTGCTTTAAGAGCCTCAACAATATTATCACCCAACAGGACAGACAACATCCATTTACTGAACGCCTTTGAGAAAAGTCAACGTTTCAGCAGGAGCAGAGAACAAACCCCCCAAAGAGACACCAGTGTTGCCCTGAGAACTGCTGCTCGTTACCTTCTGGGCGCCCCATCCTCGTGTGGTTGGATAATCACCACTTTCACAGTCACCGACGTGCGTAGCAGGTCGATCATCTGCTCGTGGGTCAGAGTCGCCACAGCCACTTTGCAGATCTCGACCAGGCGGCTCCCTTGCCGGAGGCCGGCCTTCCATGCAAATCCAAAGGGCTCCACGTCTGCCACGATCCCCTCAAAGTTCACGTGGAATCCCAGCTGGCCCAGCCCGTTTCTCCGCAGGGTCATTTCCGTGGTTTCACATCCTCTGGTCACTATCTGAGGAAACACTGGATTGTTACGCGATTGTCAGGGCACACAAACCTTATAAAGTCACATATGGCTCGATACTAAGTATCTTTAATATACTTACATTAAATTAGCTTAACATTTATGTTTGAGTGAAGGTTTCTGCATAAAACAAAATGAACAAAACGTTTCACGACGCTAAAAATCATACATCTCCAGGGCAGGCAGCTGACCCATGTCAAGTTCTTCCCCTTTGCCCAACATCAACACAATGCCATTTATATCTTACTGAAAACTTTACAGCTGGTTTAGTTTCAAAACACAAAGCAAGGAAAATGCTGCCCTGTCAATTACTTAATTGGTTTTTTGACTGACTGCAGGTGCGCAGGCATCTTTTTATTCATCATTAAACCCGAGATTTAACATGAGCCAAATTGAGTGAAGTGCTTCAGTTCTGGCAGCTTGTTTTCCTCGAGAAAATAGCAATGAAGAAAATATTAATTTATTTTGCTTCATAGGCAGATTCCTAACTACTATCATCTCTAGATGAGGATAGCACTAAAATAGGACAAGAGTTTCCAAGAGAAACTTAGAAACAAAAAAATTACTTTCCACATATTCAATGAAAAGTAAGTGTCATAATACAGAACAGCCAAAATCCTTCAAATCTAGATTCTGCCAAGCAGGTTCATTTCTATATACTGTGAAACAAGTTCTCAACACTTTGCCATGTAAATCATAGTCATACAACAGCCTGTAAGCTGGGATACTGCACCACACTCCGAAGATAAAATTCTAGCCTGCATTACAAGGAAATTTGAAAGTTACCCAGCCTTCCCTTTCGTCAGTGTCAAAAAACCAGTATATATTTAGCTTCATTAGTTCAATTAGGGCAAAAACTTAACCACTCTGAAACATTATCAAAGATCTCTGTTTGTAGTGCGTATCAGAGATCCCCCATAAATGCTCCACCAAGGCAAATACCTGCCTTTTAGAGATGCGTATGTTACAGTACAGAAAGGGATCTTCCCAAGGTCATGCTACATAGAGAGCAGTTCCAGAGCACACCCTGCCTTGTTTTGCAAAGGTGTTCATGCTGTTTTTATGGCTGGGTTTAGTGTGTAATCACAAAAATAGATAGGAGGCTAATGTTCTTTACTGTCAGCTGTGCAGGATACATCTCTGCAAAGGTTGTTTTATGGCTTGAGTTTAATTCAGGAGGCTATTTTGTGGAAAAGTGGAAAAGTCACTCTTGCTCTCCATTGCCTGCTTCAGCCAGAATTCAGGCAGGTTAGTTTACTAGTTTATTGTGTGCTTGCCACAGCAAAATGGCCCAGCCTGATTCAGGGGTGCATGAGGATGGGGTGGGACTGTGGAGCTTAAGAGATTTGGTAACTTAGTAAGTTTTAAAACATTATTTTCTTTATAGAATATTTATATATGGATATCTGTCAGTCAGAAGAAAAAAATAAAATTTGCACTTATGAAAACAAAGTGCCACAAACCCAAGAGTCATTTTAAGATTGCTGATCTGGTGTATGCTCATGTTTTTAACGTGTGAGGTAAAGAAATACAATTAGCCCTCATTCATTAAGGGATAATCTTCTGTGAACTGTGAAATATTGAAGATATTGCAAGGATCATCTATTCTGAGACTTACTGCCTGGAAATTTTCATTCATAATGTTTCCAGTTACTTCTGAAGATGTAGGTTTCAAAGTTAAAATGTGAAAGTCATTTTTGAGATGTCTAAAATGTACTCTGGAGGCTATGTTTACAAAGACAGGTTCTGAGTTTTCATAACAGAAACAAAGCAGCAATTTCATTTGTCATTTTTCAGCTATGGGGTTTTAGTGTTGTTTAGAACCTTTCATTTTTAAATAGAACTTTCTATTGTGCTCAAAAGTCTGCATATAGTATTAATATATAGCATAATGGAAACCTTAACATACTGTTAAGCTAGCTCTTTTGTGACTAGATTTCAATTAAAAAAAAAAAAAAAAACAACTTTCATAGTTTGTGAACTAGATAAATGAAAAGGAAATTTTCAGCTCTTCTAGCTACACTTCCATCACAAGTTTCTAAAATATACATTTAGTCATGCAGTGAAAGGAAGAACATGCTATTATAGTCAGGAGCCCAGCTGAGGGATGGAATTTTATCTTTATTAACCTACATAATATTCTTTTTTTGGGGGCTGACACCTCTTTATCATTATGTCACAATTACAGACTACTGCAAAATGAATGCACCAGCCAAAGTATATGGATTTTCCCAACTCAGAGCACCCAAAATCCCTTCTTCAAGTTAGTTAAACATCCAAAAATTAAAAGATAAGAAAGATAAAGATTCCTGCCAAAAACTCATCTATTCCTAACGGGAAGTATTCCAGGACATCTAGTCCTCCCCAAGTGTATATTCCCTAAAAGGTAACACTGCATATTACATAGTAATGTCACATTAAAACATAGTGCTTCTCCACTTCAAAACATGTCATTCTGCTGACTTGGTTGCAGCTTCACTGATCTTGTGGCCACAAATGAACCAAAAGCAGGCTTCTCTGAATGCACTTAAAACACATGAAGTTAAAAGACAGAGATCCTCTAAGTCCCATGAAGGTGAAGAGCGTTTTTTTTTTTCTGATGTACAGGATACTAAGGAAATGTTGTCAATTCAGATCCTTATCCAAAGATCCAGTGTTTCCATTTAATCTTTTATCATCCTGCCACTCTGTTATCCTAAAGCTCAAAACTACTGCTTTTCCAGACTTCCAATACAACCCTCCAAGTTCATCTATAGTTTGCTGCTTTCTACTTTCTCTAACTACACACTCTACCCCACAAGCACAAACTTGTCTAGACTGAGAACTGACAGCTCTTTTTTCAGTTCTGGACCAATTGTTTCAGTTCAAACTAAAATCATAGTCTCAGCCAGCGTTTTATAACTTTTCTTCATCTGGATATTCAGATAGGTGTCCTTCTAAAATCCTTTAAAGTCCTTTTTAAGGCAATAAAGTATAGTTATTTCTTTGACAATCTCATTTAGTAACTGCAATGTTCTACTCTCACGTTCAATACTTTAACTTCTGACTGAAAAGGGTTAATCATCTGGTCACTGAAAATTGATACTACATCACAGTTAGAGCTTTCATGTTCAGCATCTGCTGGCACATATGGCTGTCAACCTTAGCTGTGTTCTGAGTCACTTGAAAGGTTTTTAAAGTATGCAAATGAAGTGAAGCATCAGAATTTTCAATACTTCTTAGTGGTTCTAATGTTTCTATACCAAATATATACAAGAACTGCAGAAAGCATTCAGTGCTATAAAACAACCAGGAAATAACATCAATATGCAGCTTTCAAAAGAGAGGAAGAAGCAGGGGAAAATGTGAAAAAGATGATGCAAGAAACAGGGAAGAAAAATGTCTTAAAACAAGTAATGATAGTTAACTCTCTTAATTAGCATGAAAGTTAGATAGGTAGCAGGGAAAGAAAAGGCAGTCAGAGTTCATTGGAATAAGTATTTGAAGTGAATATTCAGGTAACCTTAGTAATAACTGATGCTAAATTTGAGGCTTAAAACCAATTTGTCATTATTTAACTCCAAATCTGGCCATTTAGTACTTTAGAGGAAGTACTAAAGTAAACGCAGATAAACATTTCATTTTGTAGTTTTAATTACCAAATCTTACAGATCTGTCTTCAGCAACATGGGTTATTTCCAAGTTTTGCAAAACCAAGTAAGTGAAAAATAGCAAAAAAAAAAATTGTCACTGATGACAGTAGAGCTAGAACTTTAAATCTTGTTTTTCATTTGTGTTATTCTTAACACAAATTTATATTGTTTAGTTAACAAGAACTATTGGGAGCACTTTCTCTAGAAGGAAAATACCTGTTTAGGAAAGTGAAACTAAAGACCTCACTTGAAAAGGATAATATAACAGTGGCAAGAAGAGTTTAAAGACATTCAACTCTTGAAATAGTAATTGTACTTTAGAGGAAAGTTATTCTTTAGAGCATGATATTGAGCAATGCTAAATGAGACTGCAGTACTAAAGAGGCCCTAAATCATCAGCTGCAATCCAGCTGTTCAAGTGTGAAAACTGTAGGCAGACTGATTTCTTTTCAGTGCTGAGCCTTCTAATAAGAAAACCCTAAGACCATCTAAATCACTTAAATTAAGACCAAAGAGTGAAGTGCAACAAGTAGATACATCAGCACTTTTACCTTGGAGTTACTGTCATTTCATCTGGACTGACTGAAAAAGTTGCAGGACAGTAGTAATGACATGGTCATCAAGTGTCTGAAAAACTTCATCCAGTCAGTTGTGAAAATTTGCATTAGTTGGTGTAGTTTTCTTTACTTTCTGCACGTTCTCAGTACAGAGGAACAAATCAGCAGAACCACTTACCTAAAATTTTCCATTAATATTTTCATGGATTATTATGAAAAGCTTATTTTACACATTAAGATTTTATATATTTTTTAATTAATTATACTTCTACCTACAAGGGTGTGATTTGAGAATGGGCTACAGCAAGAGGTGGCAAAAGCTTTTCAGTCCAGATTTCAACCCTGCAACCATCCATGGCCTTGGGCAAGTAATCAGATTAATGGTATCTGAAACCTCACCCCTGAAAAACAGGTTGTTAACACTTATCTCTATTACTATTTGTAATGCTCTCTGAAGACCGAAAACACTCCTGAACTGTAAACATAGAACATTTTTAATTATATCTCAATGGAGATGCAGAAAAATAACTGTTGTTTAAAAAATTGGAGTCCCACTTTAGAAATGGTACTTACTTCAAGTCTTTGAACAATTTCTCTGATGTCTTCAGTACAATTATCTGCTGCAGACAGAAGAATACATTCTCCTCTTTCATAAAATATTTTGATACTCATTAATCCAGATGTCCATCCAATAACATCTCTGCAGGAGCAGTTAAAGACAACATTTTTTGATTCCTTTTCAATCAACATGATGAACTCATTGGAGACTCCAAGGAGACATTCGATGTCAGCAGACTGGCCAAAATCTCGGGCAATCACGTTCCACATAATTGCTCCAACACTGAATAGATGTGCATCTTTCCTTGGTTTCACTTTTTCCTTCTTTTTTGCCCCTAAAGTAATAAAGCTGAACTTGGCTGAAGTATCCACTGTAGCTGTAGTAACAAAGTTTTCTGCCAGATCTTTCAAGTATTCTTGACGTGTCCTTGTGGCCATGGCTCGAAATTTTTCTGACTTATGTGCTGCATTTTCAGCATTAATAACTTTGGCTAAAAGGAAGTCCCTAAAGACTGCAGACTTGGGGAAAGTTACTCCTTTGGGAATGGGTGGACCAAACGAGGGAACATCTTTTGATCGTGAAACACCAACACTGGAAAGAGAAAAAAACCAAACAACCAACAAAATTATTAATTCCCTAAAAAGAAAATCAAAATCACATGATAAGCAGAACTATGATCTCTGCAATCCATTTACACAATTAAGTACAGCTTTGACATGCCAATTTGCAAACATTTCAGACACATCAAAGAAAATTGATTGGGTTGTCTGTTTTAGAATGGCTTTCTCCTTTTAACTATATAAAGGACATTATGTAGGTATCTTACTAAAAAAAAAAATAAGGAAGATAACTTCTTAGGGTGTCAACATCTCATTTCCTTAATGCAATAAATATTAAAATAAATTGTGAGAAATAAATAAGTATTTTTAAAATTATTTTTATGTATAACTTTCATTTTCAGCTGTCACTTAAAACTAAGAATTTAAAAACAGAAACAGAATTAATTTTTATCCTCAAATCTTCTACAATGAAGTGTGAATTCAATGAAAAAATATTGGTGTCAAATATGAGTACAATGGACCATTCTCCACCTGTTTAAGCTGCCTACTCTCTGCTTATAAAATTGGAAAACACAATTCTTGATCTGGACAGTTCATGGCAAAATGTAAGAAAAATAGGAATATTTCCTAATTGATGCAATCATTTCTCAAATTGATACATACGTATTATATTTTAACTGAAAAAGAATTTCAAAATACTGTACACAGTAGGTACAACCACTATTTGTTTGACCAAAATACAGACAAATTTGGAATGACAGAGAGTATAATAGTAAGAAAAATATAACTTAGGAAATGTCATGTATTAATCAACACAAAGCAGTTACTGAAACAAAATCAAGTCCTAAAAGACAGTTTAAGTTCTAGACAGCTAAAGGACTCACGCTCATGATGTATTTTATTTTCGTTCTAAACAATAAACAAATAACATTTATAAATAAACCTTTGTAATTATGCTTCATGTCTTTTTCATTATTTGCACAATTACCAATCAATTCACAAATATGTTTTCATGTTGCTAAAATTCACAATGCAGTGATTTATATGTGAGTGTTAAAGTCATCTGAAATTAATTGTTTTTTTCCATTCTCCAAAAGTCCTCATTCATGTGCTTAAACACTATGACTCATCCTGATGCCATATTCTCATACTCAGGGATTCATACAGGTTAAAGGACCTTTGGAAATACTTTAAATAATTTCTTTTAAAAAAAGGAAACATGCCATACAAATTCTAAATTATTTTCTATTGTTGTATCTGCAAATTTTGCTTTCACTAACTTGTTACACCCCCATTCTGTGGCCATAAATCAGCAACATGGAGTTCTGCACGTCTCCCTTTGAGTCTACAAACTGTGCTCCAGGACTCTAGATGTGTGCAAGGGAGACACTGAGGTTTCAAATTCACAGGAAGTGCAGCAGAAATGTTAAAATTCAGCACATAGTATCTATAAGAAATACAACACGTCTAGAAAATATCTAGAAAACATAGTTGCATTGTAGTGTTAGTAACAACTTAAATAGTTATAAGGCTCTACTCACCTATAACACACATTTTCAGTGCAAGGATTATGCACTTTGACAATGACAAATACATGTTGAAAGTGGGAACGAATATTTTTTGGAGTAAAAGGAAGTGCTCCTGGCTCTTGGAAGACAATGGTAACTATATCATTTCCTATATGCCTTTTCCTTAGCAGCTAGACAAGAAACATGCATCAAAAAATTAGTTACTAAAAGAAAAATTAAAAGTCACAAATTCATCATCTTAGGTAAAAAACCCCTAACAACCCAAACCAATACAAATGAAGTGTTAATTCTTCAGAAATAATTTTTATTGCGTCATGGATAACAACATAAATGATATCAGAACTGCAAAAACATAGGGAAAGGAAATTGGGCTAGGTTCACAAAAATACTAGTGAATTTTCTCACATCCCCACACTAGTTCTCCATAGTTTCTGCTCATTTATATTTTATTCTATGAGAAAAATGTATTTCTCTTATTCATACTAATGCATCACTTCAGAAATAAAAAAGTGCTGCACCACTTGACATTTCTCCCTATCCAGAAAACTCTTCCCCTCTTTACAGTGCAATATTTGTCTCTACATTAAAAATATTGCTTCTGTATCTTAATAAAACTTTCTTTTCCATGTCACAACACTATTAAATATTGTCCTTAGTATTATGATCTTAATTTTAAAAAATACATTATCATGAACATCCATCACAAATGTTAACAACAGCATACTTGAGGAACAGAACCACGACTCGCAGAGATACAACACTCATTAGGAATTCTTTAATTAAAAATTTGTTATTGTAATCAGTAGCTTTTATCATCAAAATATATTTAGAGAACTAATTTAAAGTACTAAATCATTGTTATAGGCTAAAATTTAGTAAAAATTAGAAAACATATCCAGGAATAAGGGACTACTCTCTTTCTCCCCAAAAAACCCAACAAAATAACAGTAAAATGATGCTCACTTTCTCCATGGAAGAATATTGTAACTTTTAAATTTTGTATATTAACAGACAAAAAAAGCAGTCTACCAGGTGCTGCATTTAAAATATTTATCCAAAGTCTGCCACAGATCTTGTATTTCAGCTAATAGCATAAAGAGACTTAAAGCTGTACCTTAGCTCATGTGGAAACAAAAAGGATTTATGAATAAATTTAGTTGAAAACTTTATGATAGAGCAAGTAAAAATTTTTCTATCAAGGTGATGTCACAGAACAGAATCTTCGTCATAAGAGTATTTTGTTGCATTTTTCTAGTTCCACTTAAAGTTAGTATCTCAGCTACCAACAATAGAAAGCAAAGTTGCACATGCTAAGGCCTAGAACCCATAAGTATGTTTCATTATAGCCCTTAAAATAACATAAAGGATGATATTCTGAAGGTAGACAGAAGAGCCAAAGCCAAAATTTTAAAGCACTAAGTACATCTGTATTATTTTAAACATAATCAAAATCTCAAATACAGATAAAGAAATAAGACTTCTTATGAAATTTTACAACAAACATGGGAAGAGAAAACAGTATTTGCTAAGTCAAGTGGCTCAGTCAAGTTTTCAGTTTTTAAGACTAAAATGAAAATAACTGGTTATTTGAGCCATAGAAGATCCACAGACTGGTGCATACAGAAGTACACTACAAGGAACTGATCACAGAACTAAGTGTGTCAGGTATACTTTAATTTGCTCATCTATTGAGCCATACAATCAGCTCCTGGCAGGGCAGCACAAGTTAATGTTTAAAAGTTATTACTATCTCACAGACTGGAATTTACAACTCAGTTAAATTTGTAAGCAACCTTTCAATTACGAGGTACAAGGTGATTAATTTCTGCCCTTGTTATACAGCTAAGTGCCCAATTACTTGTTCTTGCTACAGTGGTTCATGCCTATACATTTCCACAGAGTAAATTATAAAAATGAGAATGCAATCCTCTTTAAAGGTATATTTGTTTTTCAAGATAACTTCTGTTTTCAAGAACATTTTCTGCTTTTGTAGACCCCTTTAGGAGGTATTGCTTGCCATCATACACAGCAGAAGCAAGAAAAGCATTCACTTAATTGGAGGCAAGTTTTAGAAATGTTTGATATTTTATTTTACTAGCAAAGACCTTTAAAAAGTATGGCAGTTCCCATATCCTATCCCTAGGATATTTTTCAAGAGCGGAAACCTCTACAAGACAGAAAAATAGAAATAGGTAGACAGATCATTATTTTTAAGGACCTTACCAAGACTGTAGAGATCTTAGTGACTTCTTCAATGTAAAATAAAACCAGTGTAACACTTATAAATAGTTGTCATGCATAAGTGGTCAGTCAACTTCAAAACAATGCAAAAGGCAAAGCACAGTTGTGGCTGTGCACAGAGGATCGTAATGCAAAGAACTGCTAAAGGTGGGAGAATTAAACTGGGGTGATCTGGAACATGGAAAGTGTTCTGGATAGGGTAGAGGAACAGGAGAAGAATAAAGTATTGAATGGAGAAGAAGGAGGGAACACACACTTCTCTGGGAAATGCGAGATAAGGATAGCATACTGAAAATGAAAAAGGAATTAAAGGAAACCGGAACTCAGCAAAATGATCGGTAAGAAACCCTTTTCTAGTTTCCATTCTAAAGCCTAGATTTTTCTCCCAGCTTTTATCTCCTAGTTTGTTTGGTTGCTCTTTTCAGGTTCTCAGTTTCCCCTTCCTCTCCCATTTTGAGGTCTGCTTAGGTTTGGGGGTTTTTGGATGTTGTACAATTATTTTTTTAATCTGCCTTTCTAACATACTCCAAAGAATCTCATGCCAATGTTGAGCACAATAGGAACCCTCAACTGGGTGCAGAGATTACAGAGATTTACTTGCAGTAAGGAGGCACCATTGTCATGTTAGAATTTGAAAATAAACCTAATCAAGAATGATTGGCAGCCAAAGGAAATCAGTGAAGTGTTATGTAAGAATACAAGACACACAAATGGGAGTCCATTCAGGAAAATATGTTAGAAAAGCAGAATCCATTAGATTAAAATTATTTGCACTAAATGATAGTTATTATATTAATTCTCAGATTTTAGTGACTCAATTCTTAATTTTCAGATATGCACCTCTGAAGGAAAAAACTGTCTTAAAACTTAGCATATTAACAGCTTGTGCTCAGGCTTAAAAGTTTACCCACTTCTGTAGGATTAATTGCTTTGTCAAACTGCAAAACAACAAGGAACTCTTGTTGAAATAACAGTGAAATATACTCTTCATTCAATTAAATTATGAAGTGTTAAGAGTCAAATAAGCAAAACTAAAATAAAACTTATTTTAGTACATTTCTAAAATAAGTGGTTTCAAAAGTTTTATTTTCAGTTTGTGTTCTTAGCCAATACCAAAACCAGAAATGAACAGCAAAAGCTCTTTCAACAGATCTGATCAACTGAGTGTGGTATAACCACAAGTCTTGTTACCCAACTATTTTAACAGTAGTTAAATGCAACAAGCTTATTTCATTATTGCATATCTGTTTCGTTTTTAAGTTTTCATAAAACCAGGTGAAAATTTGAACAGATTTGGATTAATCAGGTCTGACCTGCTTGTGTACACAAGCAGACTGCAAATATGTGAATGGGAAACTTGCAAGGGAATGATTTGGAAAGGGACATTGCAAAGGTAAAGTTTAAAGGGGAAAGCCTTGAACTGCTTTGAAGAAAAGGCCAGTAAAGGAAAAGGAACTGGCCATACCAGGGCTGGTTGTCTTCTCCGTCCTAGGGAAGGAGCAGCTGACTTGAAAGTTCCCAGCCTATGTTGCAGCCAAAATAAAAATTACCTTGCTCTTTGGATCTCCTGCTGGTTCTAAAACTAGAGGGATGTCCTGATCAGGGACCAAGCAGGGCGTAGTTATATCCTGGAAGAAGCAACAAACATTTCTGGTGCGGCCTTTTTCTGGCTCCCAGGTTTTTGGGACAGCAGCAGAGCTCAGTGCCTGCCCACTGGAGGTCACTGCTGGAGATGAGGAGTGGCTGAACACCCTGCCCAGGCATCACCAAACAGGGGCACAGGGAAAGGATGCAACAACCTCGGCCAGTACATACATCATAGGTTAGCAGAAATTAACTACTAATGGGGGGCTTCATTCCTAACATAACCTAACTGGACATTTACTGAGGTCTCTAACCTCCCCTTACTTGGGTATGCAGTGAACCAAACCCTGAAGAGACTTCATTATGTATTTTGGAACTAAACTAAGAGGAAAAAAACCAAACTGGTTATTATAGATCTGTTTTGCACATTAAGGCTGGCTAAATTCTAGTAATTTGGGTGCACTTGTCACATTCCATAAAGACAGTACATGCTGTGCAAACACTGATAGATCTCATCACCTGAAAAATAATGTGGTGGGTCTTCAGATAGGCATACTGCTTGAACTTGGAAAACTGCCACATTATTTTGATCCCAAGAAAGCCATGAATAGTAACATGGTGCTTCTGCTAAATATTGAACCTTTTAAAGGGACAATGATGAGAGCTTACTAAAACACTGTGGAAAGGAGTGCTTGTTGCTAGGGAAAACCATGGAGTTAAAATTGAAAGATTTTGCTTTTACACAAGAATCAGCACCTGACTATAAATAAAGACACGTAAGGAAATGATAAGAATGAAAGAAAGGCACAGGAGGAAGTGAAAGGACAGTAATAGAGGGTGGCTGAGCAACAGCAGTGAAGCTGACAGACAAACAGCAAAAAACTATGAAAATAAGTGGATCATGGCAAGAGGATATCCTGTTCTCACAAACAAGGAAAATTCATGAAAAGACAACAAAAGTAATAAACTCCAAGTAAGGCCATATTTACTGTCAGTGCCTGTGATTTGCTATGAAAATATTAATTTTATTCTTTTAAGGCAAGCTCATTCAGTGTACTATATCGTCTTAAGAGACTGCAGTTTTCCCTATTTACATGTATTTCCAGTCCAAGATTGTTAAACTGATTACAGACAGAACTCGTAGTGCATTTACGAAATTAATCCTGGTTTGTAATAAGATGCAACTGAAAGTTTAGAGAAGCAGAACAATCTGAAATCAGTGATGAAGATCCAATCCCTTGATTACTAGCAATGTCACAGTTAAGTGTCTGATGTAGCTGAACATCCTGTCTCCTGAAAGCCACATATTTTAGAAAGTGAGTCATCTAAACTTTGTGTTATTCATATTGTGAAGTTTGTCTTTTGATTCCTAATTTAGTTTCTTTAAACAACATATAAATACTAAATGTCATGTCTTAACTGTTCACTTGAAGCAGCTTTTCAAACTGCTCAGGGCTCAATGCACTGATTATTGAGAACACATAACATGACATGCTTTCTTCCATTTTTATTTTTAGTTATCCCTTCTGAGGAATTTCAGTACTTTTATCTTTTTCTTGCTGCCTTGACACATCTCTTTCTGCTCACACAAGAACTATTGATAGGATAGACACGAAAGTCACAACTCCCATATGGTTAAACAATCAGTCAGTAAGCATCTTTTGTATGCTGCTAAAAACCATAGTGAGATAGCATCCTTATTTCATGACAACATTCCAGAATGGCTGAAATGACTGTAACTTGCATGGCAAGGTGAGAATATTCCAAAACTAACTAAATAAATCAACACTTACTTCTGCATATCTGGAAGAACACATAGCAGCAGCACAGAAAGTTACAAACTACCACAGTCTGATCCATGAGGGATTCTAGTGGGTTTTTAAAGCATTAATACTGATATATTATACCAAATGTGCTTGTATGTTTTAATTAAGTCACAAGAAATATCTTAAGACAGGCAAGACAGAGTAACCTTACTGGTGCACCGCACACTTTGGATACTGTGCTGGTTTTTAGCCATCCTTAATGCTTTGAAGACATTCTGAATTATTCTATAAGCAAAGGGAATTCTCTAGAAATAAGAAAATTACACTGCAATTTTCTATTTTCACAGACACCTTGAAGGATACAGTTTAAAATTATTACTAAGCTCACACATTAATAAACATTTCAAGATCTACAATAGAAGGATTAAGTGGAATAGTTTTAAAAATCTTATTACATGCATATTTTAACCATAAGATTATTTTCAAGATTCATTCCATTCAATGTGTAAAACATACATAAGATGTGAATTCAGTCCAAACTGAAAATAACTCATTTACCAGAGGCAACACTGCCTTTTAATAATATAATGAAACAGGGTTCATGAGAGAAGTTACTGAATTATATAGAATAAAAATTCTACAAGATTTCAAATGTCATACAATATTTCAAGAAAATAAATATAATTGAGTCATACTTCTTTTAAAACAATTCCATTTTCAACCAATACTATTAAAAAACCCCAACACTCAATGTCAAACATCTATAATGTAAAATTACAATGAAAAGCTAAAAACACATACCTGTTGCCTGTTACTGGGCATGTATGGAAGCATTGTTGATACATGAAACATTAATTCATAATCTTTATAGGTAGTATAGAGGGAATGAGTTCCTGTTGAATCAGCTGAAAATTAATTTAATAATAAGGTCAGTAAATTAGAACACATACTACTTTTTAGGACTTCTGCTCTGCATGCTGCAATTTAAATCTATTTAAGCAACTTAGATCTTTTTTACAATTGAACAAAAGCAGATTCCATCAGCTAAAAGTCTAGTCTTTATTTTCGTATTATGACATAGAGGCGTCCTGCAGGAAAAAACCCAAAGTGTTTGCTATCTCTGAGACCTAAATAAACTAATTTTAAATACATTGGCATTATCACTAAAAAGCCAAAACACTTAGCTACTTAAGTGTACTTTTATATAACATATATTTTCATTATTTAAACATTAAAAAGGACAATTAACTAAACCTGTACTTTACCAAAAGTGAACTGGCCATTTCAAATCTAACATTAAAACACATGTTGCAGATCAGATATTTTTAAAACATAAAACATGTGCATAATACATATATTGGAAAATTATTAAAATAAATTTAATATTATATGAATTAACATTTTCTTTTACTTAGAAAGTTTAATAGTTAGCATTTTGTGATGTTTACAGTAAATGAGTTTTAGTCATGTTAATCCTTTTAATTCCTTTTCTTCAATTTGTACAGACTATTTAAGTAAGTACAATGAACTTTTAAAAAGTTAAACCTGAAACTCTATTGAACACCCTATTCAGTCAAGACAACTACCAGTTTTTCTTATCTTTTTCATGTTCACTCATTTTTTAACATAACTTTATGTAATCTACAGCAATAAATATTCTCAAGTACACTCTTTAACATACTGTTTAAGGCTTTGGAGTTTTGATTTGTTTTGAATGATAATTATATTTCAAAAAGAAATCAACTAGTCAATTTGTTATCCAGTTAAAAGTATATGAAAGTATATAAATATACACTTCTTTATCTGCAGCCCTAAATCTACAAATATTTGTGTGCATATAATTAGGAGCACATTCATATAATAACTTATCAGTTATGGCTGTATGATAATCAAATTAACTTCATTTATTAACCAGATTACAGTTGCATAAGAAATAAAAAGCATAATTTCAACAAAAGTTTGTTACTTAAATGTTGCTAAAAAAGGGAAACCTTATTGCACTCTTCTATTTCAAAATCTTAGCAGAAAATCTAATGCCATTATAACCCTTCAGTGGCATTTTAGAAAGACAGTTTTGAAGAGATAGAGAAAATATGTTCCAACAATAAAACTTTGTCTCATTTCTGATTATCTCATGACTGATACGTTTTAAAACATATACAAATATACAATACAAATTATATAGTATTGAATTGGTAAAGTTTAATTTCTTATTTCTTTATGCTGGGGTTTGGAACTGTGTGCCACTAAAACTGCAGTAAAGAGGGGCAGAAAGAAGGTTATAGTTAATATATTCCATAAGTTCTTGACATTGGAACTGGGTCTGGCTGGTGTTAGGTTTTTAAAATTTAAAAAAATATATTTGTCTTTCTGTTTGTTTTTCTTTTTGTTCTTTCTTGCCTGGGGTTTCTGTGGCTTCTGTGAGCTTGGCTTTCACCTAACTTAACTTGTCTCTGTCTCTGTGAAGGCTTTCTGTTTTCCCCCAGCCCTGCATCTGAAGAAGAGGTCAAGTCGTCTGTTTTCTCGTGTTCAGGAATTTGTTTATTCTTTGTTATCCCATATTCATTCCCTGGCCTGCCACAGCTTTCTGCAGGCTGTGCTCTCCTCTTTGGTCGTCTCCTTGCTTTCATCTGTCCACCCTTGGGACAGCACTATCTTTTATACTGAAAATTATGTGTACTTTATTTATAACAATTCTCCAATATCCATCCACTATGTTGTACAGTGTACTTTTGTTCTAGACCAACCAAAATNCAGTGTGCTCTCCCTGTGAGCAGAGCAGTGTGTTCTCTCCCTGTGAGCAGAGCTGGGAGCGCTCCCTTCTCCAGCTGGGGCTGAGCGGTGCCCGGGCTCTGGGGGGAGACAGCCAGGGCAGCCAAACAATGTGAAACAATGTGACCAAAAACACCCCACGCCCTGTAAAGCAACGCTCGGCAGAAAAGCTGGAGCAGGGAGAGTTTTTTTCATGGTAGCTGCCGCTCAGAGAATGGCTGGGCATCAGTCAGCTAATGGCAGGTGACGAGTGACTGCCTTTGCATCAGTTGTATTGTCGTCTGATTGATGCTGTGGTGGGTTGTGGGTTTTTTTGTTGTTTGTT
>VXBS01000459.1:85990-195160 GCA_013400255.1 Sitta europaea | reverse complement strand
GCCGTGGGCAGGGCCGCCTCCCACTCTCCCATGGCTCCGACCCCCATCCACCGCAGCCCCGCTCGCTCCCGGGGGGATGCTGCTCTCCTTACCGCAGGGAGCCCGGCGTGGTGCAGAGGTGCAGCGGGGCCGTGCCCTCGTCGCTGCGCAGGTTGGGGTCGGCCCTGTACTCCAGCAGCAGCTCCAGGCAGTGGCTGTGTGCCCCCAGGCAGGCTTCGTGCAGGGCTCCCCGCGCCCCCGGGGCCAGGTTGGGGTCCGCCCCGCGGCGCAGCAGGTGCCGCANACCCCTGATACTGATCCCCATGCCCAGCTGGCTGAAGCAGCCCCAGATGTGCTTTCCCTGCAGGTCTCTGGCAGCTTTGGGTGGGCCAAAGGGGCTCGTTGTGCTTGATGGCTCTGACTGCAGAGGGCAAACAGAACTGCCTCGGAGTGTGCCCATCCAGGAGAGGGATTTCCCCTGGAATCAGGTGGGCAAGGCAATGCCCTGCTGGCCAGCAGGCACACAGTCCTGTGTGTGAGTGGCTGGCAGGAGCTAAAGGGCAGCTCACGGATTCCCCAGCTGCCTTTGCTGGGAATGCAGGCACCCGAGCCAGCTGGGAGTGTGTTGGCAGGGGGATGGAGGCTGGGCTTGGGATGTGCTGGGTTTGGGATGAGCCAGAGCGAGGAATTGCATTTCCCAGCAGCTCCAGGACCTCCTGAGCACAGCGAGCACCTGGGACCATGGGCAGGTTCCACCATCCTGGGGGCATCTTATCCCTCCCAGATAAGGAGGCCCCATGAGGGTCCCTAATTCCCATGAGGAGTCTGGGCTGTGAGCCCTCCTGAAAAAATTCCCAAGCTACAGAGTGTCTAATCCCAACCTGAAGGAATCATGTGGATGCACAGATTTTACACTTCCACTGGGTTAGTACGTGCAGAAGAGAAGAAAATAATTAAAAATTATGAATATTAACGGCCAGAACTGTGGGCTAACCAGAAACCTGGGGAACACTAAATGCACTGCACTGTTCAGGGTCAGTAAACACCCATTCATTGCATTTTCCTGGCCTGGCCTTTAAAGGAAAAGTACCTGAGAGTCCGTAGCAGGCTTGGCTTTTCACCTGCCACTCCAGCTCGTTTTTACTGATCTCAAAGACCAGGTTGACATCTTGGTGGTATTGATCAGTCAGCACCTGCAGGCTCCTCAGGTCTCCCGTGACCAGGGCTGTGTAAAACCTGGCGAGGGGAGCACCAGGTGCTGAGGTATGCTCTGGGTCTGATGTGGAGGAAATCCTCAGCTTTCCTGTCCCAGCTCCTGGGGACTCGCTCATTCCTGGTGTGCAGGGCCTGCCTGAGGGGGTAGCCAGGCTTTCATAGCTCATTGTTTCCATCCTCTTGGCTCATTGTCTAATTATAATCCAGTCCAGGCTCTCTTGTGGAGTATTTATAACTGCAGAGGAGTTGGAGCACGATGGACACTGGGCACAATGAGGGCCAGGTGGTCACCAGGCCGTGCTGCAGCAGCACCTCTGGGATTAAATTGCTGGGTTATTTGTAGGCTCTAAGTTGGGACAGGGGTGTTTAGGCTGGGAGGAAAATGGTGCCTAGTGTTTAGGAAATAAAAAAAAAAAATAATTAAAGAAATATAATCAGCTGCTGTCTGTCCACCCCCAATGACTTTATTTGTGTCCTCTGAGCTCTGGGAGGTCTTTTCTTCCCATCTATTTTCTTTTTTTCATGAAGTTACTCATATGAGATTCCAGTCCAGTGGTTGCTCTCTGGAAAAATCTGGGCTAGGTGTCACTGGCCCAGGCAGGAATGTTTGGACGTCCCTGCAGGGATGCAAATGTCAGCAAGGTACAAATCCTCCTGGGGCTTTGGCAGGGGAGGCTGTTCTCCCAGACAGTGCCTTGTATAGGAGAGAGAAAGCACCCAGACCAGGCTGCCACTGGATGCTTTCCCTGTTCCCACTTCCCCAAGGCTCCTCCCCTCAAGGTCACCCCAGAAATCCACGGTGGGGACGAGAATAGAGATTGGCATCTCGTGACTTGGAGGCTCTGGGTGGCAAACCCAGCCCTGCCCTGCCCCTCTTTGGGGAATAAACCTGCTCAAAGCATGTTTTGGGAGTTTAAACCAGAGCTGGGACGTTGCATGGTTCCCTCTGTGTGGAGTCAACCTGAGGCTGGGAGAAAATTTGGGACCTTCCTGGGGATCCTGAGCATCCCTGTGCTGACAGCCCAGAGGTTCCTCAGCATGGCTGTGGTGACATTCACCTCTGGCCCTGGCAGCTGTGGGAAGGGAAAGGAGCCCCAAAACTCCACGGGGGATCCATGCAGGATGGGCTTTGCTGAGCTGAGGGGTTCTTGCTGAAGGACGCCCCTTAAGGTCCTTATTCATGGGAAGCAGAATTGGGAGCTAATTTGAGGCCACCCTAGGTGGTCTTCCTTGTCTTCTCCTTTTTTGCCCCTTTGTCTTAAGGCCAGCATTCCCACCTGGCTGTCCACAGCCTCTCTGCTGGTTTGGAGCCTCCAAACCCCCTCATTTTTCTCTCTGCTTTTACCACTTGTTGCTGTTCTGCTCCACCCAGCCTTCCTGTGCCCATTCCCCCCTCTGGAATTAACTGAACCGCCTCCTCCAAGCACTGCTCTGGTATGAAAAACTCCTTCCTTATCCCCTGGGGTCCTTCAGCCAGCACAGGAGGGGATTTGGAGATCCAGGGAGCAGCACAGACAGGGATCATTTACCTCAGGAACTCGTCCTGGGTCGCGTTCCCAGAGCCCCGGCTGGATTTTCTTCTCCTCTCGTTTGCAGCCCCGCAATATTTCTGTGGTGACGTGGAGGAATCCTGCCTTCACGTGTCCTCACTCACGCCAGAGGGATCACCTTCCCCAGGCAGGGATTACCTCCCCGGGTAAATTTAGCCGGGAGTCCAGACCCCCTGGGCTCATTTCGTTAGTGGAGGGTGTGTTTGTGTGTGTCTGGCACTAAATTGCCCTTGAGAGTGTGCAGGAACACCCCTGACCCTTCTCAGTCAGCATCTATTTGCATATAACCACTCCAGTCTCGACTCATGGCTGAGGGAGGGGGTTAAAAATAGCAAGAGTAGAGAGATAAGGTCCCCTTGGCACACAAAACCCCAGAGTCTGAGCTCCTGCCAGCCAAGTCAAGTGCTGTTTCCACCCAGGAGTGGAGAGTGATGTCGGGATGAAGCGATGCTGCTGTGGATTTAAGGGGAATGCAGCTGGGATTTACTGCAGAGAGCAGCCAGGACAGCTATGGGACGTCCCGGGGCTGGCCAGGAGCAGGGGGAGAACCCCCTGGTGGGGTTTAGCAGGAAAATGAGGGTGTTTCAACTGCTTGTAAAGCGCTTGTCACCTTCAGGCAGCGAGTTTGGGTGGTGGAGGAAACCCCACAAACCTTGGGCACATCACCTGCGATCCCTGAGCGTCTGATCCTGCAAAAACTAACCCCGGGATCATCCTGCCGTGTCCCTACTTCAGCGGGGATGCCCCTGCACTCACCAGAGCCCCCCAAAAGGGGTGAGAGGGAGCACTTGTAGGCTCTCCCTCACCCATCTCCAGCGCGGGGGGAGATCTTCACCGTCTCCCCGCGCCCGCCTGTTTGCAGAGCACACCTCATTGAGCAAAACATTAAACATTTCCCTTCCTCAGATCAAGTGTGTCTATTAATAACGGCTTAAATTGCCTGCTCCAGCTTCCCATTACCGGGAGAACTCATTCCTGGCACAGGCAGGAGCACGGCACGCAGCAGCACGGGGGTTTAGAGAGAGCTTGTCCCCCAAGTTCAGCTGCCACATAACCCTCGGGAAAGACCTCAGCCCTCCTGCTTCCAAAAACCCACGAGGCTCTGTGCCAACATCCAGATGTGCAGAGCTCCTGGCCCCCCCCCACCCAGATTTACAGCTGCCCTCCGGCAGCAGGGAATGGCATTATTAGCATTATCTTCAATATTTTCCCAGGGAAATTTCCAGCGCCCTGCAGGAGCCCGCAGCGCTGCCTCGTCCAGAGCGGCTGATTCAAACCTCGCAGCCCCTCCCAAATAATTCAGACTGTGATGGCAGCTCCCCACGGTGTGCCAAACCTACCTGGGAGCGCTGGGAGGGCGGCTCTCCTGGGCCAGGGTCACTCACTCATCCCCCCGGGATCACCATGCCTGCCCGGGCAGAGCGAGGGCTGAGGCTCTGGGAGCCAGGTGCCACCTCTCAGTGAGCCACTCTGCCCCCAGCACGTCCCCACGTTTATATTTGCAGCTCCCCATGTGACAGCACTGCCCAGTTATGTGGCTGGGTCGGGCTGTGGGACGAGCCCCTGCCAACACACACGGCCCTGTGCCTGGGGAGGGGGTCGTGCCTTTCACCCCCACCCCCCCAAAAATACTTCTGCTGCTGAGCTCTTCTTTAAAAGCTGCTGCCCCGGTGAAATATAAACCCGTCCTGAGGCTGCATTGATTCTGTCCAGTTTTTATTGGAAATTAGATGATATTTAAGCATTTCCCTTTAACAGCTCTATATAACATGGGAAGCTCTTGTGCTACAGTTAGTTTATAGTGGCCCATCTTTGTCAGATGTAAATAATTCAATACACCTCCCCCTCAAACTCTTTCCAGTTATAACTGCGTTATTTTCCTTTTTTTCCCCTTTCCCCATCAATTACAGGAATTAAAAAAACCCCAAAGCTCTCAGCTTGAATGATAAACCCCAAGGCTTCCCTTCTCCCCACCTCCCTGCTGAAGGGCTGCAGCTGTGTTAATTATCCCCTGGGAATTCAGTCCTGGGGCACATCCTCTTTTCTTTTAAAGGTGGAGCCCTCCCAGTTATTTAACCCCTGAGTTATGTGCTCATGGAATGTCACCCTGTGTGCCAGGCTGGAAAACCAGCTCGGGCTGACCCTCCAGCACGTGGCTCCCATACAGTCTCAGGGCCAGGGGCTCCTTGTGGGGTCTGTAAAGCAGGATTTCCTCCTGGCATGGCAGACACCAATCTGTGATTTTCCCTCGCGTCACCATCACCACTCACAGGCTGCCACCTGGAAAAGGTTTTATAAAGCCTTACAAGGTGAGGGCAGCACTGATGCCCAGCACTGGGCATTTCAGCAACTCACATCCCAGCCCTTCTCCCCCCACCCGTGGAATCTGAAGCAGATTCACCCCATCCCCCAGCTGGAATTCCACACGGTCGCCACCATGGGAGGTGGAAACAGAGGAGCTGGATGGCACCACGAGCTCCAACAAGCCCTCCACTTGGTTTCGTGTCATCCCAAACTGTTTTGCTCCTGAGCACAAGTAGATTTTGACACCTGAAAGCGCCGGGTCGTTGTGGAAGTTATTTATGGATTGGAGGATGCATTTCCCAAGCACATCCCGACTGGAAAGTTATGGAGATAATTGCTTGCCCTCTGGGATGCAGAAGAACAAACCCAGCTATCCCTTGTTGCCCACACCCATTCCAGGGGGATTGATTTATCCCTTTCCACTGGCCACATCAGACCTTGGCCTGTCAGGATTAATTAGTGGGGCCTTGGCCCGCTCCAGCAGGGCTCCCACCTCTCCTGGGAGCAGCTGCGCTTTCAGGAGGGAACCACCTGGTTTGTGCTGCCCATCCCTGCCCCCTCTTCCCATCACCTGTGGGGCAGGGGCTGCAAATTACAGGCTGTCCTGTGCTGGGAAGAGCAGCTGGATCATCTGTCACGGCAGGGAGCTGTCAGCTCGCTGTGCCCACTGCTGAGCCCCACTCTGGAAGGGCAGGAGCCAGGGAACCAGGGCTTTGGGATGCCCCTGATGGCTGAAACGGGGTGTCACCAGCAGGACTGGGACATTTGAGGGTTTGTAAACATAAAATGGGAAGTGGTGCTCGGGGCAGGAGCCTGCTTTAGGGTCCTGGCTGGGTCAGAGAAGCCCCTGTGAGGATCGGGCAGGTGTTGGGACCCTGTGTCCACCCAGACGGGAGAGCAGGGGCTGCTCCCCTCGGGGGTGATGAGACCACCACAGCAGGTTTCCTTCGGGCTCGGAAACTACACCCTACCCCCAAATGTCAGGCGGGCCCGATGCCTTTCAGCATTTCTCCCTGCCCATTTCTCCCTGGGAAGCTTTTTGGGAGCCTCCGCTCCCACTGGCATCTGGGTGGTGGCATCTGGGATGGAGCCCCGCGGGGAATTAGAGCAATTATGGGTGTAACTTCCCAAACTTTGTGCTGAGCGGTGCTAATGGCTCGTTTGCATGATTCCCATCTCCTGCTAATCTCCCAGCCCTTTCACTGATCTGGTTATCCCTGAAGAGAGGACAGTATTGCACCCAGGCCTTAACATCGCCTCAAACTTTCACTGGGGCTTAGAGCCCACCATGACCAGTCCAGGCTTATTAGCTGATAATTTCCCTCACTGTCAAAATAGTATTTCTTGGTGTTTTTTTTTCCCCCTCGTTTCACCCCATTCTCTTTCCCCTCTGTATTTTGGTTTGTTGGTTTGGTTTTTTTTTTTGTTTGTTTTTTTGTTTTGTTTTATTCCTGGAGTTAGAGTCTAAGTTTTTTTTTTTTTTGGTTTTGTTTTGTGTTTTTATTTTTTTGTTTGTTTTTTTGTTTTGTTTTATTCCTGGAGTTAGAGTCTAAGTTATTTTTTTTTTCTCAGCAAAGCCAAAATCCCCCTCTGTTGGTGGGCAGGCACGCTGGCTTCTCCTTTCTCCACAAAATCCCACAAATAATGCTGTGCCTGGGGTGGGGACGGGCACCTGTGAGGTGATCTGGGTTTCCCATTTGCACTGAATGATCCACTGAGAGGATTAAAGCCTTGGACCTGGAGTTCCTTGGGTTTTGCTGGTTTCTGGTGGCCAAAGCAGCACTGGAAATCCTTTTCCTTCCTGCCAGCCACAGCCCAGCTGTATCCATGCAGAAGCTGTTGCCCTCCCAGGACAAGGTGAGTTCCTTGGGTTTGTTTTTGCATGTTGCTGGGACCTGGCTCTCTTCTCCAGGCTCTCCTTGGTCCAGTTCCTTCTTTGCTGTTGCTCATTTCGTGCTCTGGTGCTGCTCTGGGTCCCTTCACCCCCTTCTCATGTTTCCATTAATCCTGGTTACCTTTTCCCCGTTGGGAAAACCGAAGCAGGGTCAATCCTAAAGCAAGGAAGCTGGGAAAGGGCATAAGGAAATGCCGGTTTGGAGCTGCCCTCCTGGGAAGGGCACAGCTTTATTTGGGGCTTCTCACCCCCTTTGCTTCTGCATGCATTTAGCTGGTAACATGAGCAACTCGAAGCATGAAAACTCGCCAGGAGAATCCACCCCGTAGGAAGCTGCAGAGGAGATTAGGGATGGGGTAAGTCACTTTGCAGAGGACTGGGGGGAGTTGGAAAGGACGTGCAGTTGGCATTTCCATCCTTTGGCTGCTGGGAAGGTGGGGGCAGAGCCTGGCAGTGCCCTGGCACCTGGTTTGGGGGTTTGGGGTGGCATGTGGTTCTCTCCATGCTGGCACATCCCCTGCTGTGCCAAGCAAAGGGATTTCAGCCCCGGGCTGTAACAGCCCCACAGGCACTGTCCAAACCTTAACGAGAGCCCCAAATGATTTGGGGATTTTATGCAGCTTGTTATCTTAGGTGTACTTTTTTTTTTTATTATTTTTTTTATTTGAAATCCCAGCACGAAATAATCCTCTTTTTCTCGTTGGAATAGAAATGGCTTGATGCCACAAGGGGGAAAAAAAATAAAAAATAAAAGGCAGCTCTACCCAGTGCTGTGCTGATTTGCAAGGCTAGTGAGAGACTACAGAAGGCGTTTTCAAATAGACTCCGATATTTTCAGTGCTTGAAGAGGGCCCGACTACATGACACCTTTTTTGAAGCCCTGATTTACAATGGCCCCAGGCTGAGTGCATTATAATTTGCTGCGAGAAGTTCCAAAGTCGCAGTACTTTCAATAATGAGGAGAGAAACCCTAATACGAGAAGACTTTTCCCTTTTCTTTTTTTTTTTCCTTTTTTTTTTTTTCTTTTGGCATTGTGTTTAATGAAAAGCTAAAAATGTGCTAATTTGTAAGTCCTGTTGTGGTAGTGGCATCGGAGGCTTTTGAAATGCGTTACTGACTTGGGGAGTACTAAGGAAAAATGACATTTTGCTACTAGCAGAAAAGTCAATTATAATGTTTCCGCACTTTGGAAAATTGCTGATGCAGGATGGGAGTTAATAGAACAGTCAGCTTCACTTTGTGTTACCGGATTTGGGGGGCTTTGCTGGGAAACGCCGGCTTGTTTTGCAATTCTGCCGTGCTGTGTGGCTGGCCCTGGTCCCGGGGAGGGGGTGCCGCATTCCCTGGGGCTGTTCCCACCTGGAGCCGGTCCCTGTGCCTGCCCGGGAGCAGGCAGCAGCAGCAACCATAAAGATTCAGTGTTTTACCATCGTGCTGAGCCTGCTGCACTCTGCAGAAGAGCCCTGATGGCTTATCTCGAAACCTTTAAAGCCAGGAACAGGAGGGGAGAGCTGTCCTTCCCCTCTGTGCTCCAGAGGGGGGCTTCCCCCCATCTCCTGGAGGAGAAAACAGCAGGAAACTCTTGGTGAGCTGCTGGGGAAAGGAGGCTGCGAGTTCTGGGAGGCTCGCTGTGCTTGCCAGAGAGTTTTGGTGCTGCTGGTAAAAACCCCAGAGCTGGAGCAGCCGGCTTGCAGGCAGGCAGGGGCAATCCCAGTAGTCCCATCTCTGGATTGGTACAGGTGAGGAGGCAGAAGAGCTCATGCTTATCCATGTCCAACCCCTGGCTCTGGGCAGGGACACCTTCCACTGTCCCAGGCTGCTCCAAGCCCTGTCCAACCTGGCCTTGGACACTGCCAGGGGATCCAGGGGCAGCCACAGCTGCTCTGGGAATTCCATTCCAGGGCCACCCCACCCTCACAGGGACAATTCCTTCCCAATATCCCATCTAGCCCTGCCCTCTGGCAGTGCAAGCCATTCCCTGTGCTCTGTCCTACTCCAAGCATGGCCTTGGGGGCACTATTTAAAGCACACCAAAATGCACAGGGCAGGGAAATGCCAAGACTTTATTTCTTCTGCTCCCCCTTCCAGGTGTTCCAAAGAGGGGTTCCTGCTTGGTGTGGTAAAAATTGGAGGATGGGGGAGTGAGCACGAAGACTTCTATAAAAGTCATGTCATATGTAGTTCTCCTGGGTTTGCAGGAAGCAATTAAGCCAATTAATTTATTGGTAAATTATCTGATGATGAAGTACAAAATAACTGCAATGAAACGCTGACATTCACATTAATACCAAATTAGTTACTGTATTATGACTGTTCTTACAATGAATGCCCAGTAATTTAATAGTAATGGGACATTTAAATAATTTAGCTGATAATTCTCTAGATCACTTACATATATAAATGAGCATGACAGCTTCTTCTCTCAACTTTGCTGGTGCTGCTGCTGGATTGCCTGCCACCTCCATGCCAGGAGGGCAGAGCAGCCTGGCTCCTCTCTTTGCTGTCCCTCAAAGCTCATCTTTGGCTGGTGGAGGAGGCAGGATTTTCCTCCTCCATCAGATTTTGGGAATGCTGTGGCTGGAAAGCAGAGTGCAGTTGTGCTGGGCTTAGCAAAGCCACCACCTTCTTCCCTCCTTCTATCAAAGGTCTCTGGGTGGAGATGTTGGAGGAGCATTTCTAGAGGGGTTCCTGTGAGAGCCTCCCAGTGGGAAGGATGTTGGAGATCCAGCCAGGACCACTTCCATTAAATAATTCAGCCACTGGCACTGAAATTACTGTGTGTTGTCTCTGCTTGATGCAGCTGCTTTGTTAATTTTTCAAATAGCTGCACTCTCTGTAATAATAATAATAATTATAAACAGCATTAAGACTGCTCCTCGTTCTTCCCTCCCCGGCCCCACAAGAAGCCTCTCCTGAGGAGAGCAAGGGCTTGGCAGCCCCACAGGGCAGAAGTTTTCTGCTTTATGGGAAGGTTTGGGTTGAAGGGACCCTAAATCTCACCCAGTTCCACCCTGTGCCACGGGCAGGGACACCTTCCAGTATCCCACATTGCTCCCAGCCCCGTCCAGCCCGGCCTGGGACACTTCACCCCCACTTTGTCACCTCCTGCACCCACAGAGCTGTTTGTAGCTAAACTGGCTGTGGCTTTTAGATCATCACAGGAAGAAATAAATGCAAGCAGCCACCAGTGTGAGTTACACGTAAAGGAAAAATTCCCTGGTGCTTTTCCCCCCATGAGCTGGTGAATATTGGGCAAAACCTGCAGGTTTGTGCCAGTCCACATCCTCCCTGCACGGGGTCGGCGCTGTGCCCTGGAGATGGATGTTGCCAGTCAGCTGCTTTTACTTTGCTATTGAGATTGCAGTGAAGCTGCTGAAATATGAGTTAATGGCCTTGCTTACATCCTCCCCAAATGTGGTCCTTCCATCACATCACGCCGTGCTGTCAGACCTGTTGTGGAGGGGAGGGTTCTGCTGTCGGCAAGATTGAGGGCAGAATTACCCAAATTAGTTTCCTTGTGGATGAGAGCAGAGATGAGAGGGTTTTAAACACGAACCCTGTCACCTCTTTGGAGAGCCTGGCTTTTCTCCCCTGCCAAGGGTGAAGTTAAAAGTACCTTATTTGAGAAAACTGGGGTTTTGGGGAGCCAGCAGCCTGCTCCAAAGGTTAAGGGATGGGATAACGTTTGTAGCTGCGCTGCCACAATGGATTGAACCCAGGGGCTGGCAGCTCGTGGGGTCTTTCTTGTGGGTCATGTGGAGATTCTTGCAGCTGGATTACTGCTGGGAGAGCTGGGGGGAAGGGCTGGTGTCCATCAGAAATATCCCTAGGGGCTGCCCAGGGCAGATGTAACAAGGATTTCCTCTCTTACTGCTTGGATCTCCTTGGCAGGGCTGGAGGTGCAGCCTCGAGGTTGGAAGGGTGAAATCATGGGGAGCCCTGTAGCAGACAGTGAAATAGCTACAAAGGACCACAAAAATCCCAGATTCACGTGGCTTTATCCTGTGTGCTGGGATAGCCTACAGCGAGAAAATTCCCTTTATTAACCAGATCCATCCAGTTCCCTCCACTGTGCACAGTGAACTGCTCGAATCATTTTCTGTGCAGTTAGTTACACCCAGGAATCCTCCCAGGCCTTTTTTCCCCAGGCAATCCTGTTCCCAGGAGTGCCTTTTCCCATTTGGTTCCTTCTTAGGAGCAGGAGGGGCTCAGGACCCTCCCATTCCCAGCAGCATCTTCCACTACCTCCCAGGCTATTGGTACAGGCACAGAGAGGTTCCTCAGCTCCCTGGGGGTGGTGGGCCAGGTATTTCCAGTTACCTGTTGTCAAGTCCACACAGGAATTCTATGATCAGAAGGACAAACACGTGTTTGTGGCTCTTACTTAAAGAAGACCTTGGTGAATATGGTCCTGTGCCAGACATGAAGGTTGTGCCAGCTCCATCAGTGCCCTGTAGAATGTCCCAAAGCTTTAGGGCATTCTGAGCACTCCTTATAAATCTTTTGCCCTCAAACTTGCTGATTTGTAAGTAAACAGGGTGTATTAAGCAACAAACACATTGCTGTTTGTACAAACAGGCTATTTAGGCATTATTTTCCACGGCAAAATATGTTAAAAACAGATTTTGGTGGCCATCCATCCAAATTAGCAAGTAGCTGCTTTGCTTTTTTTTTTCTGCTGGCACCCACATGTATGAGTTTGGCTCAAAAGGTGCAAGTGCTGCTCCTCCTGCAGCTGTGGACATATCCAGCTTGTGGTGGTTTGCACAGAGTGCCTCCTAATCCATCCCAATTAAAAAGCAGTCTTTATAGCTGTAATAGTTTTATTGAGGACTGTAATGCTTTAGACCCACAGATATATAAAGCAGTTAGTTTTATAAAGCATATAGGATATTAAAGTAATGAAAGACATTAAAGTGACATCAATTTTTAAGGAGAGTTACTTGCCGAAATAAATGAGTATGGCCTAAAAGTTGATGGCATGTTACAGGCCTGAGTAATGAGCCCTTCTGCCCCCTAAAATCTCTTAGAATAAATAATGCTTGAGCAAGTCAGTGGTCATTAACTCTTTATCCTCTGAGAGCTACATATTACATGCTGATATTTTCTTTTTAACTTTTAAAAATCCATTCGGAGAGGAATTCTCTTCCCTGGAATACCTATAACATGAGGAGCATTAACCTGCCATGCCTTCCCAGAGAAACAGAGTTGTGTCTGGTGAAAAATCCTTGAAGAAGTTACTTTTTCTCTTTTTCTTTCTTTTGTTTTCCTTTCTTTTCCTTTCCTTTCTTTTTTTCTTTTTCTTTTTCTGCTGCCTTCACTGCCTGCAGTGCGTTCCACGCTTTCCCCATCGGGGTCTTGGCATACCAGGCCTGGAGAATCAAAAAACATTTGAATGTTTTAATAAAATAAAATTAAAAAAAAAAAAAAAAAGCAGCCAGGCAAGACAGACCACTTAAACACTTTACTGCTATAACAGAGCATTCTTTAAAAAACCCAAACCTCTTAAAATCCAGGCTGGCTGGTGGAGAAGCCAAAATGAAACCCTCAGATCTCTTGAGAACATTTTATACCAAGGAGTGCAGCAATTGATCGAGCTGAGTCTCATTAACAGCAATACTTAGCTGGGCCATTTGTGTTGCTATAGTTATGGAAATGTTAAATTCCATGATCAACCCTATTTCCAGAGAATATAGCTCTTGTCAGAGCTCCCTGTGCTCCAGACTTGGCAGCAGACAAATCATCCCCTTCTCGTGCCTCCGCAAATCGATCCAGACAGCTTTGATTTCGGTGAGGGAGCTTAGGAAGCAAAACAAACCCCGAACATTAAGAACCTGTTTATTGCTTTCAGATGCCTGTTCACAGGCCTGTGACTTGTAAATGATTCTGGTGGAGCTGCTCTGCAGACTTGCCCAGCTCCTGGGCTGTGATGTCAGGGAGGCAGCTCCAGGCTCTGGGAGTTAAATGTGAAGTGAAGGAGAAGGGGAGGCTTTAAAGTCAGCCCTGGGTTGGAGCTACTCCTTCCTTGGACGTGCAAGAACCTTTCTCAACAAAGCCCTGCCTAAACCAGAGACTCAAATTCTGCCAGGCATTGACCACGATTGATAAAATGCCTTCCTTCTTGACTATGGGTTGCTATTTAATGCCACATCTCTGCCTGCTCTGCCCATGCCATCTCTGACCTCCCTCTCAACATGGCATCCTGCAAAGCCTGCCTTTTCCATCTGATCCAAACCAAATGCTGCTTCCAGCTTGTGCCTGTTAAGGCATCCCTGAAGAATTTGCCTTGTCCAGTTGCCCAATGTGTGTTACAGGAAGAGAAGCTGGGAGAAGAGGTGTGGGAAGGGTATAGGGATGGAAAACTCAGCATGTTCCTCTCCTGAGCCCAGATGGTCTTTTCTTGGTGTCAGCTTTTCAAGAGCTCCTCCTGGGCCTCAGGAAGGGCTGATGGTGACAGGCACCCTGCAGATAAACACTGTCAGGGGTCAAATGTCCAGCTGGCTGCTGGACACTGCAATTCTGCTTTAATTATTGGAATTAGCTGAGCCCCTCTCCTCCAAAAACCCTGATCAAAACATCCTCCAGCCTCCTGTGTGCCCACATCCAGGCAGGGTGGTGAGCAGGAACCCCCCAGCTCTCAGCCAAGTTGAGTTTTGCTGCCTTAGGCCCAGGCCAAACTGTTCCTGGTTTTGGGAGAACAGCAGAGCTGGGATGTGTTGCTGTTTCTGGCCCTTCCCACGAGAGGGATGAGGTGGTGATTGTGAGTCTGGGCTCCAGCAGGAATTGCCTTTCCCTGGCAGCAGCTGAGGGAAGCCAGGAGAACCCAGTGATGCCTCTGGCCCTGGATGAGACTCCACGAGGCCACAGAGATTTTATTCCCCCCTGCCCAGTTTTGTGTCCTGGGTGTAACACACTCCAGACCTTAAGTGGGAGGTGGAGAGAGCAGGAAAACCTTGGCAAGAGCTTCCTGGGAGCTTGGTGGGGTGATCATCTCCTTGCCAACTCTGGGTCACTGGCAAAAGACTTCAAGGCATTTGGCAGGAGAAGCCAAGAGACCTGGGATGTCTCTTTCTGTTCTCTTCCCAATTCTTTGTGCAGATATTTCAGTGCACAACAGTGACTTTTTGTCTCTTTAACTGCTGGTGTAAGTGTTCCATGAGATGAATGAAGTCAGCTCCTCAGCCACGGCTAAAATAAAAGTCCATTTATCACAGCATCTGAAGTTACTGGCAGCAGTGACTGAGCAGAGTTAAAATATTTGGGGTTTGAAGGAATGATGTCCACAGGCTTTGGAATGGGTTTGCTTAGGTATTTCTGTGGCTGCCACATCCCTGGAAGTGCTCAAGGCCAGGCTGGATGGGGTTTGGAGCAACCTGGTCTAGTGGAAGGTGTCCCTGCCCATGGAATGGGGTGGAACAAGGTGAGATTTAAGGTCCCTTCCAACCCAAACCATTTTGTGGTTTTGGTCCAGTCACTGCCAGGCAGAACTGCTGTGGTTAGCTGGCTTTGCCTCTCCAGAAATCCTTTCTGTGTAAGGATTTGTATCAGCCACCCTGGTGCCCTAATTTATAATTTCAAAAAATGTGGATGTGTAATTGGGGCCGAAATTTGAGTAAATGGAAGGGAGAAATCACATTGTCACAAATTTTGCATTATTTATATTCATTTTGGAACACTGGCAGAATATAAATGTCAGGCTGGGAGATTCATGCTTTCAGGGAAGAAAAATCAAAGATTCATCACAGGGCTAATCTCCACTTTGAACGCAGTGTTTTAGCTGCCCCACTTCCACAGTGGAGAAAGCAAAGCAAGGGGAAAGGTCCAGAAATGGCAGTGATGGGAAGCTTGGGAAGAGGAGAGATGGGGATTACTGGAGTTAATTAATGCACAAGGCTATTCTGACAACCCCCTTCCCCTGTGCCACATCACAGGTGCTGCAGCAAGGCTCCATGACATTTAAGGGAAACAAAATTCCAACAGATAAAAGGAAATACTTTCTTAAGGGCTGTAATTAATGCGAGGAGATGATTGCCATGGGATGCTGAGGACAGGATCATTTGAGCTGTGTTCCAAATGAAGCACTGCCTGGGCACTTTGTGCTCTGCAGAACAGGCACGTTTTAGAGTGACTGGGATAATATTTTCAAGTTAAACTCGCACTAAATACTTGCTCTCGTGTTTCAGGGTACAAATGGATTACTACTTGGAGCTGGGAATGATGGAGTATTTTTTTTCCCTTTGCTGTAACACTGAACCATTAGCCTTTCCCTGAGGAGAGATATTGGTTTAGCGAGGAAGCATGAGTTAAAAAAAAAAAAAAAAAAAAAGAGTGATTTGCCAAATATCACAAATGCTGCCTGTGTCGAGCGAGCCAAATGGCTCTAAATGGAAATTGGGAAGTACTCAGCAGGGCTGAGAGAAATATGCACTCTCATTAGGACAGCAGTGGAAGCAGCCTTGGAGAAAGCTGTGAGAATCAGCATCCTGTTTGTGCTGGGAGGTGCTGGGGGACTCAAGGAGCAGGACAGCAAGGAAACCTTTCAGCCAGGAAAACGGTGGGGGGGTTTATAAGCAGTAGAAATTACGGGTGGGAAGGGATCTAGAAAGTTTTTTTGGGGTCTCCTTGAGCACTGAGAGGTCTTATCTCACTGGGAGCCCCTGGTGTGGGCTGCCTGCAGCTCCCTGGGGCACAGCAGGGCTCTCTGCCCAGTGGCCAAGGATTTTGTAGCATTTCTCAGGCTTGAAGGTGATCCGTGGATATTTGAGGCACGTGTAAAATCACAGAACCACAGACTGGTTTGGGTTGGGAGGGACCTTAAAGCTCATCCCATTCCTGCCATGGGACACCTTCCACTAGCCCAGGGTGCTCCAAGCCCTGTCCAAGCTGGCCTGGGACGCTTCCAAGGAGCAGCAACAGCTTTTCTATTCCCTCTGTGCCAGTTGATAAAATACACCTCAAATGCTCTCTGTTTTGCCCTCAGGCTTTTATAGCCCCAAGGGCAGGAAAAGGGATGGATCTTGAGACAGAAACTCATTTATTTTAAAGTCTGAAATGAAAACTTTTCAAGAAATTCTTGTTAGAAATGATTTAAGAGAAGAAAAAGATTTAAGATCTTGATCCCTGTGTGGACATTGAATGGCCATGTGTTTTGCCTTCTCAAGGTGATATATCCAGGCTTGCTGAACACCTCAGCTCTGGAAGGAAAAGCACAAAGGCATGGAATTAATGGCCCCTGTGTGTTTTATCCATGCACCTGGAGGCCACTCTGCTCAACATGAGCAGCAGCAGGTTCACCAGAGCACGCTGCCAGACTAAGGACTGGTTTGGCTCATCCCCAGATTGGGGGAGATGGGTTTTGGTGCTGTGGAGCCCCTAAATCACCATTCAAATAGTGAGGTACCAACCCACCAGCATCCTGAGCATGTCCCTACACCAAGTGTGGCATGGAATGATAAAAGACAAGAGAGCTCTGCGAGTCACCTGAAACATTTCCTCCTCCTGTCTGTACACCGGGTCATGTCTGGCCAGAGAAGTGACAAACTCAGCAGTGCTCAGGGGCTTCCTGGCCATCTGCAGCAGCCTCAGCTCAGTCAGCACGGTGTGCACCACGTCCACCATGTGGCCCTGGGTGAAGCCATCCGACACCTGGGCCAGGCAGTTCAGGTTCAGCAGCTTGGTGAGGGCCCCCCCAGCCTGCAGGATGTAGTGCTTCCACAGGGCTGAGCAGCAGGACATGGAGAGGAGACAGTGTCAAGGCAGCCATTCAAGGAAAGCAGGAGAGAGATTATGATTAGTTTTGAAACTGGAAGGAGAAAATAAGGATTATTGAGCAGGCAGACTACGAGTCAAAAATATATTTTTTTTGTGTGCTTTCCTTCATCTTCAGATTTGCAGCATGGAGGCCTTTATGGATGTGGGTTTTTAAACCCTTACTGATAATTCTTGGCTACCACTCAGTATTTTTCAGCAAGTCCTTAAGGGCACATAGAGCAGGGTGGCTATGTGGGTAAAAATGGGAAAAACTACTTGTGTGTACACACAGAACCTGTCCAGTGTTCCCACTCGGATGTGCACGGTTAAGTTCCTTTACCAACAGCCTGTTTTTATTTCTCTGGCCCTCATCACAGCTTACTCCTGCTGAACTGAGGGCTGCTGGGAGGACTCTGTGTCCCAGAGGCTTCCAGCTGTGCAGGCACATGTTGCAAGGTGTAAATTTTCTATTATTATTTTCTATTATTTTGCTTGTTACTTGAAAGGTGAACTTTGTCATATCTTTTTAGTTGTGAACCTCTGTGACATGATTGTTTTCTTTGGGCTTGTGAAGTGGCTGAGCTTTTGCTTCCAAAAAATAGGAATAATACCAATCTTCTGGGTTTATGTTAAGTAAGTGTCTGTTTCAGAGAAATTTAAGAAAACTTTGATGCTGTCTCCTCAGGCTTTGCTTGAAAGCATTATATGGAAATGTTTGGAGCAGATTAGGAGGATTATGGACAAGAGGTTTAAAAAGTTTCTTGAATGAGACATTTTGAGTCTGGTGTGCTTGGATGCTCAGACTGAGCATGAAGCTGTTGGGTGGAGGCTGCTGCTGCTGCTGGAGGAGCTGCCTTGCTCTCCCTTGGCTGGTGATGTCGATACCACGGGCTCGAGCCCATAACTATTGACAGCTCTGCACTGCATTGTTCACTCCAGCAAATTGTGGTCTCCCACCTGAATTGGGCTTGTGCTCGATAAATATTGGCTGAATCACTAATTCATAAAAGAGGAATTGATGCACACAAGAGCTAGCACAGTCATATATCGTGTGCTGCGGCTCCTGGTGCAGGTGTGCAACACCAGGCACTGCCTTGCTGGGTGATTAATGGCAAGAAATCAGTATGGGATTGTGAATCTTCCAGTTTAATGATTTCCATTGTGTATTTACTGCTCCCACTGAGCACAGATTGGAATGCTCTGGTTTGTAACCAGAGGGAGGGCTGCAGCAGACAGGTAGCTGTGCACTGTGGCTTATGAGCATTTGTTATTTTTCTGTCAAAACAAGTTTCTTTCCCTCTCAAATGGGGTGTCAGGCCCTGAAAACTGACAGGATTGGGAGGTGAAGATCCTGTTTCCATAGAACTTCAGGGAAGGCTGGAGCTGAAGAACAAGCCAGGCACTGTCTGAAATGGGGCAACGTCAAAGAATTAAAGTGATGAGTTCATTCTACTTTAATAGGAGTTTAAAATGAATTAACTTTTTGGGGCATTCTTAAGTGTGCACTTGAAACCCCTTGAGCTGGCCAATTTTTTGGACTCCAACTTAGTGGTGAGAGTCCCAGAATGTGACAGTTCAACCCCCAGAAGAGAGCACAGCTAAATTCAGCTGCTGTCACCTCCTTTCTCTAGGTTTTGCTCGTGTCCCCTTATCTCTCAGCAATTTCTCAGAGCTGTAACCTAACATGAAACACGTGTTCCCTTGCTTGGTGAGCATTTCTCATCCACAGCAGGAAAGTGATGGAATGTGGGAGAGAATTACAATGTGCCAGGCAGCCAAGCTCTATCTTGGGCTTGCCCAAATGTGCATCACCTGGGTGCCTTGGCTGCCTCTGAGGGATGCAAGATGAAGCTGGACTGCACAGTGTGTTTGTAAGAGTTTTGTAACAAGGTGGCAAGGTTCCTGAGCCAAACATGGTTTCTCTTATTGCTGTTTATTGCAGACTTCAGGGTGCTTAACATCTCAAAACGTGGCAAGTTTGTTTTATGAGACCAATTTACGTGGCTAGAAAAAAGTCCCCTGTGTTCCTTACAAGCTTTGAGTGTCAGTACATGGAATATTCAATTAATTTGTCAGAATTTGGGAGGGCCTGTCTATCACTGTAAACATTTGATAGACCAGACATGCAAAACTGTGGATGCCTGTACAATTTCTCTTGTGATCTGTAAGCACAAAAAGTGGAATTTGTGAGAGAGAAAATACAGTCCTCCAGAAATGGTTTGGTTTTGGAGAGGCTGAAAAGTTGTGTTGCTTAGAGTATGGAGACTGGAAATTCAGAACTGCAAACTGGAACCAGAAATTCAAAATCCCTGTGTTTAAAAAAAAACCAAACAAAAAACCAAAAAAAGTTTAAAATAGAAAATGTGTGCTGAAGTAGGATCTCGTGCTTCATACAGGGGGAAAAACCAGCTCAGGCTGAGCTTGGCGTGCACTAAACTCATGGAAAAATGTGAATTGCTGGTGAAGAGTATTTTAAACTCTTCTCCCGAGTTCCACTTTTATTCTTTGGCCTTTGGAGTAGCCTGTATTGTTTTCACCAAAATTTTCAGGACTTGAGCTACACCAGGGGCATGACTTGAGCTGAAGGGCAGTTCTGAGCATCACTAGCCAACAAGGAGGAATTTCAAACAGTTGAGTTAACCACGAGGGTGACTTGAAATACTTGCCAAATCTCGTCAGGTAGTCAGGCTTGGGGATGAGGATGATTTTCTGGAAAACTCTGCAGAAAGGCCTCATGTCAGCATGGAAGGGCCTGCTGGTGGTGCCCACGAGCAGCACCCTGTGCTGGGGTTTCAGAGCCCTCAGGAACTGGGGCAGCAGCTTTGCCAGGCGTTTGGAGTTCACCTGCAGCATGGAGCATGAGAGGGAAAGAGTTGTTAGCGATGCTGACAGCTCAGAGTTAATGAGCTGGAGCTGGACCTGCTGCCTGCAACAGGATTTTGTTTTTTTTTTTTTTTTTTTAAGTGGTCTGGTTGTGTTTGGTAGGAGCAGGTGAGATATCAGCACAAGGAGGAAGATTGTGCCTCCTCAAAGTCGTTGCTTGATTTCTGGTTTTGTGGGTTTGTGCCAGTGCCTTTCACTACTGAATTTACTGGTCTAGTTATTCAAAGGCAGGAAGGAAACAACTAATTTAAAGGAGGAAATCCTTATTTCCAGCTCAAGGAGAAATATTGCAGGGACCTGCACACCTGATGAACCTCGACAGGTAGGAAATTGTAACCTAGTTTGGAATCCTCCCAGCTCTTGGAGGTTATGATTTTCTGACTTCTAAGGGTGAAAAATACACTCCCTATTTTTTGCTGTGTTTTCTAAGTTGCTGGGGCTCTGAGAACAAAGGTTCTGGGAGCTCAGGGTTCATTTCTTCGCAGTAATTTACCACTTGACTTTGTAACACGCATTTAACTACTACTTACAGAACAGATGAGTATTGAGCAAAACCTTTTGTCAGAGGGCTATATTTGATAATGTTCAAGTGAATATTGGCTGGAGAAGCCTAATCAGATTGCTGTGGTGTCATTACTGTTAATCAATAAGCTTTCCCAAAGTTTTGGGGTAGAGCAGCACATTCTTTTTTTTTTCCTAAATAAGCATCTCTCAATACATCTGGTGGATCATTCCTTTTCTTCTCACAGTCATGCTATGCATTTTTCCAAGTGTGCCAATTGCTGAATCAAGGTGATGAGTTGAGCATGTCTTAGCCCCAGGGCTGAGGGCCAGGGTGACACAGCCAGCTCATGGTTTTGCTCCTGGATGAACTGTCCCTCAGTCCTGGTGGCAGAAGTGTCACCCTGGGCTGAGCACAGTGACTGACACTTGCTTTGGCTTCTGAAGGCTGAGCTTAGCTCATCTTTTAGGATGGGGCTTGGAGGAGCCTGGTCTAGTGGAAGATGCCCCTGCTCATGGCAGGAGGTAGAACAAGATGACTTTAAGGTCCCTTTCAACCCAACCCATTCATGATTCTCCAAAATCCCAGAACTCCTAAGGGAGGCTCCCCAGACTGCCCCTGACCCCTGCCTGTCCCTCCACGCTCTCTCCTCTATATGTTGGATGTGCTGTGAGCAGTTTTGGTTGTGTGGGATTCCAAGCCTGGAGCCAACAGACTCTCACCAAGGGAAGGTCTGGGGATGGGTAAAAGGGGCAGAGGTGATAAATACTGGACTCTGAAGTGGGCAGCACCAGAAATTCTTCCAGGCTGATGGCTAAGCAAGCCAGGATCATGAGTAATCCAAGCCATTTTTAGCCCCAGATCTTAATTTTAATCCGCATCTGCCTTTTCTGGCAGGGTTTGAATCCAAGAGAAAGGTTCCCTCTGGATGTAGGCACCACTAAGGGCATGGATCACTGCACACCCATCACCTCACCCAGCCCTGGCAGAAGGAGCAGTCCCCAGCCAAGGCTGCCTTGCCTTGTGTTGCCTTTCCAAAATACAGGCTTGGGACCCCACCCCCCAGACACTCTAAGAAAAAAGGTTGTATTTTTCACATAAAGCTCTAAACCCAAAATATTTGGCAGGCAGCAGGAACTGGGGTGAATTGCTCCCTGCTGTGGTGGTGTTGCTGCAACTCTGGGGCAGTGTTTCAATTTTCTTTCCAATGGGGAAGCACCACAGGAGAGGCAGGAATGGAAGCAGTGGCATTAGGACTCCTGGGAGGCCAAAGAAAATAATCTGTAATTGTAACTATTCAACACAGGCTCTTTGTTTTTGCAGAGGAAATTTATCCTTGTTACTTTATTGTTCACTTTGGCTCCATCCAATTTCTCAAATTAATAGAGCCGAACAATTTAAGCTCATCTCAACTTTTAGCTTCTTGCCTCATATTTTGAAATTCTCCATTATTCCCTTTCACTTGATGAGCAGTGACTGGACTATTTTTAAATAAAGCAAGGATAGGTGGAAGAGAAAAATGTGACCTCTCGGGGGCTCTTAAGAAGTCACAAGACTCTCTTAAAAGCTGTGGGGAAAAAAAAAAAAGTTAACAAGACAAGCTATTATCAAGCAAGCTTTGGCAGGTCTGGTCATAGTGGTATGTGTTAAGCTAAGGAACAGGCTTGTTTCTTTGTGTGGGCTGTAGTGCAACAGGAGAAATTATCTGCACTGAAATAAAGAAGACTTCACCTCCTCTTCTCCCCTCCGTGCCCCTTTGGTGTACATTCTCTCTGCGTCTCCAATCCACACGACTGAAGGCTGCAGCTCCCTGCCCACCTGGGAGAGAACGGGGGAGAAAAGGCAAGGACTTGATTAAAACGGCTGCAATTTCATACCTGGGAGCCTGTCACTGCTTTTGAATCCCGATTTCAGCAGCTCAATTAGCCTGGCTTATTTTTTATCCCCAGGAATGTTCAGCAATCATGGAGAGCGCTGCTCAGCAGCCTTGGCAAAGCCAGCTCTTTCTAGTTAGGAACTGAGCCTTTAGAGCCCACCCTAAACTGGATCATTTTGCCTGCTATGCTTGTCTTTAAATTTTCAGCACGAATTCAGCTGTGTCCCTGCAAAAGGTAGCCTGGATTTGGTGCTCAATGGAAAACCACAGTCCAAGAGCAGCTTTAGGCTGGGGCTGGGACCCCACCTGGTTTTCTGGGAGCCAGGCAAGGCATGGCTGTTCCATGAGAGGGAGGGCACTAATCATTAAGCAAAACAGTTTGTCAATCTTCTGGTTGAAAACTCCAGCATTTAATTTGCAGTGAACCCAAGAATTACATTTGAAGGAAGGGGGGGCATTGCCCAAAAATGGGTTTTCTTGCTCCAAAGTCTGGAGGCACGATACCTCTGGTTCACAGCAGGATGGCAGCAATGCTACAGGCTTTTTCCACATCCTGCACTCTCCCCCATTGCTATAGAAACGCCAGAGGTTGAGCCATTCCAGAGGTTTAGACATTCTGCTGCCAAATTTTAATCACTTTCCAGTGGCTCTCAGAGTTTGCTCAGCAACAAAAGTGACGGCTCGAGGAGTCAGCAGTAACGAGAGAGAGAGGCACAGCATCTTTCTATCCTGCCTCTTTTTTTCCTTTAATTCCCCCTAGTTGAAACTGCTGCTTCCAGGAAGGCAGCTTACAAAATCCACGGGCTGTGTACATCACAAGCTGCTGCCTGATTGACAGCCAGGCAGGCAGAATTAAGCTGTGAGCATCGTTGCTCACAGCGCTGCCGTTGATTTTTGTGGCTGTTTCAAAGAGTGAGTGTGTCTGTGCAGCAGGGATGGGCTGGGGATGGGCAAGGGGACAGGAGATGAGGCCTGCTCAGTTGGGTTGCTTTGCTGCTGCTGCTGGGGTGAAGTGGAAGCAATGCCACCTTTGGCCTGTGATGCTTCTGTGCATGGCAACTGGTCAGTCCTAGAATATGTCAAGTGATGCCTCTGAGTCCAGAACAGCTGGATTGTAGAATCCTGGCATGGTTTGGGCTGGAAGGGACCTTAAAGCTCATCCCATGCCACCCCTGCCATGGCAGGGACACCTCCCACTGTGCCATGCTGCTCCAAGCCTCACTCAACCTGAGATCCAGGGGCAGCCACAGCTGCTCTGGGCACCCCGTGCCAGGGCCTGCCCACCCTCACAGGGAGGAATTTCTTCCCAGTACCCCATTTAAACCTATTCTCTGTCAGTATAAGCCCATTCCCCCTTGTCCTGTCCCTGCAGGCCCTTGTAAATAGCCTCTCTCCATCTTTCTTGTAGTCCTTTCAGGCTCTAAGGTGACCCCAAAGCCTTCTCTCTTCTAGGCTGAACAATCCCAGTTGTCTCAGCCTTTCCTTGTAGGAGAGGTGCTCCATCCCTCTAATCAGACTGGAGGCCTCCTCTGGACTCACTCCAACAGGTCAGGGTCCTTCCTGAGCTTTTTCCTTTGTTGAATGGCAGGAACTCAAATATTTAGTGTTCAAGTGAAGAATGAAAAAAAAATAAAAACAACATATCAGAAAAGATATCACATCCCTGGGGAGTGTGCCTGTGCCTGATGCTGCAGGGGGATGTGACAGGGAAATAAGGGGGGGGAGGAAGGTTACAGAGGCTACAAAAGCTGTTGGCAAAGGTTGCCCACTGCTTGTGTCTTTGTTTGTCCCTTTTGGTGGGGTCACCATGGGCTGGGAGGTGCAATGCTCCTCGTTTGCCTTGGAGATGGTTTCTGTGATGTGCAGCCCCCCTCAAACACAGCCTGAAGTCTGAAATCAAATTATAACTTCATTTTAACTCTTAGAGAAGAAAGCTCACTGTTGTCCCACCTTTCCTCTTCTTTGCCCCCTTTATTTCTCCACTAAGTGGAAATATAATGAATAACCTCAGTTTGAGCTCTTAAAGAGAGAATTTCCTGTGTTTTCTGTTTTGAGGCAAAGAACTAAACGTAGAAAATGGCCTGCATATATTTGTTGCCCAGAGAAGCTGTGGATGTTCCATCCCTGGAAGTGCCCAAGGCCAGGTTGGAGTGAGCTTGGAGCAGCCTGGGACTGTGGAAGGTGGAACTGGATGAGATTTAAGATCCCTTCGAACCCAAACCATTCCATGATTTTCAGGTGTTAGTAGACATTAACATAACCCATGTTAGTAGACATTAACATGTTTGGGCCTGGCCATTTTTTCTTCTTGTAAATGCAGATCAGACACCCAGAATCCATTGGCATCTGATTTAAATTGTTGGCAGAGCCATAGCTGACTGCATATCCCCCGTGGAAATGCTCCATTTGAATTATCCATGGACAGTTTGAATCCATGGATAATTAAATGCACTGTACATAATTAATTTGTAATTGAAATTTTATTAGCTTTGCTGCAATTCCACAATTTGTTGGAGCTGCCAGCAGATGGCCCCTTAACCCTTCTAATACCACACTGAGATTTGTTACTTGGGAAAATCATTATGGGGAAAAAAAATAACCCCTCTCATCCTGCTGTCAACAGCCATCAAAGATCAAACAGCACTTTAGAGAGCCTTGGGTTCAACTTTTTAAACCTGAGAGCCAGAGTTTAACAGTTAAATTGTTACACTTGAAAATGCAGAAATTTGATTCCTGCCCAGCACATGTTGCACGAGGCTCCTCCGAACTCGAAGGATTTGATGGAATTTTTTTTTTTTTAAAAGGCCCAAGATTTTTTGGAAGCTCAGGTTATTGCTGAAAACTGCTTAGTGCTCTGTAGTTTACAAACCTAGAAACACTGCCCTGAAACCTGTGGTATCAGTGGGAGCATCACCAGCTGAATAATCCTGTGCTATAGTGATGATGCCACTGTATTCTGGTTTGTGAGCAGAAAATGACTTGCAATAGGATAAATTTAATTTTTAACCTCAGGGTAACACAAGTTCAAGCTGCTTTCTCACAGAAATAACTGCGTATTTGAGCGCTGTTGGTACTTAACACTTCAAGGTTTTAAGAATTCCAACAGGCTGAGCTGCACCAAGAACAGAATTGTTTTGGATACTGGAAGAAAGACTCACTGAATTGTTCCCAAATTTTAGCTGTAGTGGCAGAGTCTTGTGTGGCATGGAAATGCTAAACACAGAGAATTCTGTCAGCATACCAGGGTGAGCTGTACCTGGCTCTTCAACCTGCCAGAAAAATGGTCTGGCTGAAGGGACAATGGTTATGAACAAATGAACATGCATCGGGGGAAAAAATTAATTATTGGCAGACTTTAAACATCTGTTGCCTCTAAATGCTGGGGTGGTACCATTTAATCTAAATAAACTCCATCATATCCCTTTTTTTCGGGTGTAACACTTGTATGGTCACCTCTGACTTGTAACAGAGCAGACCCAAACAGCCTGAGAAGAGTCCCCCAGCACTGATGGTGTCAAATATTTCGGGATAAGATTTCTGTGCCCCTGCCCAGCACACCCCGAGCTGCTGACACCCCCCCACAGCTTCCCTGCTGGCGTTTCCTCCTCTCTCCCAGCCTTTGAGCCTGGCCAGGGCTGCACTGACACGGTTTCCCCACGTGTGGCTTTGGGCACAATGTGCTCTCTGTGTGCTGCTGTGGCCCTGCAGAGGGGATGAACCCCCCGAGAAGGGGCTGGCTCCCTCTGCTAGTGATTAACCTCATGCTTGTCAGGTTTATTGCCCTGCAGCTAAACCCCAGGAACTACCTGCACTTTTGTGTCACTGAGTTGTGCGTTTCCCTCCTCTCTCCTCGGCCCTTTCTGGGTCTGATTTTGCTCCCATGCATCCCTCACTGCCCTTCCTCACATCTTTCCCGGATTTTATTGGGATGTAGGAGAGCCAAACGACTGCTTGGCACGAGCTGGCAGCTCAGGCTGGGAAATGGGGCTAATTGAAATATTCCAGCGTGTTCTGCTTCATGTTTGAAGGGTGAGTTTTGTTTTGAGGGGGCTTTCTGGGAAGTGCTTCTCTGCTCAAGACAGATCCTCCCCTTTTTGCTCCAGAGCAGAGCTGACCTGGCAGGATTTGCCAGGGCTTTATGGAGAACACGAGTGCTCAGGCTTGATGTTTGCAGCCTTTTTCAATAGTTTTCCTATTCAATATCAATCTCCCTTAGAGCTCCTCTGAACAGGCAGAGTGAAATGTTGGTGTTTTCCTGCTTTGGAATGAGAAGTCATTTCCTCTGAATGACATTAAAATGCCTGCCTGGAGTAACACTCAAGCCTCTCTTGGATCAGGGCTGCTGTGTCTCCTGCAAGTCTCCTCCTTGAAAAGGGGAGGGGGGAAAAAATAGAATATGGCTTTTGCATCTGAAACAAATTAAAGTTTCATTTTTCCCCCCAATCCTATTCACTTGTTTAGGGCGTCTCCCATGAAACAACTGCCAGCAGCCAACACTTCACTTATGGAAGGGAACTTTCCTAACAGTCATTTTATGCTCTCCAGAGCTTCCCTTCATTACAGAAACTCTTTTGTTTGCACATAGGATAGGCAATCAAAAGTGTGAGGTGACTTCACCTTTATCACAGAGCACCATTAATCCTTATTTACTAAATCCTGGTGTTTAACAGTGGTTGTGTGGATCAGAAGATAAGAGGGAAAGAGCTGTCATGTTTCCTGTCATTCACTCACAACTTGCCCTGGAAGGTCTGTATCTTGCCTGACTAACTCTCCATAAAGGCACTTCTGGGAAGCTGGAGTACAAAGCTAGCTTGACAACAGCTGCTGCTTCCAAAAAAAACTGCCCAGAAGTGTCTAATTTTGGAGATTTGGGGAATTTTCAGTGATCTCTGCACACAGGGCCCTCTGATGAGGGGAACTGTGCTGGGTCAGATAAGACTGAGAGCTGGGAGTATTAAATATGAAACATCAGCTGCAGGATACCAGCTACTTCCATGGCTTGTCTGCCAAATGTGCCACTGTCCAGTGTGCTCTTACAGTAATCCAAATAACCAGATTTTTGTACCAGGGTGAAAAATAAACGTTTTGGGGAGGGCAGTTACCACTGTTCAGCTTTCTCTTCTGCTTTGAATGTGTGTTGCCCTTGTGTTTTGTTCAGCTGGGGTAGGAGCAAATTCCTACAAATCAGGATATAGGAAATTCCTTGTCCTTTGATTCCTTGTAAAATTTTCTCCTTAATACAGGAATGATTTTCCTTGTTGCTACTTGTGCCCATTTCTTTCTGCCCCATTGCTGTGCACCTCTGGGCAAAGTCTGACTGTTCTCTGCACTGCCCCATGAAGCCCCTGAAAACAGCACTTCAACTCCTTCTCACTCCAGCTTTGTTAGCCTGAAACAACTGGATTTGTCCAGATGTGTCTCACATACTCTCTCTCTCCCCTCTGGACCTGCTTGTCAAGGTCTGTGTTTATAAGGCAGCCCAACACTGGACACAGTGTCCAGCTGTGATCTCATAAATGCCCAATAACAGGGAATAATTGATTATTTTAAGGTGCTTGCTGTATTCTTGCTGGTACAGGCAGGTATTTGGCTGCATGGAATTGAGCAGGGAGAGGGGAAATGAGGCACACTTGGCATTGTCAGGAATAAAGAGGTGGATTTGAACTGCAGAGGTGAGAGCCTGTGTGGGTGCAGGATTGTTTCCAGCCTGGCTCTGAGAGCCTCCAGGACCTGAGCTGAAAACCTCAGCAGATGGGGATGGTGACTCAGCCATGGGAACAGAAGGTGATGGGAGAGGTGATGAAACAACCAAAGGAACTGGGAATGAAAATGAACACAGAGGATTTGAATGATGCTAGGCCAGGTCATAGGGTCACAGACTGGCTTGGGTTGGAAGGGACCTTAAAGCCCATCCCATCCCACCCCATTCCATGGGCAGGGACACCTCCCACTGTCCCAGGCTGCTCCAAGCCCCACTGTCCAGCCTGGCCTGGGACACTTCCAGGGATCATGGGGCAGCCACAGCTTCTCTGAGCACCCTGAGCCAGGGTTTCCCACTCTCACAGGGAAGAATTGAACATCCAGGAAAGAGAAACCCTGTGCTGTGCCATTGCTGTCTTTACCAGCAGAGTCACCTTTTGATAAGCAAGGCCTGGACAGCCCTGATTCCATGTGATTGTGACCCACTCCATCCCAGGAACTCAGAGGGGGTCACTGAAATGGCACTGCCTTTTGCAAGAGCTTAAGTAGAGAGAAACAAGCTTGGACTGCTCCCCACAGATTTTGAGGAAGGGATGGGAGAGTGTTTCCACTTATTTTTAATTAATGTGGAAAAATGGAAGGGTTTATGTGTACCTGTAGGCACACATAGACACGATGTATGTGTATATACTTATTAATGTGTATAAATACACATTTTATGCTTGCTCCTCTTACTGCTCATATGATTTATAAGCAAGTATACAAAAAAACCCTTGCTATCTTCAGGTGGAACCCTGTCCAGGAGTAAAAAAGCTTCCCTCATTTCTCCTGTGCTCCAGCAGGGACTCTGTGAGGGCAAGGCCAGCATGTGCTGTGCCTGCAGCCAGACCTGAGCTCTGCCATTGAGGAGGACACAGGAATGAAGTGGAGAACAGTGAAATGTGCAGAGCAGAGGGGCTGTTAGCTCAGGATAATGGCTACAAATCGTGCCAGGGAGTGCCAGGCACAGCACCAGAGGGGTGTGTGACCCCACCACTGTCCCCCTGCCCTCGGTGCCAGGCTCCTCAGGGACTGCTTTGCTCCTGACTGTGGCACGTGGCTTTTCTGGGAATGGAGGCACCTGTCACAAAGCCTGCTCTAGGACTGGAGTCCATAAAATACAGCTGATAAATCCCCAGCAAGGCCAATTTTTGTAGACCACTGGCACTGGAAAAGTACTACGTCTGGCTTTTTTCTAAGGTTTGTTTGTTTTTTTTTTTTTCTGGAAATGTTTACCAGCTCCCATCCAGAGCAGAAAGGCTGAGGACTTAGAATCTGGAAGAAATCTTGTCAGGACAGTTTATTATAAATTTTTTTTTTTTTTTTTTTTTTGAGGGTTTGGGCTATGTTCTTCACAGTTCATATGGCTGCTTGCATTTCCAGACTTCTCATACAATTCTGAAACAGGATTCCTTCTTTTGAAGAGCTTGGTAATAGGTACACAGAGAGCAATACAGGGGAGAGAGCTCTTGTCCAGCAACAGTCCCAGAGAGGAAATTTCTGACCACCCCCAGCCTAGCATTTGATTAAATGCTTCATGGCAAGCATTCCTGGCTGATGTGCACATAAACAGAGAACAAAATTTTCTTTATCTGTGCTGCTTTTCATACTCAAGGTAACACAGAGCTCCCATAAATCTTAATGTGAAAAATATGGCTGCTCCCAGTGATTTCTCCAGGGGCATTAAATCCTCTGCAGAGCTGCACACATTGGCTGTCAACAAGTGGTTTCACAGGATGACAGCATCATTTTGGTTGGAAAAGACCTCTAAGATCAAGTCCAACCTTTGACTTATCACCACCTTTCAACCAGCCCAGAGCACTGAGTGCCACGTCCAGCTGTTCCTTGGACACTCCCAGGAATGGGGACCCACCACACCAGGGGCTGGCAGGTCCCATGAAGAAATTCCTCCTCAGATGTTCTGAACACTTGAAGGCAGGGAAGCAATCCCAGGTTGGGTGGAGCAGCTTTGCCCAAGGTGTGTATGTTCCTCCTTATGGAGGAACTACAACTCCCTGGTTGTCCCAGAAAAGAACCCAACCACCTTTGTGCAGAATTCCCCAAGACACCACACCTTGAGAATCATGTGAAGCATCATAACCAGGCCTTCCCTGCCTGGATACTTCCCAGCAAGGTTGGAAGGAGTGAGGTTGAAGAGGTTGGCTCCTGTTTCTGTGCAGATGGCATGGACCAACATTTTCTTCCCAACACCAGCAGGTCCTGCCAGCAGCAGAGATTTCACCAAAGGAGCGTTCTCATGGACGGTTTGGGAACCTGTAAAAAGTCATAAGGCACTATTATTGCTTTCATTTAAATCTGCCATAAAGGTAATGGAATGATTCCTCCTTTTTTATTCACCATAAATAATTGATAATGGGAATGAATTGTTTCCTCACTATGGCATGAGTGCTCTTGAGTTCAAGTCTGTGTAACCAGAGAGCCCAGCAGATTTAACATCTCTGTTTGGAGCAATCCACCCTTGTTTGTACCTCCTGCTGGGAAAACTTCCCAAACTCACTGTGAGCTCAAGGAATGATTCTGAGACTGGAGCAAATGCGAGTGCCTGCAGCAGTGACTGCTCAGCATTTCCACACTCTGCCCCCAGGTAAATCCACCCTGGACTGTGACAAAAATGATCCATCACCTGGGAAAGCCTGGCACTGGGAAGACACAAGCACAGACAGATTTAGGTGGTCGATGGGGATGGAGCTTGTCTTCCCTGCAGCTGTCAGCATGTGAACTGAGGACAGGTGAACCTCCAGAGGTGGAAGCAGCAGGAAATGTCCAATGTTTTATCCATGCCCACTTTGCCTCGATGTGCTGTGTCAAGAGTGGAGCAGTTTGCATGTGTCTGAAAATCTGTGTGAGCACCCACTACATCTGGAGGTCTCTCAGACTGGTGTCCACCAGACTGTGGGAGGGAAACTGGCCCCAAAAAACTGATGGGCTGCAGAGGGAGAAGTCCCCTGGGTTAATGGAGATGGCTGCTATTTAAAACAAATCCAATCAGGGTGGTTATCTGTGTCCTAATGGTTTAACATCCCAAATAAATGACAGTGAAGGAGCACACAGACGAATGCCATTATTCCAGCACAGTGCAGGGTGTAGGAAGTTGTCAGCCACCCAGGCTTTATTAATATTTGGTCATTCCACAGCAATCCATTACTATTGCACAAAGATTTATTAGGAGGGGAGCAGCAGACTCCTCTGTGTTAAAGATGAAGTATAGCTTCTACTATTCTTTCTCCTTTCAGCTGCTTATAATTTTCTTAATGCCATTTAAGCTGGGGCTTTCCTTGCCATCAGGTGGCTATTTTGAGAAAAACTTTCACTCCTATGATACACAATTATCTCATGATGAACTAGTTTGGAGACCAATTAAATGAAATGTCATCCGTAACATATCACCCCAAAGGTGAAACCATTCCTGTACCTTTTTTTTTTTTTTGGCTCATGCAATATCTTTTGTTACTCAAAGGCATTTTTCAAACTGCTCTTGAAAATACCTTCTGTTTAACTAGTCCAGGGTCTTCTCTCCCTAGAATTTTTTTGCCAGTTGTATAAATGGCAGAAAATGTATGGGTTCTCTTGATTAAGGGGTGTCTCAGGGCTTGATTTCTCTAATTAGAGGGTGTCAAAACACATCTTTGGAGGAGTTTGGGGCTGTGTGAAAGACATTGGGCAGACAGGGGTAACTGCTGAGCTCTCTCAGCTGATTGCCGTCAGACCTTCAGCCAGCCCCTGAGGGCTTCCCCCAAACCAGCTGAGGGTGTTCCAGGTGGGAAGAGCCCCACCCAGGCTGCAGAGAGAATAACCGGAGCACCTGCCTTTGGAAGGAGAGACAAGCAGGAGTTCTGTGGCAGCTTTGCTCTTTTCCAGCGTGGGAGGCAGGCAGAGGTTGGTGATTTTGCCCCCTGAAGGGGATGGGCAGACACTGACCCAGCCTATGGGGAGGACATGCCTGGTTAAAATGTCCCCAGGATCCACTCAGGAATGGAAGAGGATGCAAGTGAAGTGTTGAGGCTGGAAAATCCAATCAGGAGTGGAAAGGGACACAAAGGAGGTTTTCAGTAAAGGCCCCTGAGGCAGGCACTTCTTGCAATCACTGGAGTTTGGCATAAAGCCATTCCCAAGTGAAATACGGGATAGATTTTACATTAAAAGCAAACAACCTGACCTAGCAAAGCCTTGCTAGATATTGGCTAAGCCTGGCATTAAAACTGCAAGGGCATTTACAAGTGTGCTCTGCGATGTACAAAATGTATCCACACTAATTCCTTCAACGATTGCATTGTGAGGCACTGAGTAACATTAGCCAGCTTGTAAAAGGTAAATTGCAGCCTTAGCCCTTCCCTTAACATGATTAATTTTGATCACTGGAGCTTGTTTTAGCTATTATCTTTCCCAGGTGGTTTCCCTTTATGTGCTGCCATTCACAAACTGTTGCCATGCAAACAGAGATGGGCTGGGGAGGCAGACCTGCCTTTCTGCCCTGCCAAAATGCCCCAGCCCTCACTCTGAGGGCTCCCTTGGAAAACAATTAGACAGCAAAACGCTTCAGATTGCCACTAACCAAGCCCTGTCACAGGCAGTAAAATGCACCTTTCTGACAGGAAGCATGTTGTGCCCTCTGCTGTGCTCTTACCCAAGGGCAATATTCCATAGAGTGCCACGAGCTGCCTGACTTCTGGGATGGAGGGCATGGGCTGGGCACCTTTCTCACGAAGGATGTTCCTCAGACAGTCGGAGTAGCCTGTGAGGAGGAGGCAGGAGCTCAGTAAATGTGGCACTGATGTTGTAAAAAGCAATGAGGAGCTGCCCCAGAACAGGGGAGGGAGCACACACTCGGCAAGCCCAGGCTCAGGGGCTCAAGCTGGGCAATGTTCTGGTGGAACCCTGAGAAAGGTGAACTGCAAAGGAAAATTGAAGCTGAACAGGCAGTGGAAGTTGCTCAGCAGAGAGCAGACGGTTTCGAGTAACCTTTTAAAGAAACTTCGTGGAGGAGAATCATTAGCAGCGCCATAAATCAGGCTGCTGGCAAAGGATTCCTGAATTTGGGGTTTTGCAGGGCTAGAATCCCAGTGAACCATGTGCTCTCAGAAGGATTTCAAAAAGGGGGAAAAGCTATTTTAACAAGCTTGTCCCTGGCTGGGTCCCATCTCAGCTCCTCGCTGTGTTAGCCGTGTGTCACCTCATTTGGTGGGGCTCTCTGCTTTGCAATTCACCTCTTTTTTTTCTTCCCCTCCCCCCCCCCTTTCGTCCAAAGAAACCTCCACAAAACAACCCAAGAAAAGGAAAAACTCCCTGACGTGAACTGAAACAATTTAATCTTGCCTTGGCTCTGGTTACAGAGCTATAATCACATTGCTTGCCCTGTCAAAGTCCATATCCAAGAAATGCTGGAGAACAAAGATACAGGAGGATGGGCCACAAGCAGGAAAACCGGTTGTGATGTAGTCAGTGATTATTTTTAGCATAAATTATGTGTCATTATGGTGATTATTATTGAAAAATAATAATATATTATGTTTTACTGGGGATAAAAAGGCAGAGGGCAAGAGGAGGCCTCTGGAGCAGAGGTAAATTAGCAGTGGTTAAGAGCAAAAGTGGAGGTATAATTTGGGGGCAAAAAAAGGCAGACAAGCCCTGGTGCAACTGCCCCCTCCCCTCCGAAGAATAAAATTAATTTCAGGTTTTATCTTTTATTTAAGGAGAAATCAAAAGAACAGGATAGGAATTAATCTTCACAGATTTAATTAGAAGGCATCAAAGGGTTTAATTGCAACTGCACATAAATCACAGTGGATACTCTCTGACTAATTTAGATAAGGTCACCAAGAAAATTAGTTCAGTGATGTCAGTTTGTCATGGAGGGGGGACATTGCAGCGCCTTTCCTGGCTGTGTAGCACAGTTCTACTCTTTGTCCTTTCCCCAGGAACTGGAAGTGACCTTCCTTAGGCTTCAGCCCTGGAAGGCTGAGCAGATGAAAACTTCTTTCTCTGCAGGTTTTGGCTGTGTCCTTGCACCCTTCCAGAGAGTTTTTCTGGATTTAAAAGAATTGTTGGAGATGTGCTGTTTTAAAAGCATTTGTGCTGGAGGAATGTTTGTTGGATAAAAGTGACCTTGATAGGTTGGGAGAACAAAGGAAGAATGAAAATCTTCCTTGGTTTCATGGTGTTTAATGAGCATGAAATGGATGGGACACTTGTTAATTCAGAGAATTAACAGCTCTTCAGAGGAATGGGCAGAGGCTCTGGAGGCTGAACTGGTGCTTCTAAGAGTTGCTATAGACATGGCATTTGGGGGTGAGAGAAGAGATTTTGTGTTTTCTGTCTTGGCCTTGTGCTATCAGCCTGTAGCACGATTGCTTTTTGGAGAGCTGCAAATTCAAGCCATGGCCTTTGAAGCTGCCTGAATCCTGGGGGGTTTTGGCTGTTAAGATGCTGTGATTTCACTGTGTGTCACCAGATGTTTGTGGATGTGGTGTTAGACCCCTCTGGAGTCTGACAATGTGGGGTTTGGGGTTTTTTTACCCCTTTTTTCTCTGTAGAGCACAGATAAGCAGGTCTGGCTGCAGTTGCAGGTAACAGAAACCAGACAAGAGGAGTGTGAAATGCAGAACTAGGCAGAGACATGTCTTACTCAAATGAAGGGCCAGATATGCCTCAAAGCACTGCTCAGAGTTCAGGGGCAGTCAGGGAGGTGCAGGAAAGGGGCTGAGTCTCCTCTGCTCAATGAACAAAAGCTGGAGGTACAATTTTTGCTGTTCTCTGGGAAATATTCTGCATGGATTACAACCCCTGCTCTGTCTTGCCACGGCCTAGCAAGGGCTCCTTAAAGGATGTTCTGGTTCCACCTCAGAGTGGTTGTGACATCCACAGCCATTCAAGGCTTCCAGGTGTTGCTGCCTGGAGTTAAACACCAGCTCTGCAAACAGGTCCTGGGTTCAGTAGCAGAAGTGAAAGGTCCTGAGCAGCCTGCAGGAACTTGCTTTGCATAGCTGGCTTTAGATATTCAAAGTGCAGTGACTCTTGAACTCAGCCCTGACTGGAAACAGGGCTCAGGGAAGGTGGAATGGCTGGAGGTTTGATCAAACACCACGTGTACTTTACCAATGTAGTCAGAGAGATTCACGTTCTTGACTTGGATGAGCAGTCCTTCCTCTGCAAGTTCCTGGTACAGGGAATCAATGGTCCTACAGGCAAGAGACATCACTCAGAAACGGCCAGGAAAAGCTCAGTCCTCTCAGAACTGAGCCAGCCCGAGAGTTATTTGTGTTTGCCCAGCTTTATAAATGCACCTTGTGGCTGGAGGCAGCGGTGATTAGTGCCATCAGTGGGAAATCAATGAGCACAGTTTCCTGTGTCGTGGTGAGGAATCTCTTTCCCTCCCTCCCACGCTGGGTCCCCCTCTCCTGCTGACTCCATTTACCCATTTCCAGGTGATGCCAGATCAGTTATGACTTGTGTAATGGACTCATTCATTAATATCAATTACTGGGAAATTATTTTTAAATTACACAATAATGGCAATCCTAACACTACTGCACCTATTCACTCAGCTCTCCAATTAGTACTAATTCATTAATTCTTCTTGGAATTTATTGTGTTGGCAACAGACAGCCTCATCTCCCTGGGAACACACCAGGAATGACTGGCTCAGATCCAGCCCCTGCAGTGTTGGGGGCAGGCTGGCCAGAGGGGCACTGAGGCAAAAACATCCATGGAAGTGTTGCCCCATCCCTGGCAGTGTCCCAGGCCAGGCTGGACAGGGCTTGGAGCACCCTGGGCTAGTGGGAGGGGTCCCTGCCCATGGCAGGGGTGGAATTGGATGGGCTTTAGGGTCCCTTCCAACCCACACCAGTCTGGGATTCCAGGAAATGGGCAAAGCTTCCCCAGTGGAAGTTTCTCCCTGTCTCTGCTGGTGGCTGGAAGTAGATCCCAATAATGAAGGAGTTAAAACATTTTAATTTGTGTGTGGTTTTGTATTGATGTGGATCTTCTCTACACTCTCTTTTGGAATTCTAAGCATTAATTTCAATGACACTTTTGGCACTTGGTTTTATAGAGTAATACTGCTTCCAGGAGGATGGAAACTGAATAAACCTGTTGGAAATTCTTAGCATATTGACAACATAAACAATATTGATTTTAATCTTTTTAGATCTCTCAGTGGTTTTGCACACTTTTCACATTCTTTCTCCTCAATTATTCTGTCTTTCTCACCTATCTTGATTGGGATGTCCTGGTCTGGCTACAATAAATGCATTTAATAGTGCCCCTCAGCTGGCTAATAAACCTACAGGTATAATTTGACGTCTGCAGCCTTTTTTTTTTTTTTCCATTTCAGCTGAGGAGTTTTATGTTTATGCAGTCTTAGTGGCACAATTAATGTAGGAGCAGCAATAAGCAAATCCAAAATTTAATGCACCTTCAACAAGGTTGATTTTGCTGTTCTGACTCTTGCTTTCATCCTCAGTGGTTTTATGTTGGGAATGCATCATAAAACAGGCAGAAGGTGGAATGGGACTAACCTGGCAGCTCTGGTGGGAGCAGGACTTGTACTTTTCCTGGTTTATTATTTTTACTGGGCCAGTTAAATGATGCATGTCCTGAGCCTCCTCCAAGGGAGTGTGACGTGACCAGTCTTTGCTGACTGAAGCCCCCTGTGCCCCCTTCACTGGGCCAAAATGGAGATTTGGAATCAGAGTTATTCAGCCCCTCTCTGGGTTATTTCTGAATTGCTCAGCAGGGAAGAGCAAAACATGGAGCCAATAAGCCAGATAAAAAGCCAGCTACTAAAAAGCTCATGTTTTCAGCTGGCTGCATGGTAAGTTTATATATAAAGAAGCAGGTATGTGAAAGTGCAGTTTTAAAAGCAGGGAATATCTGCAACCTTATTTGATTTTGGCACTGTTCTGCAGGAGAGATCCTGCTCTGTTATAATCCATGAGACATGGATTTTAAATATTTGCTTGGAGGGTTTTTTTTAAAATATATTTTAAAGCAGGTAAAGAGATTATGGCTCATTGTGTGGTGCCAGCACCCAAATGATGGAGTCCAGGTCTTGCTGTTCTTGCACCAAATGGGCTTGTGGGGTGAATCTCACTGATGGTGTTTGTCCTTGTGCTGTTCTCCAGCCCTGCTCCTGGATCAGCTGGGCCCTGTGGTGATGCCCCTGTGTTGTGTGCACAGGTGAAAAATGGCTGGATTACCAGGGAACACATCACTCTCATTGAAAGTGGCAGGGCAGAAGAAGAAGAAATCCTCTCAGATCCTCCAAATAAAATAAGGGAGCTTCAAAGAAGCACAGCAAATGGCCAGGCCTGCCAGGCCTCTTATTGGTCCAAGAGCCTGATTTATGACATGTACACTACAGCTCAGCCATGAAGGGGGATTTATGGAGTGCAGGGGCCTGTCTGCAGCCTCCCTTATCAGGCTTCAGCTGGGATGGAAAATCTGATAGTCAACAAAGCAGCCAGGTGCTTCTGCACCTGCAGAGAGGGGGCAAAGGCACACAGGGCCAATGTCCTGCTGAAATGCTCCATGGGCTTAGCTCTGCAAAGTGGAATTCACCTGCCTGGAGGGGATGGGTCTGGTCCTGGAGGTGTGTGCTAGCAGGATGGGGATTTTAATTTGTGTTTCTTGGTGAAGATGAAGAAAGCCAAGGTTGATATTGGAGATTTAATGCAAAGAGCTTCTCCTTACCTGTCAGGAGTCAGATCCCTCTCCACCTCGAGTATCTTTTTCTTCCCAGGTGTCTTGCTTTCCTAAGGACCACACCACCAGGCAGGAATTAGTGACTTTAGCACAGATAAATGTTTTTTCGATGTACTGAAGCAAAGGGAGGGCCAGAACAGCCAATGTTTCAATGTTTGAATGTAGCCCAAAGGGAAAAAAAATCATATCCCAAACCAGCAGTCCCACTGCTCCATAGGAAAGCATCCCAGGGTCATTTTGCTCCAAGGGAAGAAGCTTCTCTCCTTCCTTCTGCTTGGATATCAGGCAGTTTTTTTTAATTGGCACAACTGCCCAGGGCAGTGGTGGAATCCCCAGCTGTGTGGATGTGGCACCTGGGGACATGGTTTACTGGTGGCCTTGGCAGTGCAGGTTAAGGGTTGGACTCAATCTCTGAGACCTTTTCCAGCTGTATGATTCTTATTCCATGATTTTTCTGTCACCCAGTTCTGTGGGTGAGGGGGAATAGGGCCCCTGCTCAAGAAGGAAGCAGGAAGGAAAAGGGTGTGGGGTCCAAGTAGATGCTCTAGAGACTGTTTATGACTTTAAAAAAAAATTAAAAAATATATGTATTGAATTAAAATGTATAAGCAGCTTCCCTGAGGGGAAAAGCTCTTGACACTCTGGCCACCCTCCTAACCACTGGACATCTTTCTCCTCCCCAGTGCCTGAGGGAAGAAGCTGGGAGAGGTCAGAAAAACACAACCTGCTCTTTTCATAATTTCACCTCAATTTCACCACAGGAAGATTTTTGACTCGTGTGCCTCATTTCTTTACACATTCCAAAAAAACATAAATAAGGAAGATGTGACTCGGGCTTGTCAAGCCCCTCCATTAATAACAGCTCAGGAGCCATAAATATGGTTAGGGATAATTAGTAGTGTGGAGAGGGCATCATTAATCCATGTTAGTGCCCACCACTGGTGTCTGAGCTCCAGTGCTGCAAAGCACTTCAGGATTGCTCCAGTGGAACTGTTTACACAGAAACCTTGGTGCACCAAGGGATTTCTCCAACAGCTTAAATTTAAGCATGTGCTTAAATGCTTAGTTGAACAAGACAGCTTATTCTTTCCAAACGTTTATGTTCACTTCCCTGGGAATACAGTCATTTACTTTGCTTTTTTTTCATAATAGTGAATACTTCTGCAGAGCTCTGGAGGCTGCGTTGTTGAGTTTAAAAAATCCTATCCAATTATCTGGAAAATGCTGGGTTTTTTCACAGAGTAGATCAGCAGCCTTCAGGAATACATCAATTTCAGGTTTTCAAGGCTAGACACAATGTCAGTAACCTGTGGTTCAATCACCTGTTACTGTTTATGATGCCACAAAGATAATCCAGATGAAAATGCAGCCTAAACCCAGCACTATATGGAACCTGGGATAAGGAGATGTTTTTACATTTTGGGTTAGGATAATGCAAACAACTCTGTATTTGGAGAGCTACAGCTTGGGTTTCTTTACATAGATAAGTTTGGCAGCCAATGTTCATCCAAATGTGCCAGGGGGATTTTGTTTTGAAGAAAAGGAATGGGAAGAAGAAAGCACATGCCATGCTGTTTTAACAACTGCAGAAACATTGAGGCTGTCACTGGTTTATTTTTGCTGTTCCTCCTGTTTTCTCTTTTTAACCTCCCTTCCAACAAGTCAGAAATTACATATATTCAGGTCTGACTGGGAAGAAAAGCTCGTTTCAACCTATGTAAAGACACTAAGCATATGTTGAATTTATTGGCCAACTGGTGTTGTCCTCAAGGCAGCTTCACCAATAAAGTAACTCCAGAGCAAAACAAAAATGAACTGTGCAGAGGAAAAATGTGTTTTCCTAATTAACAACAGCATTTGTGGGGAATTTGGCACGGGCTGGGATGTGATAAGGGCAAACATGAATTGTAGACAATGGCTTGCCTCCAAAACATCTTCCTGGGAACGGCTTTTATTTAGAAAGTGATAATGTTTAATGAATGTGAACACGCTCATCATTTCTAATGGCAATCTCCTTGCTGCTCTCTCTGAAATGTCAGCTGAGCTTCTGTGTGGCCACCCTTTGGCTCAGTGGTTTTCTGCTTTGCTGACTCCCACGGAGTGAGCTGCATCAGGTGGCAGCTGGCAGGGCCACAGGGCTGCCTCCCCTGCCCAGGGCTCAGCAAACTGCTTTGGGTAGCTCAGAGGCTGGAGCAGACAAGCACCCCATTTCAGACCAAATTCCAGAGCACTGTCTGCTGCTGGGATGACACCAGGAGGGAGAGGGTATCCAAATGTCTCACTGAGGGAAATGGTTGGAACTGGAGGATCTGTGTCACCCTTTGGCTGGGATCTCTGCAGCTATGGCCACCGTGGGTCATGGAATCATGGAATGGCTGGATTGGAAGGTTATCCAGTTCCAAAAGGGCAGGGACCCCTTCCACTATCCCAGGTTGCTCCAAGCCCCAATGTCCAACCTGGCCTTGGATACTTCCAGGGATCCAGGGGCAGCCACAGCTGGGGGGCCTGCCCACCCTCACAGGGAACAATTTTTTCCCAATTTCCCATCTAAACCTGCTCTCAGTTTGAAGCCATTCCTGCTCGTCCCTACATGCTGCTGTAACAAGTCCCTCTCCGTGCTTCTTGTAGGTGCCCTTGTGGAGAAGCAACAAGAGGAAAGTGCTCCTGTGCTGTCAGGGAAACCAGCAGTAGCTGATGCAGTCTTTTAGGGGATTCCTTGGATCATGTGAGATGCTTCAGATGGGAGGCTGAGCAAGTGCAGTTTGCACTGGGTCTGGGTTGAGAAGCCTTTTCTGGCAGTGCTGAGATAAAAAACAAGCAGCCTCTGGCACTTGCCCTGAAAAAGTGCTTAGACAGAGACATTCCCACTGGTTAATGAATTTACTGAATGAGGGACTCTGATCTGTAATCCCTGTTGGATTTAGGCACAGCATCTGCAGAGGTTACAGATCCCACACCTGGCTGAGAGCTCTGGGATCTGCAGCAGCTCCAGGAAATCCATCAGGGCTTGGGAGTCACAGCCCTCAACCCCAGCCTTTCCTCAATTCTCACCCAGCTTTTCTTCCAGCCTCCTTCTCCATGGCTTTGCCCTTGTTTATATTTCTGTCACAGCCATTTGTGGTTTTCTTTGCCCAATTTCACCAAAAAGGCATCTCCAAAGCTGTGTCAAGTTTTCCACAATTAGGTTCTCATGTCCCCCTTTTCCTGGGTTTTCTGTGTCTTTTTTTTTTTTTTTTTCCCTGAATTGTGGCCATGCCTTTGTGTATATGTGGGTGTGTTCATTTCCAATGCATTGCTTTACCTGCAGTGGGGATCAGAAAGAAATCCTTGGGGGAGCAGAGCAGGAAAAGCAGCACAATGGGCTGGAGAGAAAGCACTCTGATAAGTTCTTAAATGTAACTTCCAGGTCAGGAACTGCCATGTTGCTCACTCAGAGGACATCTCCCTCCCAGCCTTTCCTCAGCCTGTCCTTTCCCAGTGCTCACAGTCCCAGCTTGGTGACCCCTGGATGGGCAGGGGATGAGCTGCCACTGTGCAAAGTGAAGGAAAATGCAGTTTCCAGCAGAGCTGACCCACTGTTTCCTCTGTTTCTGTTGTATCCTCATTCCCTTTGTAGTGACAGTCATTGGACCAGGAGCTATCTGGAAGAATCAGAGTCCTGCAAAAAGGACACTCTGCCCTATCCCTGTCAATACTGGGCCACAAAGGTGGGTGTAGAAAGCTTCCAGCTTGGAAAGAGGCACAGGATCTGTGACTCCAGTGACTCCAGCAGTGTGGTTTAGTGAGAATTAGGTACTATCTCAACAGTTTTTTTTTGTTTTCAGATCAACCTACAGCTCTGGAGACCCACTTGTCATGAGAAGAACAATTTTTTCACCCAAGTTTGTTCTTCCACAAAGCTGGCAAGTGGGATTCTTATCTTCAGGAGCTCTAAGGGCAGCTCTTGGTAGGGTTAAGAGGCAGCTTTTAGCAGTAAGTGGTATTTGAAGGTTTGGGAATCAGTGATAAAGTACTTATGGAAATAAAGGAGTGGCTATGGGTAGGCCTGGAGCTGTTATATAATGTTTTTTCTTAAGTCTAAGACCTAAGATTTCTGGAACATGGACTGGAGGGGAAAAAAATTCCCTTTAGAATCCAGTTCCAAAATGTCCTCGCTGTATTCCCCACAAAAGGGACTTTAAAACTCAGGTTGGTTCCTGTGGGCCAGGCAGATTTTTTTTGTTTTTAATATGGATTTGACAGAAATTTTCTGAGTTGTGCACTACTCATCTTAAGGCTTGAAAAGGCACAGAACACCCACCTCTGGTAGGGGCTATTCCCTGACAGAGAGAGGAGAAGAAATCCCTCCCTGAACCAGAGGGCATGGCCAAATGTGGCATCAGGAATTTGGGATGATGGTCCCTAGACACAAAATTTCCCCTATAAAGGTTCTCCTAAAGAAATTGCCCTTTCATTGCCCCTTGGCCACTGCCAGAGTGCAGGAAAAGGTCTGATTTCTCTGAAGAATGTCGAATTCTTTTGAGAATGCAGAATATCCCCCTTTTTTGTTTGACAGGGGGGTGTTTCAAATTGTGCTCCAGACAATGAGACCCTGAAACAACCACCTGTTATTTCATGCTGCATAGCTGAGGGGGAGACATGGGGGACCTCAGATGTGGCTTGAAAAACTTAGAGGGTTTTTTTGCTGAATAATAAATTAATCAGCTATATGAGCTTTCCAGCTCATATTCTTCTTATTATCTAGACCAGGTTATCCTAAAGCAGATCTGCAGTCTGTGTGCACAGGTATGCACTGGTTTGGTTTATGACTGAGCTATTTATGCAAATGCAAATTGGAAAAAGCCTTTGCCAATGCTGAATGAACATTTTAAATGGCTTTGCACAGGGAAGATGTGCTTTGACTAACACTGCATCTTTTCTTTCGTTCCCCCTTCCTCAAATAGAACTGTTTTGGCTTGGGTGGGTTTTTTTTAGATGAAATCTTTAAGGAATTTGTATTATCCAATTAGAACTTCTTTTCCTGCCTCATTCTCTCAGGCTACTGGCACAACTTGGGAAAATAAAAGTTAAATAATCTCCCATAGCTATTCCAACACTACACTGAAGGGAAAAAAACCCAAAAAGCCAACCCAGTCCCTAATGTAAACCTCTGTAATTCCAGTGTGACATTTTGCAGCAGGGAACCACCAGCTGATCTAAATGTGTCTGCCCATGAAAACTTGGGGGAGATGGTTGCAATATTTTGTCTGTATATCTTAAGCCCCACCCCCCCCCATTTTTGAAACAGATTTAGGAATCCAGTTGGGATCAGCTTTCAGAGCTGCCCCAGTCATTTCTTATTAGATTGCCCCTGGATGCTTGTCAGGTGAAAGAGCATTTTTAAAGATAATTTGAGTAGAAGTAGAGCAACAGCAAGTATTTGCATGCTAAAAGGTATTACAGAAATGAAATACAGCATGAGATTAGGGTTGGCTATTTGCCCTGAGGGTTTTAAGTGGATCTGCTGAATGAGTGGTGGGCTGTAAGCTTTTTTTGAGTTATTTTGCACTGACATGATCTCTAATTTAAATGCTTTGGTAAGGAATTTTAGAGAACCACAAGCTGTGGAATTCTTCATATGATAATGCTGTAAGACTAGATGTGAACATGACATGTGCTGTGTTTTGGGGGGGTTTAACCTATTTTTTTATGCCTAAATAAACTTGGCTTAATTGCAAATTCCCAAACCCTTCAATAGGATGTAGTAACATAACGTGTGTGATCTATGTGGTGTTACAGACAAATGAAAGGTTACATCAAAACACTCAGAGGGAATTTTTTTGGTGTACAGTCTTGAAACATAATAACCAGTCCTTTTTTAGGAGGGAAACAGCCAGCAGCTGGAAAACTCACTGGCCTCCAGATCCCTGTTTTCCTTGGAAAACTATTAATCTGAACTGGTCACCCTAAAGAGAGGGATTGCTTCCATTTTGCAGTTTGACTGCATGCAAGAATTTCAGGAGGTTGAAAATCTGAAATATTATCTCTGGAACAGCACAACTTGTCCTAAGCAATATTTATGCAAGTTAAAGAACAAAACCTAATGGAGAAGGCCCTGAAAACAGCCACAGGTGAAGAGATTTTCAGATGCTCCTGCCTTGAGACTCAGTACATGTTTAGGGTGGACATTTTGATATTTGTACCCGAGGTCTGCACTGACCACCACTGTACCTGGGCAGGGAACTGAGATTGCCCCTCGATTCTCCCAAGCTGCTGCTCTTACCTTTTCACTTGTCCCAGATTTTTTCTCAGTACCTATCTCTCCATCCACAGCCTGTTTGATTTGCAGCAGTTTCTCTTTCATCACTTCATCGACCTGCTCAAGACAAACACAGCAGAGCCTTCCTCAGGTTTCTGTTCTGCCACCTCACCCCAGACAATTGTCCAGCTGAACAAGTGTGAAAGCAAAGAACAGGCAGTAGGGACTCTGGAAGGAGGGAAGGTCTGGGCCAGGAGAAAAATATACACAGGTAATGCACATGATTAGTGTCCTCCTGCTATTGTAAGCACACCTGCACTCTGAGCTCTTCCTCCACTTCTTCCCTCTCCCCTCCTTTGATCAGCTCCGGGTCGTGATCCTGGAGAAAATCCGATCTGTGATCTCTGTTCTCCCAAAAGACTGTTATCCAAAAGAAAGAAAAAAAAGGGGAAAAAAAAGTTACAGAGGCCATTGGTTTCTCCAACTGCTTCTGGAGGCAAAAGAAAGGGTAGTTGTAGGCAGCTTTTATTAAATTATGAGCTGTATGAAAGTAGCAGGCTCTAGGGACCCTCACCAAGTTCAGAGCCCTGCTGTGTTAGGATCTGCAAATCTTGAGGTTAAGGGATTTCTTCTTCTGCCTTGGGTTGCAAAATGGTGTCAGAATGCAGGAGGATAATGGGATAGTGAGCTTGCCATTTGGAGGTTGTAAAGCTGAAAGCCTGGAATGTCTCAATCTCCAAGAGCCCAGTCCTATGCCTGGTGCTGGCATTATTTAATTCTATTTAACAGCACAGGGCTTAAATCCTTTCCATGAAGAAGGCACAGGGATGGCTCCTGCCCTGAAAGATGTGCTCCTGGAATTTCCCTGTTCTCCCCATGGCTCAGTTAAAGCTGCTGCATCCTGGGGAGCTGGCCTTTGTGTTAACTCCCAGGAGGCTGGGATATGGGAACAGGGGCACTGGAATGGGAGTAAAAGCAGCACTGAGCACGTGGAAGTGGGAGAGAAGGAGGGCACAGCGAGTGTGACAGAGCAATAACCTGCAGCTGACCCACCAGGGATGCATGGCCACACAGAGGCTTCACTTTGGGGAATTTTAAGGTCAATGCAGGATTTGAAAAATTGAAATTGAATTGGATTGATGCAGTGAAGCCCAAAAGAGACAAGACCCACCTGATGCAGTCCCTCTGTTCTGAAGGGCTGCACAAAGGAGAAGCAATAAGGAGACCTAACTCCCAGTCACAGTAAATCTGTGAAACTGGTGATGAAAGAAAAGCTATTTATGATAAAGTACCTAATGATCCTGAGGTGCAGCTCGTTATTTTTGTTGAGGCAAACTGCAATTTGCTCTTTAGAAAGAAAACTAAATGAAGTCTGACGAGCTCGGTGCATAGCTGACTTCTCTGCTATTAGCAAAGTGCCTTATTTTAATGGAAACACCTCTTTTTTTCCTACACTTCTTGAGCTAATTTGGAGGAAGACAATTCACATCTTGCCTTTCAAGCCCTGAGTGTATCTTCCTAAATGACAGCTAATCTCCAGCCGCATGTGCTAATTCAATTTCCCCATGATTTGAAATGACAGTTTTCCACTTTAAGACACTGGCTCCTTTATCAATCAGTTTTGTACAGATATTCTCCCCTGCACCCCTTTGCCTGCTGAAGGCAAATTCAGAAAGGTTTTAACATCCAAGTTTTAGTTAATCCAAGACTGGCTGCTCTTTCCATCCCAAACAAATTTCCAGGGCCCAGTTGCACACAGAGGATTTGCAGTTTTACGAAGTTTATAGAGGGAATAGTTCTTGCAGGTGAGTAATCTTAAATTTCACCACTGAGAATGGTGGGGATGGAGGAGGACAGGGGATATTCTGGTAATGGAAGAAACTCCAAAGTGCAGACATTTAATTTCTTTAAATTACTTGTGGGTCATCAGAGGCCATGACAGATGTCACGTAATATTTCAGGAGGAAAAGCTGATTTGCCCAAGTTATGAGGTAGCTCCTCCAGCCTGGAATTCCAGCCTTGGGGAAAGGGGACATTGCTTAGGAGTTATGTGAATTTTTAAACACTTTCCTGACTGGGTCAACAGGTTGCAAGTGCTATGTTTTCACAGGAGTACAAGGCTTTAGATATTTATTTTTCATAGAGGGATCTGTAGGTTTTTCCATTCTGTTTTTTCATAATTGTTTATTGTCATTTTGTAGATTGATTAGTGGTTAATACCCACTGCAGGCAAACCAGGGAGGGTCCCCCCAGACTCTGATATTACCTGGCAATGAGTTATCTGAGTGTTATATTAACCACTGGGTTAGAGGTGCCTAATTCTAGCAGAGAGATCAATAACTCATAGGTGTTAGATGCTCTGTTATTCTTTTATAGATCAACAAAATGTTTCAAAGTTAATTTTAAAGGGGGGTCAGGAGGCTAAGGATGTTATGTTTTCACTGGCTGGTCAGCAGAGTCTGGTATTTTGTTACAGGCAGGGTCAGCCAGCTTCAGGAGCTATTTCTGTGCCTGTGTGTATGCTGTGAAATTTATGTCACCTTCTCTAAAATACTGTATGCTTATTTTGGGATTGTTTTATATGCATGGCTAGCTGAGGCCTCAAAGGCAGCCCAGACCACTCCTAAATCAGCATCCCAGCTCTGCAGGCCAGTAAGGAACTCCAATATCCTTGAATTTCCCAGAACAGCCCACGTCTAACAATTGCAGAATATTTATTTGAAGTGTGAAGCTTCTCTGGAAATGGCCACTTGGAACTCCCTGGCAAAAGGATGGCTAAAAATACAGAGTATCACCACACCTTAAAGGAATATTTGGACACACTGTGGAGTATCTGAACTCAAATTTCCTCTGTGACACTGAGCAAGTCATAAATATCAACTGGGCATTTACAGAATGGGGAAAACAGCACCTTGCTGCCTCACACTGCAAAAACACACCCCAGGAAGAGGGAGGGGATGGCTCAGCCTCACATTTGCCCCACTGGCTAAAACTCTGCCTATTCCAGTGGGAAAGGAGATGGCACACCAAGGGGCTGTTTCCAACCACAGCATTTAAAAAAGGTGTTTTAGAGTTTGGCAAATGTGGTTTAGCGACTAGAAAAACTGCCAGATACAGTTCTAGGAGGATAAAAGGCTTTGTGAACTTCAGTGAAGTTTAGGCAGCAGCTCGAGCCTGGTAGAGGAGTTAAAAACACAAAGTGAAGAAGTTTGTAAGTGAAATGTTTAGATTTTTGTCAGAACTGATCTGTATTTTTAAAAAGTATTTAAGTCAGCTAGGTATAAAGCACCAGTTTCATGGGATGGGAACAATTTCTTAAAATTAAGTGTAGGGGAGTGTGACAAAACAAAGATGTTTGGTCAGTTATCATTTAGGTAAAGTTTAGACACCTGTCTTTGAAACTTGGCTTTGAATTACTCCTGATACAAACATCTCTTAAGCTCTGCTGCTTCAATCATGTCTTCAAGAATTCTGCACTAATAAATCTGAACTTCTGTGCAAATGCTGATAGCAAGTGACCTATATCTCCATAAGATCAGGAAAAAAGTTCTCAGTAGAAAGTCCAAACTCAGACCTATTTTTTCCTGCATAATTCTGCTCCTGAGAGGAAAGCAGCCTAAAATGAAAAATATAAGAGACTGCTTGCACCATTCCGGGTGGATGCTGTTGTAGATTGGATTCTGATGACCAAAGAATCCATGATTAGATTAAAAATGAAATAACTCTGGACAACCCCCAGCTAGCATTGTGTGAGTGCCCTGCAATGAAAAGCCCAAAGTGCTTGTGAATGAGGCAGGGGATTGTGCTGCAAGGAGGAATTGACAGCTGTTCACTAAAAATAAGGGTGGTGTCAAGCAGACCAGTTTCACCAGGAGAAAAGGAGGGAAAAAAAAAACCACACCTGAAGTTTAACTGCACAGCTCTAACTCTTCCTGTGCCTAAGACAGAACTGCAGACATTCTTTGAAGCCTGCAAGAGAGCTTTTGCACTCTGAGGGTTTCTGGTTGTGCTCTGTGCAGAAAAGGGCTCCTTCTCTTGTGCCTTCAGAGCTGGGCAGTAGCTGTCAGCTCCAGCTGGAGAGGTGTGGGTGTTTAACAGGAATGGGAAGCACAGAGCCACTCACAATGTGTGAATAACCCCCAAAAATTCTATGTTTGCAGGACTCAAAGCAGGTGTCTTGCTGGAAAGGACAGTGCTGGAGTTCAGACACAGTTTGGGTGACAAATCCCCCGTCCCCTTGGAACTCCCCATGCTCATTACATGAGACAGTTGTGAAACTTGGGAGTCCCCATTGCTGTCAAAGTAACCTAGTGACCCCTGGGGTGTTTCTATTCCTCTAGTACCCACTGCTGTGCTGAGCTTACCTTTCCTCCAAGGCAACCCCCTCCTGCCTCCCTTCTGCTGCTCCTTGCCTGCCCTGGAGACCTGCTGGGTGGGAGCCCTGCTCCCACCATGGCTGATTTTGAGTTCCAGCTGCCATTTCGTCCTTGGCCAGCTGAGGAAGGAAGTTTGGATGGATTTGATCCTTATCTAAAGCTCCTGCTGCCTTCAGCAGGACGTGGTACTGGAGAGTAGATGGGAGGCAAAGCTCCTTTTTAGCCAGCAAGCTGCTCAATGATTTATAACGTGTAAGAAAATCCTAATTGTTACAAGTCAGAGTTCAGGCCAAACTACTGATGCACATTTAGCAAGTTGTTCACTTCTCTCCCTGCAGCCAGCTCAAATCAGGCAGAAAGCTTGACGCCAGTAATTTGTCAGCAGGAGGGAATAATGGAGACTTTTCATAGGAGGAATTTTAGCCAGGCGCTAACTCTGAAGAGTGGAGAGCAGAAAAGATATTTTTTCCAAGTTGTATCAGAACAGAATCTGCAGAGATACAGCAAAAAATAACCCCATTTTCCACTTCAGACAAGTGCAAGACTCCCTAATTCACTTGTGAATCAGGGTGAGCACTGAAGACAAGTGTTGAAGAGATGAACAGAAGTCTCAAAAACAGAGGAGAGGACAGAAGAGATCTAGGGAAGAACAAAACACTCTTTCATGATTTTTATTAAGAAATCCCTGCTTCTTGGTGCTTTCTCCAGGAGAAAAACTAGCTAGACGCCCTGCTGAAGGTCTGGGTTGTGTTGTAGTTTCACACACACTTTGCATGAAGCAAGTGCAATCATAGTTTTGTGCTTGAGAAGATGCTCCTCCTATTCAAACATATAATAAAAAACTTGAGTAGCTGTGGATGCTGTGAAGGAATCCATGAGAACTCTTTCCTTGAGTTCTCATTCTTGGAGCAGACAGGACAGGTAGAGTTCCAGGAGTATGAAAACATTGATCTACAGCTTTTGAATTTTGAATCTGATGTCATTCTTGTTGCCCTCAGAAAATGCCAAAATACCCTTTTTATATGTATTGAAGCACTTTGCTTGGAGTTTGTTCACTTTCACCCACAAAAGTGTCCCTTCCTGCATGATTAGCTCAATGGTTTTGACAGATATCTTGGAAGAACTGAGGAACTGAGAGACTCCCTTCCTAAATACCATTTTCTAATCTAACATCCTAATTTTTACAACATTCCATAGTTTGGGCAGCTGCCCTCTTGACCACATAGGAATGACATTCTGATGAAGTTGATCTGAGAGAACATTCCAGCTGGAATTGTTATCTTTTTCTACTGACCTTGGTACTGAGAGCTTCCTTCCTCCAGCATCGAAAGGAAATTGCTTGGACCCATTTTCCAGCCTTCCACCACTACCTAGGTTGGGGGGGAAAGTGAAGAGAGGAATTGCTGACAGCATTGTTCCACAGAATTATGGGATGGGTTGGAAAAGGCCATGGGCAGGGACACCCTCCCCTAGCCCAGACTGCTCCATGAGGGAAGGGGTGTCATTTTAGCAGCTGAAGTCAAAAAATTAAACAAGAATTAAACTCCAGCTTGTTGGAAAATGTAATTTAGGTAGGAGACCTGTGATATTTAAATGGTATTTAATTTAAATGCCATTTTTTCTGTAACTTTTCCTTATTCCTGAAACAGTTTAATTTCACTGAACCAGTATTTCTAAGGGAAAAAACCTCCCAGAAAATGATCCAAGTTTCTTCAATTTGTATCAGTCATAAGTGTCTCAAGATGTGTGTCAGGCAAGAGTTGATAAAGGGAGATTAGATCACTCTTTGGGGAGGAGGTGAATGTGGATTTATTTATTTTTTTGCTAAATAACCTGCAAACCACTTGTTATCAGCAAGATAGAAAGTGCAGCTCCTGGGATGATTAAAACTAAACTAGATAAAGTCCCTAAATAAGCCCTGTAATTAGGGGCCTATCTGCTACCTGCAGGTACAGGTGCAGCCCCATTATGTGAGTTATCAAAGATCTGGTTTTAATTAAAGTAATGTGGCAGGATTTACAGTTTGGGCTCAGAAGGACAGGAAAAATCTAAATATATTTATCACTTCTACCCTACAGGTGCATTTGAAAGAGACTCAGGAGGTTCTTGACTGAACATCAAGAACTGTTTTGGTAAAGTAGAACAAAAAGTTGGAGGATTTCAGCTCAAATGCCAGTTACTTCAATGCATTCCCAGTTTCACAGGGTGTGGCACTTTGAGGTTCATCCTTGGATCAATTGCATTAGGCAGAATCTTTATTTTACCATTTTTCCATGGCATTTTATAGAAAATTATGAAACCACAATGTTCTGAGAGGAAACATGTCAACTATTAAAAAACCCAACAAACGAATTCTCCCTAAACCAGCCTAAAAATGGGTTATTCATTTTTAGCCTCTCAATACCACAGGACACATCAACATTTTATTGCCAATGAATTGTTTTAGTTATTTGCTTCAGTGATTTTACACACTGATGTCAATGATATCATTGTGTCAATTTAATTGATTTTAATCAAACCCACTCCCTTGTGTCTAAAGGAGTCACAGTTCTGTTTTCTCTTGCCTCAATTAACAGCCTGAGAATCAAGATAATAAAAAGAACTTTTCCTTTGAAATCAGTTCATGTATTTTTTGATTTTCAGTGGATTGAGTCCAGCTTGTTCTGTTTTAAATGTGCCCAGGCCCCCCTGAACCATCAATATATGTTTGAATTTAAGCAGAAACGTGGAAATAAGGGTCTCAATCTATTTCTGAGGCTTTCCAAAGCCAGCTCCACATCAGGTGATTCCCATTCAACAGCAGGGAAAACTAAATTGGCTCCACTGTGCACGTTTCCTATGGACATTTTCCTGAGAGGTTTCACTAAGGACAGGAATGTGTCTCACTATTTGACATTTCTGGGTGAAATTCAGGGATGCACAGCCTTGCTCCCCTTGTGTGAGACCAGCTCCAGCAGGGTGAGGCAGTCCAGACTGGTTCTGCTTTTGGAAAGAGGGATTTTGTGGGGATGAAGTTATGGGTTGCTTTTCTCCTTAGGTGCCTAATGGGAAATCAAATCAGCACCTTGCAGAGAAAAGAAAGTGAAGTTACTTTGATATCAAATACTCTTTGTAAAGATTGCTATCAGGCTTTTCAGAAATACTTAAATTTCCTTCTGGGATCAAACTTTTGTTTTTCTTTAAGAGCTGAAGTTGGGAGCAGAGCTTTTTTCTGCCTGCATCCCTATGACTTATAGCCTATACTTATTTTAATAAGAGTCCTGCTGTTAGAACTTTTCCAAATACTTCTCAACTGGTCTAAGATGCTCTTTTTTTTTCCCCTGTCAGTGCTATAACCTTGGAGAGAATGTTCCCTTTGTTCTTTCTCAATGAACCATAGAGAACCTGATATAATGGCTGAGAATTTTACTTGACAGGACTTGTGATGGCTGAGGAGATGGGAATGACATGAAGTTATAAAACCCCAGAGCTCCACGCTGTTATTTCACCCCAATCCAAAACAGCCTTGCAGAGGGGATGGAGGCACATTTTTGCTCTTGGTGGTTCTTATGTTCAGAAATGTGCAAAACCAAGAAGCAATCACATTTTATCCTGTGAAAGCCAGGTTTTTAAGCAGATGGGTGAGGTGCCACCCAGTTTCAGGAGCTTCACCAGTGCTGTGAGAGTGTCACCCAACAAACTGGTCACAGTAACAAGTGACTGACTGAAGACGTGTGTGACCAGAACTTAAAAACATCTCCTGTGTGCACAGGAGCAGCCACAACCCTTCCTAGTTAGCAAAGTTAAGCAATCAGGCTTAAAGATCTTGAAAAACATTCATATATTTGCTCTTTCAGCCTGTTGTTTGAAAAAACCCACCCCAAACACCCAAATAGTGTTTTCAAGATGCTCATTTGCAAGCTAACATTGAGGTATCTACCTTCCAATTAAATTGACTGATGCTTCCTAGATTCATGTAATTTAGGTTCCTGGCTGGATGTTCTGAGAGCTTTGGCCAGATTAATGGATGTTGTCCAAGAAAAGCATCATTTTTTTGAAATATATTTGTTCTAGGGTTAGGCCTTCAAATTAATTTCGGTAAAACTTGCAGTGAAGAGTAAGCTTTGCCCTAGAAAACTCACCCTTCTCCTCCACATATTTAGTGAGAGATTAATGACCCTTATTAAAAAAATACATATTGTTTCAACTTTTGTTTATACTGTGAAGTAAATGAGAAACAAAAGCTGATGCTTCAGCAAAAACTGACAATTTTTGTTGCACGGCTTGCTTTTGAAGATGCCCTTTGGTCACTGCTCTGTTTCTCAGGTGTTTTGCTCTGTGAAGTTGCTCCTGAAATAATTTGGAAGTGTGTCTGCTGCGAAAGCAGCCCTTTATCTCAAACATTTCAGGGAGTATATTGTACATTAAGTGGTGTCTGCTGACATTTGAAACAAAAATAGTTCCTACCCTGAGAACGTGGGCTGAACATGCATGGCTTTATTTACAGGCCTGAGAAACGCTGGCTGCTGTGGTTTAAAAAGTAGTCTGAAGCTCTGAGGTGGGTGTCTGAGTGAGACTAAGGCTCTAAATTCCTAATTCTGCAAGGAGTGGCAGTAATCAACCTCTCTGCACCCACACTAAGTGGGAATGCTCGATTACCACTTTGTTACCTGTCTGACTGTCCTGGCAACGAGCTCAAAGCCCTGAAGTGTATTTTTGCCCTCATTTATGTCCCTGACACTCTGCACCTCCATCAGCTCTTCCCACTGAGCTCAGTGGTGGCCATTCCTAAAACACGAGAGGTAAAAAGTTCCCCAGAATCATCAAGGTCACGGAAAGGCTCAGAGAGACCAACCTCAGCCAGCTCTTTGTCTCCTGAACCCGAGCCTGGAGCTTTGGTGACCAGTTTAATGTCACTTAACAGCCTCTGCCCACACCTGAGCTTTGCCTCTGCCTTCACAGCCCCTGCTTTCATTGCCTTACTTGCTTTCCTGCTTTTGCTGGCTTTTCCGCTTCAGCCTCTTCCTTTTCTGTTTTTCTCCCGTTCTTCTCCTTCTCTTTTTTCTCTGCCCCCTTTTCGGCAGCCAGCTCTTCAGCCACCTGAAAGACACAGGGAGGAAGGTGACTGGGAAAACACAGTATCCAAGGGGCTGCACTCCCTGAATTCCAAACCATCACTTTTTTGTGCTGAGGGCACTCTCCCCTGCAAACTCCAGCACAGGTGCTGACCATCCCAGTTTATCATCAGGAAAAGGCACATCTCTCTCTGTCCCAAGGGCTTTTATGGAGTAATACCAGTTCCTGAAGCCAGCCAGGAACACAATATTCTAATGACACACAACTGTAAGTTCCCCCTGCACTCAGACCCACGTTATGAATTTGTCCTGGTTTTTGTAAGGCAGATTGATTTTTATAGGGATGGATTTGGAGAGGCTGCCCCAGGGTGTGTCTAATTTCAATATATGGATAAAGACTGAAATTGTTCTAGTGGGTGAGGGAGATTGGATGGAGATATTGTGACAAACCCTGACAGACACACAGGGATAGATCAGCATCTTTATCCCTGCAAGCAAGTAGCAGCTGATAACTGGGCACAGCTCCATCAATTCCCATCTCTTTACTTCCTGGCCATTTATACTTTATTATCTGAAAAAGGCAGAGGGTGAAAATTTGCTGCTTCCATCATTCTCTCATTTCTAGCCAGCTTTCTTGTCCCTGAGAGGAATTCTAAGATCATTTACTAATGAGTCTAAATCAGAAAATCCATTGAAGTTTATTAATGGACCACTAATACTGGCAGTACTGCAAAAGAGTAGAAAATAAACCATTCCCAACTGTAAGCTGTGTTTTCTGTAACAGTGAAAATATTTGTTTTCTCAAGTATACCTTTTAATATACTGCACACTGGATGCTGGGACAATGACAAGGGCTGTGCATTGCAGGGCAGTTTCATTAGTGGCTCTCCCCAAGCATTTCAGTATCTTACATTTAATTAAATATGGTAATTCAAACCCCGAGCACCGCTCAGTCACATCTTGCAGTGATAAGCAGCGAAGCATTTCATTCCCTGGGATAGATTAACAGATTGACTGGAGTTCAAAATGGGTTTTTAGTGTCCCAGCAGGCCTCTTGTATCCAAAACCAACAGAGCTACTCCGAGTGTATCCTTTACTGGAGTGCTCCTACGCAGCCAGAAACCCAACCTTGTCACCTCCACCTCTGCTCTGCTCTGCCTGCAAAGGGTAACCAGAACCATTCCCAGCAGCTCGGGGGTGGCTTTATCCAGCAGGGTACCTGTAAGCACACCCCTGATTGACAAAAGGTTTCAATTTGCACCAGTGCCTCTGCATTCTGCAGAGTATTTTAAGTGCATCCAGACTCCGGGTGGAGTGATTTGCTTTCATGTTTTTGCACAGATGAATGACACTGGGAGGGGTGAGACAGAGTTTCTGTTCTCATGAAGCTGCTGTGATGGCACGGAGCAGCTGCAGTGTCCTTGTCCCTCTGCCTGCTGCCACCTCTGCTCCCAGCAGCTCCTCGATGGCAGAGGGCTGGGAGCTGGGGGGAAGCTGCCCCTGTGTCCAACCTTGAGTGGCTTTTGCTTTTTTACACACAGCCACTTCCCCTCCAGCTGCAAGGAGATGCCTGAACAATCTGAGAAAAGAGGAGGGAAGAAAGGGAATGGCAAGCAAAGGGTGGTTTCAGATAGATGCCTAAAGTTTTAGCTTTTCTCTTTTTCAGACTCTGGGCTGGTTTAGTGTGTCGTTCTGTGTTTCATATTAAGTGCTACTAAGCTCTCCTCACAGAGTAGGGAGAGAAAACAATTCCTCTTCTAGCTTGGGACCAAGGACAACCCATCCAGGTTCCAAGTGTATAAACAACAGTGAAGAGAGAAAAACAAGGAGCTCCTGAAGCTATATTAGCTATGCTAATGGTCAAAACACAACAGTGTGAGACCTCGTGGCCATTTTGTGACCATTTTGGGGTTCAAGCTGGGTGCAGCCTGGCTGGGCTCTTGTACTGCCCAAGTGTGCCCATGGAGGCCTTTCAATAAATACCTATTTTATCCTTTTGCTCTGCCTAGTCCCTGTTCCAGGCCAGCCTCTAGGAGGCATCAAGATTAGTAGGCAATTCACCCACATTTTAGTGTTGGGTTTTGTTTTTTTTTTTTCCCCTGGAGGAAACTTCATAGTGGAAAGAGAAGTAGATGTCTTCCTAAATTGCTTTGGTCTCCCCTTTTCTTTGCTCGGTTGTCTAGTTTTGAAGTGATGCAGAAAGCAGTTAGCAAACTCATAATACTGAGGAAGAGACTTTGTTTCTGTAGGAGCAGATGAATTTTAGCCTCTGTATTTTTTCCCAGTCTTTCCTAGGACTCCTATTGTGCCAGTGATGATTCTTCTCCAGTAACATTTCTTCGGTGGCTGAAAAGACATCTTCCTTTAAAACTGATGCTCCACAAAAGTCAAACTTGTTCTGCTGTCATCAGACTCAGGAAGTTTGGTGTTGGCTCAGGTAAAATGATACTTGAGGGAAATGTTCTTCTTCAGGAATGAACCCTACCCTTATTCCTTGAAAGAAGACCTTACTTGAGCTTCTTGCCTTTTGGAATTGTGGGCACAAAAAAAATTAAAAAAAAAAAAAAAAGGAGCAAAGCAGGGATAGAGTGAGTTTGGGAACGCTGGGTCTCCAGATGTGGCAGAACACAGCTGTGGCTGCTCTGAACACAAACTCTTCACAGGGGCACAGCCCCCTGCTCCTGGAGGGAAAACTTCTCTCTTGGAATGTTAACTCTACAGAAAGAAGTTTTGTTGGAATCTAGGAAATGTTTCTTCTTTATGGAGGACTTTTGGTGTGGCTTTTAGGGGAAGGTGGATTGCAGTCTGTAGGTGAATATTTTAAGTGTCTTGTAATTTAACAGAGGCCAAGTACAGTACATGCAGTTTCCCTCCTCCTGCATGGCTAACTTGAAATATTCAGGATATTTTAAGGTTTTTACTCCTTCTCTGACACCTTTCTCTTTTCTTTTTTTTTTTTTTTTGAATATTATTTAATATTGGAAATGAGGGGGAGCTGGGTGAGGGGGAAGTGCCTGCTAAATGGCAACTCTCTTGGCTTATTTTCATGGTGATGAGACTTAATGAACTACAGGAAAAGATTGTAATTTTGTTGGCAGCAGAATAAGGGCAAAGCTAAAATTTGTCACATCTGATGATTATCTGCAGAGCAAAACATAAAAAACCATCAGGGACAGAAATCTGGAACAGATGCAGGGAGATTACACCGATGTCCTGGAATGTTACATTTGTCTTGAAGAGTAAGTAAAGTAGAGAAAAAGCTTTTTTTCAGGCAAGGGACAGCACTTACATTTCTGACTGAAGCACTCTGTTGGGATGTCTTTGGCACATCTTTTGGGAAGGTGTTTGTAAAATTGTCATTTGTGCAGAAGGCCAGCTACATTGCAAAGTCAAGTAAGGTCATGGTTGTCAAAGGATCAAGAAATATAGAATGTATAATAATGCAGCAATGGTTCGTGAAGTGATTAATTTGTATTTTATTTTCCCCAAAGTGTCTTTACCGAAGCCTTATAAAATGCTCACTTTTTTAAATGCAGATTGGTCTTGATTTTTCATGGAGTTTGACTTGGGAGTGACCAACCCCTGCACAGAAGCTCACAGAGACAAGAGGTGAACTCCTGTCCCCCCTGGAGTCAAGGACAAAACTCCCCCCAGCTTCCATGGGGCCAGGATTGCCTTTCCTGTATTGCCCACTAGCCCAGTGTGAGGAACAAACCCAGTGGCCTCAGGGATTTTTTTGAATATGCAGCTGACTCAATGGAACAAAAAATGTTTTACTTGTCTGACATTCAGGTAAAATTATGCTTGCACTGAGCTTTCTCTGGCCAACTGCATTGTGGACATCTCTTAAGGTTGTGACACACATTCTGCTGGCTAAAAAGGGAGAAAAAACAGGCCCCAAAATTGGTGAAAATCAGATAATTGCTTGTGAAAATTTGTTAGGAAAATAGAGGAGTGTTTTTTTTCAGAGTGCAGGGGAAACAAGCAGTAAAACCACCTCTCCAGACTTTTGGCTTCCATTTTTTTCATGCAAATAAAAAGCAGATCCTCAGGAAAGGCAACAAAACAGCTGAAGGTGGGAATTGAAAGCTTGGAGCGTGACAGGAAGGCTAAATCCATTTCTCCAGCATCTACCTCCACATCCAGTGTTGCTCAGAATAATTTCTGGTAGTGTTTTCTTCCCGAGCTGTGTAAACCCTTGATGGTAGCAGGTCTCTTTAGCATCACATTCCCCACACCCTTCTCCAGCAATAAGCCCTGCAACAAAGCCTTTTCTACTTTAGAGGCTGAAAACTCCACTGAGTGTCTCCTTCCTCAACAGCAGAGGGACCCAGGAGCTGAGCCCAGCAGGGTTTAGCCCCTAAACTCGGTTTTAGTGGGGCACAGGGAGCTGTTTGCAGCAGTTTTCCTGCATTTTTAGCAAAGTCAGCTGATGGTTAGTGCTGTGCTCCGTGCTGGGCTTAGCCTGTCCTTACAGCCCCCCCACACACAAATCACACAGAGACTGCTGTGTGCCCCAGGGATCCCAGAGAGGACTGGATCCAAAATTCCCCATCCCTGGAGGCATCCAAGGCCAGGCTGGATGGGGCTCTGAGCAACCTGGGCTAGTGGGAGGTGTCAGGGTGGCTGCAATGGGATGATTTTTACATCTCTTCCAACCCAAACCATTCTGTGATTCCATACAAATCCTCTTTTACCATACCTATGTTCTACCAGTTGGAGAAAAATCATGCAACAGTCTTAGGGCTGGGACTGTCAGGACCACAGAATGCTGGTTTTGACCTCTCAGTTTTCCTAGCCCAGCACACTGGTTCACTCAGGGGCCAAACCCTGCTTCCTGTTTTCCCCCAGCAATCTCATTATCCTGCTTGGCTCATCGGGATGGGTGGAAAAGGCTCCGAGTGCCGACCACTGCCTTCAGCTGGGCTTAATCACTTTCCCTGCATGACACTCAGATGATCAGAGGAAGAGATTATCAGCCACTTCCATTAGCCAGAGAAATCAGGAGAGGGATTTACCAGGAAAAACAACCGAGTTCACTACAACACACAAGATAAACTGAGAGACTTCCTTCGCTGGGATGTGAAATTTGCTTAATGAGCCTTGGCAGCAAATCAAGGCTTAGCCCTGCCTGCATGAGAAACTCTTCTCTGCTGTTGTTCTCTACTTCTTTTCCATCACCTGAGCACCTTCAGTCGGCATGAAGTGGCTGCACAGCCTGAAAGGGAACAGATTTTGGTACCTGATTGGAAACACTCTGGAAAATAGCCCCCATTCTTTCACTTGCAACAAAAAGCTTGGAACTGTAAGGTTCTTGGAGAAGTAGGGCCACTGTTAGGGAAAACTGCCACTTAAATAAACAGATATGTTTTGTGGCAAATCCTTCTCCAACATCATAAAAGTTTCTTCATTAAAAGAGGCATAGTACCTGCTCTGGATGTTTTTCAATAAAAATAGCCTTGGAACCACCTGTCTTCTCAGGGGGATAGTCAGGAAACCTGCCCGTGATGTGCCTGTGGGAGAAACGAAAGAGGAATTACAATTCATCATTTTTCACCTAGTTGATAAAGATGTTAGGTAGCAGGAAGGCTTCTTATGGCAGTGGTTTTTGTCCTGTAAATTAATTAAGACAGTTACCAATCCATGCCCCTTATCCCATGGCCCAACGAAACCTGCCAATTCTGAGAGCAACCTGGGACAGTGGAAGGTGTCCCCACCCATGGCAGGGGTGGAATGGGATGAATTTATGGTCTGGGAATGGTTATGGTGTTATTTTACATTATTTTATGTTCATAGCCCAACTCTCCGCTTTCAACAACCAGCTTTTTTTAATTTTTTCTTTTTAGAGAGAGTTATTTTGCTTAAATTTAGGATTTAATCTCTAAGTTCCAGACTGTATTTCCATATCAGGATTACCACTTCTAAATTTCCAACGGACTTGATGGTGATGGAAGCTGGGAAGGGGCAATGAGTGACTTTGTGGGATGGTTTCATGATAACACAGGGAGCTTCCAGACCTTTCAGAAAGAGATTAAAAGATACAGTTAGTAACTGCTTCCCAAAGGCCATTAATACTGATAAGACCCTTTAACTCCTTTCCCTTTTGTTGCTTGGTGGAACATATCTGTACAATTTTCTGTTTGTTTGGTAACATCAGGAAGATTTTTCTCTTCCAAAGAAAATTCTGACAGTGCAGAAAACCCCTCGTGCTACTTTCAAACAGCATGGTTATGTTTCCTCTAAATGAAATTAAATTTCCCTGGAGAAGAAAAGAGCTCAGAAAGGTCAACACTATTCCTAAAAATGTTTTCATTTTTTTTTTTAAACAACTGGTACCTTAAGGGACTTTCCTAAGCTGCTGTTAAGCTGCAGGCTCAGTTTTAAGCTGAGCTCCTTGGAACAGAGCATCTGTTCTGTTTCTGTGGCACCACGTGTAGGGCTGGGATCTCTTGCTGGTATTAATGCGACACCAATTAGGGCAGAATCAACAAACATTCATCTGTGCTTGGGAGCTCTGAGTTCTTCAACAGTTACAAGTTCTATGTGCAAACAGATGCAAATCCTTGGTCACTGCACTCCCAGAAACCAGCCTGCATCAACAAAGTCATTGCTACATTTTAAAAAATCCATTAAGAATGGGATTTTGGCCTCAAAACCCTGCCTGATCTATTATTTAATGTTAACTTGGGTTCCATTTTTTACAGACAACCAGAAAATTGCTCCGTTTTATGTCAAATGCAGCCTTAAATGCTGCTACAAGTCTGGTTACAGTAAAAAATTTCCCCAAATCTGTTACTGAGGCTGTTGCTACTTCAGTGCCAGCAGGGAAGAAGGAAAGGCAAATGCACTGTGGGTGAAGAATCAGCTGGGAGCCCACTGAACATGACATCAGGGCCAGCTTCCAATATTTAGTAACGTTCCATTTGGTATTTTGTACTCCCTTTTTCATTTTTAAATCATTACAGCTCTTGGAGATGGTGGGGGGTTGGAATCAAATGATTTTTAAGGTTCACTCCAACCCAAATCACTCTGTGATATTTACCTTTGGGGATGTCTGATGAGTATATCTGAGTGCTGTAGAAATTCTGCCACATTCTGAAATTGGGAAGGGTTTTCTGGTTTATAATCTGTATTTTTTTCTGTGATTCTCCTCCTCTGAGCTGGTACAGTTTGGGGTGATATGACTCCTCTCACCTATTTGGTAGCAACTTCAGCAGGTGCTTATGTCAGAAAATGAGGTGAGGAGAAGACAATGCCCACTTTTCTATGGAAAGAGGGTCAGGCATTTACTATCGGGATAACAGGGAATTTTCTGGTTGAGGGCAATGCAGGATGTGATTTTCCATGGTCATCAGTGACCTGAGAGCAGAGACTACCAAACATTTTGATGTTCTAATTCTTCCAGGGCATCTGCTTTTTTCTTGAGCGTGTCCTTTGCTGTCTGATGTGCTGCTCGAAGCAGCACTCTTAAATCTTATTTCCCTACCCACCCCCTTGTGGGTTTTCCTCTTTCTTTTCTGGGTTGAAATGACCACAGCTTCAATCTTGTAATGCCTGGGAATTCACATGCATGACCCCGATAGGCAAATTCCTTCCTTTATGAAACCATGTGAGTTCAGAGGTTAAACCAGGGATTCATTTGGCCTGTAAATCTGCCCAGAAAAATGCAGCCATTCATCTTCTTGGTCAAAAGTCCACTTTAAACGTAATGAATCTCAATTTTCATTCCCCCTTCACTTTCTGGCAGCGTTCTACTCAGAGCCATCGCAATGGGTTGGCTCATGCATTTGTCTTAGGATGTTAATTTGGATTCAACTGGACCTAAATTCTTTGGTTTGCAGTTGGAAACACCAGGATAAAATTAGCAACCAGAGAAGCTGTGGTTGCCCCCCAAGCCTGGAAGTGTCCCAGGCCAGGCTGGATGGGGCTTGGAGCAACCTGGCTTAGTGGAAGGTGTGGGGTGGGACTAAATGATTGTCAAAGTTCCATCTTACCCAAACCACTCTGTAATTTTAAATTCTTACATCTTTGTGCCATCAGATTAGCTTGAGGCTCAAGAAGGTCCCAGCAGGCATGTCCCATGAATAGCTCTTGAATTAGGAGGTCTCAAATATTGTAGAGTGATTTTGAGCTTGCTTCACAATAATATTTGTTCAAATAATTTTTAACTGCCTTCCCCTTTTGAAACTTGCTAGAAACACTGAAGTATTGATGATTAGAGGCAATAACAGGATAAGGAAATGAACACAAATGATGCAAGAGGTTGCTCCCAGCTGGAGCCCCAGCAGGCTGCTCTGTTTTGTGGGAGGTGTGGAGGGGAGCTTTGTGGTAGGAATCCTCCCTGGTTCCACGGCTGATGGGGAGAGGAGAATGTAAAAAGCTTAAGCTCTTGATAACAGGAGCATTAGAGTGTGTAATATATTTGAAATACATGGTACATGTCAGAGACACCTAGCTCCGAGTCAGAACTCTGTGAATCTGTTACTTATTACTGTCTCAGCATTTGCAAGGGGAAAAAATATCCAGTTGTACTTTTCCAACATCTCATAAAAATGTGTAAATGCCAGAACTGGAAGAAGCAACTCTTATTGCCAGTGTGATTGCTTCAGTGGGAGTGCTGACAATGTGTTAAGCACTGCAAGCAAAAGCAGAAGCAAATTGTCCCAGATTTCTTAGGGAGGATGCAGTTCTAGTAAAACCATTTGCCTAAAGGAACAAATGAAGTTTATGAAATCACATGGTGGGACTGGACTCGGTGGCAGAGCAGAAGTAAATAAGGTGAGAAGGAAGGACGGGGCTGGGAAGGAACCTCCTCCTTGTGAGACAAAGCCCAGCAGCAGCCTGGGGAGGCCCTCAGAGCCTCAGGAGCCCAAAGCCTGCAGGCAGGGAGCTGAGGATGTGTCCTGTGGGTGACCTGCTCCCTTCTCCCAGGCACCGAACAGCAACCTCTGCCTGGCAGCTGTGCTTGCACTGCTGCAAATCAAAATGAGCAGTGCTGGAGTCCAAGGCAGGCAAAAGGAGCCTTCTTTGGGTCAGAGCCACTGCTTTAACACAAGTGCTAAAGGTTTCTGTGCTGAGGAGGATGCTGTTGAAGACGGGACCTTTAGAAATTGTGCTATGTGAGAAATCCATTAGTTTTCTGGAAAGCAGTGAAATCCTGTCAACGGAAGCAGAGCCTGGGTTTGGAAAGCAGCTTTACAGAAAAACCATCTAATTGGGATGAATGGGGGCCTTAAATCTGAATCAAAGCAGCTCAAGTGGAAGAGTGAAGGGATGAACAGGGATGGAGGGGTGAAAAGGTATGATCTTGCACTCCCAGCTGAAGAAGAAAAGGATGTGATGAGGGTTTTGTGCTGTTTCTCAAACTACATTATGTTCTCTGGTTCACTGTTACTGCTCCAAACCTATTCCTCTTACAATAACTCAGACCTGTCAAGTGTAATTGAAAAAGAATGATCTTTCATGGTCTGCAGTGCAAATCCTTTTGTCTCTGATGTGTAGCAAAGAGTTCTGGCTCTTCTGGGCTCAATATTTGTACAGCACAAACCCCACATAAATGTCCAAGTTTTAACTAGGTTCAAATGGTTCTGTAATGTCTCCAAATCACCACCAGATTGGAACTAGTCAGTGTGGTTGTCAGGCTCTGCCCAGCCCTGAGTGCTGTGGCACCTCCATTCTTACCTGTAAAATAAATTCTTTTTCTGGGAGATGACCCTGCATTGTGCTTGTCTCATCTGCTGCTTCCTCCCTTCCTCATTTCAGGAGCTTCGATTTATTTTTTTAAGTGCTTTTTCTCTATTTCACATTGCTCAGGGATGGTTATAGTTAGGGCTGAATATGGCTTTTGATTTATGAGAACACACCATTGATTCAAACATTTTTTCTGGTAATAGACTCAACAAGTTCCTACCTACTCTGTTCTCTGGCGTGGTTTTACATGTGTTATTCTTTCTTTTTGGCTATGGCTTCTCCAGCTAATTGCATAAAAGGCCTTGTCAGGAAAAATAAATTGTTCTTTGGAGGAACGAGAGTGTTTAACTCTTCTCAGGGGAAGAAAAGATGTGGGCTGTGTGCAGAAGAGGAGGCATGAATGATGGTGTAAGCTCCGCGTGGAGGGACGGAGGGATGTTCTGTGCAGAAAAGGGACACAAGCAAAGAGGGGGGAGCTCTTTAAAGAAATAAACCCCTCATCAGTTGTGTGGTTCTTGCCTATTTCTGTAATCCCACCTGATAATGGGTTTTCTCTCAGCTGCTTAAACTGCAGTGCTGGTTTATTTTAGGTGTCTTTGCTGTGGTGCTTTTTTTTTCCTTTTGTGTGTGTGCTCTCTTTAGTGCTTTGAAAATCTCTTCCAGCAAAAATAACCTGGGCAAATACAGAATTACTTATAAAGCAAGATTGATTTCCACGGGCTTCTTATCATCTTTAATGAGTTTGGACACAGACACATTACAACTGATGTTTTATCTCAGGTCCTGGTCCTCCCAGTGTTTGCTTGTACGTGTGGTTGTTATGCATGGAAGCATTTCAGTGGAGGGTAATTGGAGGATCAGAAACTTTATTGTTCTGCATAAATATTCAGCTTTGAAAACTGGAGATCAAGTGTTGTGAGGCCAGCAACGTGCAAGGAAAAAAGCATTCCCATGGAGGAATGAGGATGCAAGGTTTGTGGGGAAAGGTGATATCCTTTATTATAGTAACTATCATAATTAGAATGGTCTTTTGGGTCCCCAGTGCCTGCCTTAGATCTGAAATGGGAGAAGGGAACTTCAAAGCCAAGTAATAGCTGGGAACAGTTGTTGGAGGGGACAGACCTAAGTGAGGAATGTGGTAATTCTCCCTGATAGTTTTATTACATGGGGTGTTACTGGCCAGGAAAGGTAGACCTTTGGCTGACCCAGTGCAGTTGTTCATAAGCTGCTTGAGTTCTTACAGCAAAAGAGTCTGTTCTGCTTTGTCATGAAGTTATTACCTTTCCAAGGATCCTTCTGGTCTTTTAGGGATACCAGTAAGTAATTAGTGTAATGGAAAAAGGGCAATCTCTTCAGGTTCCCCTTCGGGTGGGCTGGGCATGAGCTTTCTCTGCCAGGACTCCTGCTTATCCTAATTCCTGCTGTAAAAACCATGAGGGAAAAGGATTTTTAAAAATCTTTTCCCCCTTCAAAATTCTGACAAATCATTCCTGGTTTAAAATGGCAATAGGTTTTTCCCCTTGGGATAATTGGAGACATGGATGGTAGCACTGCAAATGACTCCCAGGTTTTTGAATGGACATAAAAGGCAGCTTGGGCATGAATAAAGCCAAGGGAAACCAAAGCTGCTTATTCTTCCAGTATTAGCTTAAGTTAAAAGAAAACCTGCTACAACCAGAAGAAAAAACTTGTAATATTGACACTCATGAAACCCTCTGGTGCTGATTTTGTGTGTCCCTCCACACACTCAAAAAATGTTGCCCAGAATTTTCTCAGAGCTCACATTTGAACTAACTGAGGACTGGGAGAAATCACATCCTGGCTGACATAACTGAACTGCTCTGCAAGAGCTGATAGCAGCTAAGCTGTGCTGAAGGCTCTGACAAACCTAGAGGACACTAAATGTGCCCAACATGGCATGGAAATGGGAGGATTAAAGGGACTGGAAAGCAGGCCCCTGGAAGGTTATTCAGGGTTTTTGGCTTGACTCCTGCAGGGCAGAACAGCCTTGGGCAGAGCTGCTGGTAAACCTGACGCAAGGTGTGGAATACCACTGAAAGCATCTCCTGATGGATCTGAGGACACCTGGATGTCCCATCCCTGCCCCTGGAGGGGGAAACACAAAACTGACTGGGTTTTGTAGGTCTGAAGCTCCTGGAGTGTGTTTCCTTCTCCTTTGGAGCTGTTGCTCCCGCCATGTTTACCGGAGCTGCGTTCCTCGATCTGTCTCCAAGGATGAAGGGCTGCTCCCCCTCTTTCCCAGCCTGGCTGTCCCCAGCTCGTTTCCAGGGTCAGCTTCCTGCTGCCTGTCTCCAGCCTTTGGAGGAAGCTCCTGCTGCTCTTCCCCAGGAGGCAGAGCTGCCCTCAGGAGCTGGCCCAGGGCTGGGCGCCTCGCTGATGGAATAACTGCACTCCCATTAAACTCTCCTCTGGTTTGATTTTCTCATGGCTCTCCATTCTCTTCAGAGCAAGGTCAGAAATACAGAAGCTGGCTCGAAGAAATGCCAGGTCAAATTCCCCTCCTGCATTTACTGAATTCCTTACCTTTGCTCAGCTTATCCTGCCAGCATAGAACGCCCAATCCTGGCTCAGATTTGGCAGAATTTCCAGTGCTCAGCACTGAACTTGAGAGACTGAAACAATTATGGGCAGTTTTAAGCAAGATTACTTTAACCCAGACTAGAGCTTTGCGAGCATAGTTTTCCTGCAGAGTCAGCCAGAGGGAATCAAAAGTACTTTATTAACACAATATGAATCCTGTAAAGAGGAAAATAAAGCATGCCATTTTTTTTTGAGCAAGGCCAGCCAAAAGAAATAACCTACCCTCCAACATCACAGGTTTCTTTGGGATTTGGAGTGAAATGGGGTATAAGAGAGCATTTTGTTTTATGGGATTTATTTATGAGAAATTCGAGCAATTGTTTTTGCTTCTTAGAAGTCAAGGTGGACCAAAATGCATCTCTGCAGGAGGGGAAGAAAGCTCTAACCTGACTGCTTTGCCATGGCCCATCCCTTAAAACTGAAGGTAATGCAGTGCTCTTGGGGCATGTCAGCCCCTCTGTGTGTGCTGTGCAGCAGGGACAGCTTTTATATCTGCCTGGAAAATTGGGAATGGGAGCCTGCAAAGAGCAGGGAAGCTCTGTGCTTCGATCCACCTTTTTTTCCCCAATACTAGAATAGACAGTAGAACATGCAGGAGTAATATGGTGATTAGAAAACCCTGCTTGTGGGTAAATAATGTGATTTTCATTGGGGTTTTCATCGATGTAATTTTGCCAGTGTGATGAAGATGGACTCGAGGTGGCATCAGATATTTCAGTAGCTCTACCTCTGCTTTACACCTGTGGTATCAGTGCAGAAATACTGGCATAACTAATTTTTTGCCTGTCTGGATCAAAATGTACTTCAGCCACTGTGTCATGGCTGTCCCACTCTTGGATCACTGTGCCCCTGACCACGATTTAACTTGAGGAGTTTCTAAAGGACAGAGTGTGACCAGGTTCATCAGGCATTGCACTGCTGCTTGGGAGAGTGGCTTGAGAATGCATTTAAAACTGGAATCACTCTGCAGCTAAGACTGAACTGCCTTGGAAAGCACTTGGGAGGCAGCAGGAGAACATCAGTGGGAAAGGAGAAGCTGAAAATGGTGCATTCTGAAGTGTTTAAGAACGGAGCCAGACACTGCTTTCTCTTTGACTGCTCAAAATTCCAGAATGGGTCAGGTTGGAAGGGACCACAGTGAGGGTCTGTTCCAGCACAGGGCACAGAATTGTGTCTGGACAGCTTTGGAATATCCCCAGTGAGGGAGACTTCTCAGAACACTCTGTTCACTGCTTGGCCACTGCACAGGAAAGAATTTCTGCCTCCCATTCAGCTCCTGGGCAGCAGAGCCTGCCTGTTCCTCATGTTCCATTGCTGGGCCCCATGGAGCAGAGCCTGGTCCATGCCCTGGCACCCACCCTTGGGATATTTGCACACATGACTGAGGTCCCCTCTCAGCTGTGGCTCCTCCTGGGGCCAGGAGCTGTGTCCTGAGGGGCCCAGAACTGGACACAGCACTCCAGAGGTGCCTCCCAGGGCTGAGCAGAGGGGCAGGATCCCCCCTAACCTGCTGGGAATGCTCTTCTTGATAAACCCAGGATCCCATTGACCTTCCTGTCCCCTAGGGAACACTCATTGCTCAGGGACAGCTTCTTGTCCACCAGGACCCTCAGTGCCCTGTCCACTTCAAGAGGTCTGGTTCCCTGTGCTTTATGTGAAAGCAAAAATGAACTATTTAATGATAAATCTGAGGCAATTTCATGCAGGTGAAAGCAGTCACAGTGCTTGATTTTTCCATGTTCATCCCAATTGGCTTGTGCAGCCTTATTGGAATAAATCCTCCTCAGGTGTACACAGAGTGTAAAACCAGGGAAAAAGCAAGAATGTTGCAGAATCCATCTATAAAATTAGAGATGTTTATACTCCTGGTCAACGCTAATAACCAAAGAGCTCACTAGAAAGAAAAATAATTTAGAACCTCTACTTTGGCATTTCAGAAGTGTGGGAAAAGAGAAGGAGAAACATTCCAGATGAGCTCAGCTCTAAGCCAGGCATGGTATTAAGAGCAGCCATTTGTCAGGAGTTTTAGCTCAAAACCCCAGTCATCTCTGCAGTCCAATAAACACATTGCAGTGCCTGGAGATGCCAAGTTCCTTAACTCTCACCTTTTCAGTTTTGGGAGAGAAAAATTGGAGGGTTCTAGTCCTGTACCTGTTTGGTGTGGCTCTGGTGCATGACCTGCAGTCTCCCAAAATTGGCTGGAATTGTGCAGACTGATAAGAGTTGAATACCTTTTGCCTCTCCAAGTGACTGAATCCTTCTGCACATTACTCAGTGGGAAACACTCAGATTTAATAAAAACTAACAAAGTGCAGCTTTTTTATTATTGTTAATTTAAATGATGGCTTCATAATGTGCTTTAAAATAATTTCTTTGGTAGACAGGGTCAGTGCTGCTGAGATTTGCTGGCAACGTGGCAAAGAGGCTGGAGAACCAGGGATACAAGGGAAATTCTCAGGGATTTTGGAGCTGGAGCCTGCTCTTGGAAGAAGCAGAGAGCCCAGGTAATTTCCCCTAAGTGGTGGAGCAGGCATGGTGGGAAGTGCAGCTGGGAGGTGAGCCCTGCAGGGCAGCTTTGCTCAATCTTAGGGCTCTTTTGTGTTGTTTTCCAGGCCTGGAGAGGTGACTGTGCTGCTTCACAAGCCTCTGCAGAGGATCAACTGTCTGGACTGGCCTCATTGCAGGCTAGCAGAGCTCCCTCGGGCAGAGGATGGGAAGATTTGGCTTGCACAGGAAGGGAGTGCAGGCACACACGTGGGAGAGGCTGCAATCAGCTCCCACCCACTCACCTCGGCTCCTGCTCCTCCCCAGGCTGCCCAAACTGCCAACCTTGCCACAGACAGCAGGAAACACACGTGCTACATGTGGTTTCCCAGGAGGGAATGGAGGAGGAAGGGTGTTTTGGGCATAGAGTCACCCCCTGTGCAGCAGCTCTGAGAGATGAGCCCATGATGGGAAGGCGTAAGCATGAGGCACAGCTCTGCTGCTGGAATTTGCTCCCCTGGAACAATTGTGGTTTGATTTGGAATACTTTGAGGACTCCTGCAGCTCCACAGACTGCAGTCTTCAACTTACAGCCATGCCTTAAACCAGCATCTTCAGAACTGGTTGCTGGATTAGAGATGTTTTAAAAAAATAAAAAATTAAAAAATAAAAAATCTGGGAAGAGCTGTTTTCCCTGGGTGATGGGGAACACCAAGAGTAAACTTCCTTTCCAAGCCACCAAAGGATTACTGAGTCAGGAAGAGGTCTGTGAAGAGAGAGGGGAGTATTTGAACATATTTCAGGGCCAGGCAGTTTCCTGCTATTCCATAAATGTCTCAGGAAATACTGAACCAACCCTTTGCTCAAGTTATGGAATCAAGGGATCGTTTGAGATGGAGGGACCTTAAAGTTCATCTCATTCCATTCTCTTCCACTATCCCAGGTTGCTGCAAGCCCTGTCCAGCCTGGCCTTGGACACTTCCAGAGATGGGGAAATTCAAACACATTTGAATTTAGCACAAGGTCTTACTGATTTGGTTATTATTACTGTTGATACAGTAATTTTGTACAAGTAGAGCCTAAGAAGACCCACCTAAACTCCCTAGTATTAAATGTCTTTTATTCAGCCTAGGATGATCCTAAGTCTGACTGACACAGCACACAAACCATAATAGCTGGGTGTTTTTAGAGTAAATTACTATAAATAATTAGAATTTCTGTTGTCTCTGCACGGGCCTGAAATGCAGCATGACTTAAAAGCCCTGGACTCTGACCTGGATAATAAAAACAACCTGCTTGATGGAGTCTGACTGATCTCCCCTGCACTGAAATTCCCAGTAAAACTGAAACACATTGGCTCTGGAAGGAAGGGATGTGACTCAGGTTTCAGGCAAGTTCTTGCTCTGCCCACAGAAATGCTGTCATCAAACCTTTTCAGCCTTGAATCTTGAGCACAGGATTTGGAGAGAGAGGCTTTAATGTAAATTTTGCCCTGGGAAGAGCTTCCCCACGTGCTCACCAACCCACACTGCCCAGTTAACAAAGCAGCAGCCTGCTGCTCTCGAGGGAAATAATCAAATTGTTTTTAACAAAAGCTTTGTCTCATGTGCCCTTGCCATATTTCCCAGCCCTGGGATTGCAGTCAGTGTTCTGCTGTCACCTAGAGCCTGTTCCAGCTATTCCACCACGGAGATCTTGAGGTTTAGGGGATAACCTGCTCCTGCTGCCTGTGTCCTCCTTCCATTTGCAGTGTAAGCCTGGAATTTTCTCTGCTAGATGGTGCAAGCCTCCTGGGTGTGGAATTCACTTGGAATTCAGCACTTCAGGAACTTGTCAGCAGCCTGTTAAATAATCCAGTTGGCACACTGGAGCCACAGTGCCCTGGATCAGCCTTATGTTCCATCAGACACTCCACTGCTGTGGTCCCCAGGGTGCAAACTTGGAAAAAAAGCCCTGCCAGTGAAAACAGGGAAACAACTGATTTCAGAATTAAACATATCCTCCTTCTCTTGGGAGAAAGAATAGCAGGCTGTCATCCACAGCCACACTGCCAGCAATAACTTGATTCCTTCATATTCTCCAAGTCAAATCTGGCCTCTTGGCAATCAACTCTTTTTTAATATATTCACCTGAAGTTGCTGCCATTGATATTTGGGAACTGCTCTTTTGTCTTTGCCTTGGAAACACTTCATATTTTCTGTCAGTCTCTGGTCCTAACTGTGCCTATTTATCAAAATGGTAACTCAGAGGGTTTTTTCCCCAGTTTTATGCCTCTTTCATCTCTTCTCTTCTGATTCTGCCTCTCCAGCTCCTCATGACTGCTTCTGCTACCTCTTTGCTCTGCTTGTGTCAGTCCATGCCACGATTCTTTTTTACCCCGCTCACCTCCTTTCTTCTTTGCATTCTACAGAGTCAAGGCTGAAAAATGCCTTTTCCACCACTTTTTCTGCCTGCTTCTCCAAAGAGATCCATCTGTGGAGCAAGGGCTGCAGCTTGGGAGCCACTGCTCTGTGCTTCATGCTCATTTTTATTCTTGCTAGTTCTGAGCTTTTCCTTAGTCTTTCTCTTCCCAGAATATCCATTAAACACCTCTCCTCTGCCAGCCACTGGCTCTTCAGTGCTTCTCCCAGGCACCAGTGGGACTCCTGGCTCTTTTTTCTTTGCCTGTTTCTTGTTTCTGTGTCCCAGCAGATCTTTGCTTGTTGGAAATGGGGAAGTGGGGAAAATTGCTTCTTCCTGCTGCTCTGTATTAACTTGCTGGAGAAGACACCTCTCCCTATCACAGTGGAGTGAAATAATAGCTGGGCTGGGTCTCTTCCCCTTCCCCTTGGGATTCATTCCCTTCTTTCTTTCTTTCTTTCTCATTGATTAGGACCAGGCTCTGCTGGTTAAACCAGGAACAGATCAGAGGGCAGAACAGGCTCCCCTGGGCCAAGCCTAGTAGGTATCTAGCTGGATTGCTGAAAGAGAAACCAGCTCCGAGGTGAACATCAGGCCCCAGTTATCAGTTTTAAACACCCCCCTGCTCTGTTCCTGCCTTCAGAAACCCAGCCTGCTGCGTCAGGACTCTGCTTGAGAAAGGAACAGAGGAGGACAGCAACTTAACCCACCCACTGAACGGGCACAGCCTGCAGGGTTTTCCAGAAAAAAAAAAGAAGCCCAATCCTGCCTTTCAGACATGTAGAGCAGTATTCTAACAAGCTGCTGGCAAGTGTGAGTCCCTGGGTGCCACTGATGTTTGTGTCTCTGTGAGTATCTATGACAACAAATAAACCTAATGTTTGGGAAGTGTCCTTGGGAGTCTCAGTGGGGGGGTTGCTGCATTAGGTCGGGAACACTTTGCATTTTCAGACTTTTAATTCCTAAGTATTATGGAGATGGGTATGAAGTGCTTTAGGAAAATGAACTAATTAGTTACCAGATTTTATTTTTCTTGTGTGCAGATGGGCCAGCTCAGAGTAATGCTATTTACTTTAGCTGTTTCCAGACTTTTGGATGTATAAAGGAGGGAATATTTTTAGGAGCTTTAATTCTAAGCAGGAGGCTTAGCCTCAAGGTCAGTGGACTGTGGGTATCTGTGGGTCACTTGCAGCCATTTGAAGAGGTAGAAAAGGGAATCTAGCCTCAATTTGTTGCAATGGTCAGTTTTGCTTCTAGAGTGGTACAAATCAAAAATTGGGAAGCCTAGAGTGATCCTACAGAGCAGTGGTCAGGATGGGCAGGTCTGTAAGAGTCGATCGATATAGCTAAAGACTATAATAATTACATAATAATTTTATAATAATTATGCTAAATAAATGAAAGTGTCTAATTGGAGCCATCTTTTTGCTCACAGGATTTAGAACAAAGAGTTTAATCTTTCCCTTTGGTCCTCGTGCCTTTTGGAACAGAAATGTCTCTGCTATCCCTGCAAAAATTCACACAGGCTGAGGACAGTCTTGCCTTTGGTCTACAGCTGGAAACTACAGAGACAGAAACTGGGGCAGGAATGGGGTGGGGAAAAGGTAAAGCCTTTCTGGGCAAAGTGATTTGGGAGTAAGCAGGTTGAGGAGAGCCTGGTCTGTAGAAGAACCGTGCTCATTGTGGCTTTGCTGATGTGAGGCTGTTGAGATCTGAATGAGCTTTTCATGTTGCTTCTGCATAATTCATGTGCAAGCGTGGCAAGAGGTGTGCAGTGCAAATCCTGCCTGATGGAGAGGTGAATATCAGCTCACAAATGCTTGAAGTTCTGAGCATTCCTGCAAAAGATGCTGAGGAAAAACCCCATCACAGGCAGAAAGCCCGAAGTCCCACAGCACTGAGATGTTTTTTCCCTGATTTTGCATTGGTGAACTGCTTGAAGAACAAGACTCTGTGATTTTGCCTGGCTGTAACAGCCTTGAAAAAGGCTCAAAACAAACAGTGTCTTATTCTCTGAATCCCCTTGGAAGTCAATGGGAGTCTGCTTAGAATGACAATTCAATACCATCAGGACCTGGCCCTCTTGTCAGTGCATGCAAAGTGTCTCAGGGAAATGAGAGATCAGTCAGGGAGGATCCCTAAGGACTTTGTGATCTGAGATACCTCAGTGTCTACCTGGATAGGAATCACAGTGTTTAGAAAGCTGGTGAAGATGTGCTTATGTGCAGCATTGGTGCACTTGGTGATTAAATTAAGAGTTCAGGAGCATGACTTGTTATGTTGAAAACCCCTTGGGGAGCTCGATTTGCATCTGAGATGCTTTAAGAACCTTCTTTTCATTCCTTAGAAATCTGGATAGTTGAATGAGCAAAATCCAGGACTGCAAAGAGCCCTATGCACGTGTTTCCAATCACTGCACAGAGGTGGCAATCGTAAATCAAAGCTTCAGACTGGAAAGACAACTGATCTCAGAGTTTGTGGTGATTTAGAAAGCAGAACTGGTGATCTTATGAAGGTGGAACACCAGGGTTCAAGTGGCCTTGCTGTTTCAGATACCTGCCACCAAGATTTATCTGCATGTGGGAAACAGATGTATCCAGGGGCTTCCGGCTGGTCCCCCCCAAAGCCGTCAGCACACTCGTAAATTCTGAGCTCGCACTGAAGGAGGCAACTTCTGCCACTGCACAGAAGCTTCCAGAGGTGTCCCCTGCCTCCTTGTAAATCCATGGACACCCAGTAAAGTAGATTAACTGCAGGTGGACTTCATAACAGCTGTCCCTCCTTTGGAATTAGAGGGGTTCACACTTCTAGAAAGATGACAGCCTGGTGTTCCTATAAGCAAGGAAGGCCTGAAGGTTTGGGTTTTTTTGTAGTTGTTTTGTTTTAAATGGCTTTCAGGTTAGGTAGTTGATTCCAAATGATGGGAAAACAGGTGGCAGAGCTGTTGGCTCCTCTCTCCCCTGTCATAAACGAACAATTCCCTTGTTTCTCATAACTTATTTTCCCTCTATTAAAGGAACCCGGTGGGTTATTTGCTTTGGTTCACTCCTCCCGTGAGCCAGTGGTGCATTTGCATTCCATTCCCTTGCTCCCTCCAGCCCTAAAGATGCCTGCCAAAATTAGTCAACAGATAACTACTCAGTGGAAGCTTTTAAGAATGTGTTAGGAAAGGCTTGAACATTAGCCATTAATGTTTACAGCTCCTAATTATGTTAATTAATCAGTCTTGGAGGTTGTCTGAGCTGGGAGCCCAAAGGCAGGATTTCAGTTCCCACAGATGCTCTTTAAGTCACTGCCATGGCTGCTTGCAGTGAGGAGCTCAGCATGCTCTGCCTGCCAGGATATTTATCCTGTCCTGGACAGGCTTTGCTGGGTTGTTCCTGCTGGATTTTGAAACTCTCAGCATCTGGAAGCAGGCTGAGCCATGTTCCGGGAGAAGGATGTTAATGGAAGCTGTCCCTGCAGAAATGCCTTTTGGCTCAGAGAGCCCTCTGCACCAGCACTAATTGTTGGGATACAGAGATTACTGCCTTGGCAAAACTTGGGGTTGTTGGCTCTGTCAGAAAACAGAGGTGAAACTACTGATAGAAAAAAACCCCAGACATTGCCTCTTCTAATAATGTTTCTTTACTTTTGCAGGAAGACCCAAGTGTTTGGGCAGAGGACACCCCAGGTTGTGCCATCCTCTTTCAGAGGTCTATTTCCATAATTCAGAGCTTGTCTTCACTCTCCTGAGGAGAACCAGAAGATTTGGATACAAGACACAACCCTGCAGAGGGATTCAGAAGGAGAATCTCCTTGTTTTGTGCTATTCCCAGAAGAATTTGGTTTGTGTAAACTGCACAAAGTACAAGAGGGCAAGTGAAGATATATTCAGCTACAGGTAAGGACAAGAGAAAATACAATGCAGGTACAGCTCTCTTTCTAATTTAGTTCAGCTCATCCTCATCTGGTGGAATTGGAAGACAACCACTTATTTATCCCCATATCCTGATTTTTACCACAAGCTCACAGCTGCTCCTAGCTGGTAACTTCTGCTCCTGAGTGAAATGTCACATTCAAGTGGTTTGTGAGCATGTGACAATCCTTTAATGACAACAGGGAAAACAAGTAAAGACAATTCTCAATAGGTGAAAAGAGAATGGTTCTTCACCCATCTACAGATGGCTCTTGTGGGTGGGCAGCCCCTCCTCTCTGTGCTGAATGTCAGGTGCCAAATACCAAAGAGGCATTTTTGGGTAGCTTCCTCCAGCAGGAATGCCCCTGCAGGAGTGGCAGAGAAGAAGGGAATGGTTTTTCCAGGCTAACAGGGCATTGTATGGAGTGAGGGCTGTGATCAAGGGGCTGGGGACGTCTCTGGTTGTGTTCCAAGGATCTTCAGGCTGGCGCTTGCTCTTGGACAACTGTCTGCTGGAGTGGCTCGTGGCACCAAACCTGGGTTTTAAGCACTTTTCCTGTCAGCTGCTCCAAGAGTGGCTGCCATATTGTGTGGAGGCTGCAATCCCTGCTCCTGGGTTGCTTGGAGAGCACTGCTGGCAGGTTGAGGTGAGCCAGATGGGACTGGAAATCGATGTGAGCCCGGATGGATGCGGAGCCGCGATTCCTCAGAACCAGAGTGGAGGGGGAGCTGCTGTTGGCACTGCTGAGGTGCCATCCCTCTCTGTCCTGTTGGCCAGGCTTCCCTGCTGATGGACTGCCTGGCAGCTTCACCAGCAACTCCATAAAAAGCAGAGTGGACAAGTGTGAAATGTGATACGGGCGGTGCCTGACACCAATGAACACTTTCCCTGTTCTGTGGGGTTTCAGTGCAAAATCCTCTCTCTCCATTCATCTCCCTCTTGCCTCCCCCTTCCTCTCCCCTGCTGCCCAGGGAGTCCCAGGAACAGGAGTATTGGCAGTAAACTCAGCTCCACAAAACAGGCTGGGGGAAAAAAGGGAAACATAACACCATCACTTCCTATTTCTTTCTCTTTCCCTCTGCACCAAAGCCTGGGCTGGCTGTCAGGAATGTTCAAAATGAATAAATAAAACACAGGAACCCCCCCTGCTACAGGAGGAGTCTCATTCACTCACCATGAAGCTTGGCCAATTCCTTTTCTGACACTACTCGAGTCAGCAGGCAGAACAAGAAGATCATTCAAAGCTAATCAGTAAAGTGTAAACCTATTATGAAAGCACATTTACCCCTCACAGCCTCCTCCCTCCCGAAAAGCAATCCCCAAATCTGTGGGAATAACACACAGCCTCCATAAAAGTTGCTATTACTTGGATCCCCTGTTATTAGGTCAGCGATGCCACTGATGAAATGCTCCCCAGAGCTCTGAGCAGTGGCAGATAAATCCTGCAAGAAATTCATGGAGTAATTTGTTACAGCTCGAGGGCATGAGGCACATCACAGCAGAGCCTGTGCAAGAGGCTCTCCCCTGTGATTCTGGAGGCCATCTCTGGTAATAAAAACCTCATCTTGATTTCTCATCCTTTGTATTGATTTCTGTCAGAAAAGACTTGTCTTAGACAAAGATACTGCTGTATTTCCTCTGGATAATAAAGGGATCCTTCTCCCCTTTTCTGCCCATCCCTTTTTCAAATTCGTTTTAGGGATGACTCCAACAAGACTCATTATTTGGGAACTGGTTTATTCCCAGTGGGTAAAGAGTTGAGAAGATGATGGGTGGCTTTGCATATTCAGTACAAAACCCTAAATGTGAAATTACAGAAAAATGGGTTTGGTTGGAACATAAAGGAAATTGAAGCTAAAACCCCAGCTCTGCTCTATCTTAATATGAAACTCTGTTATTAATTGAATGGATGGAATGTGTGGGACTCAAGTGATTACCATCCAGACTCAGATCCATATAAACATAGCAACTGCTAATTTTGGATCCATTTGTACTCCTGCTCTATGAACTCTGTTGGAAAAAAAAATAAAAGGAAGGCAGGTCTGTAGGTAAACTGCATGATGCTTCTTCACAAAGCTTTCAAAACCAATTATCTTTCTATTCCTAGTATAACTGGACAAGGCCACATGGAAATTCGTAAGGTTTTATGGGAATAATTTACAAGCCAAAAAAGAGCAGCTCCACAGAAGTCAACCCAGGTAATCTGAAGGATGGACAGTCAGGCTGAAAAATGCAATGTTACATCAAAATTATTTTATCTTCTCTGCAGTAGGATGATATAGGCAACTGGAACAATTTCATTTAGTCTATTCCTTTGGGTTTTGCTTTCCTTGGCTTTTTTATAACCTTTCTTCCTAAGAAGCTGGTTTGGATCTTGAAATGACTGAAGCTGTTCCCTTGTGCACTGAACATGATAAATATTTACAGCAGTTCTTACAAGTTGAGAAATTTAATATGTGCTCATTGCTTTTGTAATCTAAGAGTATCTGTGCTGAAAGACAATACCAGCTAATTTTATTTTCTACCACAGTCTTTTCAGAGTGAAGGATAAAATATGGAAGTTTGGGTTTATTTCCTACACCACACAGCAAAATTTATTCAAAAGAATCTTTGTTCCCGTTTATCTGTTTATTTAATAGACTATGGAAAATGCTAAACTCTGTCAAAAAGCCTAGTTGAAGAATAATTTATAAGCTACATTTAGCTGTTGGTCTCACAGACTGGCTTAGGGGAGAGTCAAAATATATCCTGGCAGGTAATAATTAATGCAAACCTTGACACTTCAGGCCTGGCCCTCTGTTGAGCAGGACACAGCTCCCAGTTCCCTGGCAGGAAAGCCTGGCTCTGCAGGACACACACTCACAGACACACTCCCCTTGTGGAGAAATATGCTGATATTTTGGTTGTTTTTAAAGCTGCTTTGGATGCATCTGTGGGGAAAGTGGTTGTGGTTGCTGAGACAGAGGACTGCTGTGAAGAGCAGCCCTGCAGGCAGCTCGCTCTGATTCCTCCCAGCTCTGTAAATCACTGCCTCACTCAGCCACGTGCAAACCTCTCCAGCACTGGGCCAGCTCCAGCCTGTGCTGGAGCTGATGGCAGCTCTCCCACTGCCTTCACTGGGGGCACAGTTCCATCTGCTAAACCACCAAAAGAGCTTTTATCAAAGAGAGCTGACTGCTCTTGGCTGAACCATGCACTACCGAGTACAGGGATCATGACACACAGTTCATTTCAAAGAGAGTAACAGGGAGTATGATGGGGCTTGGAGCAGCCTGGCCTGGTGGAAACTGTCCCTGTCCATGGCAGGGGGTGGAATGAGATGAGCTTTAAGGTCCCTTCCAGCTCAAACCACTCTGGGCTTCTCTGATCAAACACTGACTGCAGCAAGTGTGTCACTGTCCCTCTGCCACCAGCAACGACCCTGCTCTCAGGCAGACCACAGAACTGCACATCTTGGGCCAAAATGCAGTTTTAAGCCTGATCAGACCATTTGGGTAGAAAATGGTTAATTGTTAAAATAGGATATTGTTTCAGAAGGGTGGGTTACTGTACAAGGTTGGAAGGGTGCTGTTTTCTCACCCTGTCTCAAATGCAGCAGAGCAAGCCTGACTCAAGGCTTATCTCTCAGCTCTCTGTGGGTGTATCTTAGTCCCATCTAATACAACCCTTTGCTCAGGATTATCCATAAAGCTATCCAAGAGCAGTTAATGTGCTGCTTAGATCCCAACATCTGCTTTGATCTTTGTTAATTTTCAAATCTGGAGGAGATTCAAGACTCCTGAACCTGACTAGGAAGACCAGAAAAGGGTAGCTAAGGAACCCTTGTAGCTTGTTTCATCAGGAATTCACACGCTGGGCTACTGATGGTGTGACTCTAGCCTTGAGTCTCACCTAAAGTTGAGATACAAACATAGCAAGGAAGTCCCATTCCCTTTGTGAGGGCTACAAAAATAAAGCTCAGCACTTTACCTTCCACCTTAGACAGGCACACCAGACTGAGGGCTCCCCTGCATTAGGCAGCAGGAGTTTTGATGAACTGCCCTCTCAGCCATCCCTCTCCACCTCCCTCCACTGAACCATGGCTTCAGCTTCCTCAAATGATCCTTTGCATGGGTTAGGCTGCTGGTTGGCTCTGCTGTTAAGCGTCTCTGTGGACCAGATTTAGCTTTTAATAGTGTCTCATAATGTCTTTAAAGAGTTTATGGCTCAGCCTGGTTCTCTGGGAGATTGCCTGTTCCCTGCTAATCTGCTACAGAAACATTGCCATTGGTTCCTGCAGTATTTCAGGGAGTTCTCCCCCAGCTCCACAGCCAAGTTAATTGGACACGATTGACCTGTGGTAGAGAATGACTATTAGGTGAGGAATATTAAGCAAAGGGAATAAGATCTTTCTGTACCTCAGAACATGCTGGGAGCTGGGGGGAATGGCAGGAAATGGCAGCTCAAGGAGTGTGCAGAGCAGGCCCTGGGAGAGGGCTGATTTAGGGAATGGGAAAGTGCTTTGCAATAACTGAGGTTTGTAAAACCAGCAGCTTTTTCTAAAGGAGGGTAAAAGTACACTGGAGTCTTAGGAGTCTGTAAGAGGCTAAAGTGCAAGACAGAAGAGAAATAGGTTGTGGCAGACCTGTGAGAGTGCTGTTTCTGATCATTCTTTCTTTTTTAACAAACACTTCACTGTAGCACGGCTGCCTAAACCTGACTGAAGGAGTCAAGGAACAAACAGGGCAGGATTTCATCAGAATGCATTTGTGTTTCCAACTGGAAGCTGCACGCTGGAGGCAAGTCCAGTACCCTGGGCAAACACTGAATGATTAATGGGCATGACACTGGTCCACAAGACAAATACGAGCCCTGTAACATCACTGAGCAGCTTGAGATACAAAAAACAGTTTTGCAGAGCAGCTTTATGCAGGAGCTAAAACAAAACCTTGCTGCCAAATCCTGGTACTTTTGGTTGCTGCTTCCCAATTTAAATTTACATACTAATCCTCTGGAGGAGGTAAATCCCATAAAATTATAAAACCAGCCTATATTCCTTAGGACAAGAGTTTCCAGTGTCAGAATTGCCAGTCTCAAAACTTCTTTGGCTGAAGTAAACTTCCTGAAAGAAGGAGAGGTGTCAGCACTGCGTTTAAAACTGTCTAAGTACGTGCTTAACTCTACTGAGACGTGAAGTTTCACTGAGATCAGCAGCACTGCTCGAGTGAAGTTCCATTTGGAGGAGGGGCTCCAAGGTCAGGCCTCAAGAACAAAAGTGCTTCAGATTCATGTGGGCTGCTGGCTAATACCAGCAGCAGGATGGCAGTCCCAGTGACGTGATGTGATTTGTTATGGCAAATAATGGTACTTCCACCTCATGGAAGAGCGAGTTCTCGCTCTTAAACCTTACATATTCAGACCGGGAGAAAAGTCACTGTTCCTGAACTTTAGTGTGCTGCTTATAATGCCAAAGACTGAGCCCAAGGTAATGTGCAAAGTGAAGGTGTCCCTCTCCAATGTTTGTGGACCTGATCCACAGCCAGGGACTGAAGGAGCACCTCTGACCCCTGCCAGGAACAATGCCTGGTCTGGTTTCCCCAGTCAGGGACCCTCCAGCTCAGGATTTGAGCTTTGCAGCTGGTACAGAACTAACTCCTCATCTGGGGCTGGCATCACTGCCTTAAAGATGGATTTTGCAGTTTGTAGGAACTCAAAATCAGGCTCTTTGGGGCAAATGGACTGATTAAGGGGTAAGTGTTTCTGCTCACCTGCACTCGACAAAGCACTGGGTGATCTGGTCCTGGAGGGTGTCTGTGATGTGGGGCCCCTCTGCTCTCCTCAGCTCTTGCCTGAAGGAGAAGACCTCTCTTTCCTGGACTTCACCTTGCAATACATTTGCTTTCTTCAAACTGCTCATTGCCTCCACGTCAGGGGGCAGGCTCTGAAAACGAGAGAAAATAAAAGGAATGAATGAAAAGAAACTTAATATTTACTGGAATGCCAGGCTGACAGTGAATCTGAGCTTAAGCCTTAATTTACTTGCAGGAAGCCAGGAAAAAAAAAAACCCAATCTGTGTTCATAAAAAGTGCCTGGATGGACACAATGGCCTATTGTTGGTACTTCAGCATTAATTAACAACATTGCAATGTACAAAAACAACCTCTGCAGCGTGGGATCCTGGCATCTCAATGAGACAGGTGAGAAAGCTGCTGTTCTGCAAATGCCAGCTTTATCCATGTCAGAAGGGTGCCAGAGAATTTTTTAATTGAATTTTCAAATGTCTGGACTTCCCATTGGAGCTTTTTAATTAGCCAGTATTGTTTTTAATTTGTGCACTGAAATTTTTATACGCACTGCTTGGTCAGTGGTTTCCTGGTATTTTGATGCAGCTGGTCAGACTCCTTTAGGAAATCAACTTCCCTTGAGGAACAGTGACAACAAAAAAGGAATAAACACCACCCCCCCTCAAAACACTATAACGAAAATCACAGCTCCCCAAGTTTCCCATGATTTGATAACCTTGGAAAGAAGGGCTTCTCAGCCAGTTTCAAGTCTTAGAATAATTTCTGCTCTGTGATTGATTTTACACATGTAGTGTGAGGGAGAAAAATGAAAGTCTTTCTGGTATTCAAATACAGAAGTATGAAAAAACCCATCTGTGTGGGTGGGCTGAAAGTCTACATTTTTCAGCTTGCAATCATTGATAAAGCTAAAATTTTCTCAGTGTTTTATGAGCTATTGCTACCTTTTAAGTGTAGAGAAAAATGTATTTTAAAAATTAACTTGTGAACTAGCTTTGTGGTTTTGGGTTTTTTAAATTCTGGAACAAATTTTTTTTTCATGTACTTGGGAATCATTAATCATGTTGTCTGATGGTGTATGGCAAATTTAAAAAGGGAAAAGAGGAGAAAAAGTGACAATCTGGTTTTGTAGTATGATTTTATTACCTTTCAAAGTTAGTGACTGACATAGGTGGCAGCATATGTGAACAAAAACCTGGTTTGCATGAAAAAACCCCGATATAATTTTGCTCTGGCCTTTCAACTTCAGAGCATATAGAAATTGTCCTTAACTGGCACATCTCAGACTAATTCAGTAACACATTTCTCTTGCTCTGGTGATGTATTTTCTGGTGTGCTCCAAGTCCCAACTCCAGAGGCCTCCCATGAAGACAAAAAGCTCTGTCAAAGCTTCGGCCAGCTCATATTTAAGATCTGTTACTCTCAGTTTTTCCCTGCTTCCACCAGGTTCCAAAAATCACTAAGAAGTGCCAAGCAAATTGGGTTTCAGCAAGCACCCAGAGGGATCCCCCAGTGTCCAAAGCAAGCACAGAGGCCCCATTCAGGAAAGCAATTTACTGCCTCCCCTGCATCTGGGATGTGTGACTCGCACTGTGCTGCAGGAATCGGTCAAGGCCACCAGGGAGAAAATATCCAGGAGGAAATAAGAGCTGCAGTGTGGCTCTGAAAGGTGGCTGCACATGCTCCCTTCCTGAATATGTGACCCCAAGAGCTGCCTTTTACCCTGAGATGTTACCTTTGCTCAATTCCCAGTTTTCAGGGAAGTCAAGTGTTTCCAATCTTGCCCCTCACCAGCACCTATTTATAAGTACAACACAGCTACTATTAACAGTGTTTATTTGTATTTCACTATTGTCTGCCTTGCTGACGTTAAATGAAGCCCAGGACAGCCAGATGTGATGCTGCTCTCTCAGAGAACCAGAGGAGCCCCCACAAGGCCAGTTTTCCAGCCTGAGATCCACAACCAACTCCTCTTTTTGTCTCCCTACAGCAATCCTCGGGGCATTCCTGAGAAATTCCCATCAGATGGGCATGAGGATGCCCACAGCTTTAGGGAGGCTCAGCTGTGGCTGATGGAGAGACACAGGCTCCTCTCCAGCACAGCTGAACATTTAAAGGTGAAATGTCACCAGGTGAGCAGTTTATTGGGGCTGGGAAGGGTCAGCTCCTGCACCACCTGAGCTGCTGGGTGCACGATCCCTCCTGCTCAGGCTCTGGCACTCACCTGACCCTGCAGTGAACCAGTTCAGCTCCCTAAAAATGGGAAAAACAATCCCTTTTGTCTTTTCCTCTCCTCCCACCTCCTCAAGTTACTCATTTCCCACCATAACAAGATGGATCAGCAGCCAAGGAGCAGCTGAGGGCTGGTGCCACAGCAAGGACAGTGGGGAGCAGCAGCACAGGCAGCAGAGCTCCTCCCTGCCACCCCAGAACTTTTGCAGCTTCTCTGAGCTGCTCTCCACTGCATCTTGAGGGAGCCTTGGATGACCAGCTCCTCCCACTGAGAATTTATTCAGCCTCCCTTTCACCAGTCCCAAAGCCAGAGGAGGTCAGAGCTGTTTGAAGTGGCCAGGAGGTGCCAAGGTAAGATCAGCAGTGGGAAATTCTTATCTTAGAAAGTGAATTGCTATAGCCCATATCCACACTTGAGCCCAGAGTCATGAAGGTGCTGTGGGACAGAGTGCAGGTAGCTCTGAAGCAGCTGGCTCAGATGCTGATAACAACAAGGCCATGGGATATATTCTGGTTGGTAAAACACAGCTGAGCCCTGAGTAAATGTTTGTGTAGCTCCCTGTCTGAGCACCATTCAGTTACCACTACATCTGCTAATAGGAGTTTATGAGCTGCACTCAGTGCCAAGGCTGGAACACAGACCTAAACCTGCACAACACCTTATGAGAAGCTCTGTTGTATTTACCCTTTATATTTGGGGTTTTTATTTTCTTTTCCAGAGTCTGTTTTACTACAAGGAAACAGAAGAAATGAGAATTACTTTTAGAACAAGACTCCAGCTATTCACCTTCAATATTTCCCTAAAGAAAGGCATGAAAGAGAACAGGGCAAGCTGATTAAGGCTGTATTCTCCTCTTTCCCCCCAGTCTTCCCATTTTCTTGTTTGGCAATAACACAATGGACGAGGAGAGCATGAAATGAAGAGCACAGCTGGCTGTGATAAATGAGGCCTGAAGGACTCAGGGCTGGCTCCTGTGGAAAATGCACAGTGTGCCCTGCTCATGAGGGAAGAGCAGGAGGCCAGCACATGTCAGGAAGCCAAGGCTGGCTCCTGTTCTGGGAGAGGAGAATGAGGAGAAAAGCACTGACTGGCAGTGAGGACATCATGCTGCGGGCACTTGATTTTTAAATAAACCAGCACAGGTGAATGTACAGCTGGCTTGACTTTCTGTTCTGTCACTTCGAAATCAATGCAGTCACGTAAACAAAAGATGAATGGACTTGAGGAAAACAAGGATGAGGAGACATCAAAAGAATTTATGTGAGCTAACAAGTGAAATGGGGACTATCTTAAAAACAGCTTCCTTGGGCTATAAGGACTGATCCGAGAGTGTGGATGCTCAAGGAAGTGAATTAATTGATGAAGTAGGGAGGGAATAAGAAGATGAACTAGACAAAACTAAGTGTGGAAAGGAATTTAGCAACATAGCCTAAATACTGTCTCTGGAGCAGCAGGAGCTGCTGAAGAAATGTAACAAGATGTCCAAAGGATGGGACTGTCAATTCTCTACCATTTGCCAAGAATTTTCATAGAAAATGCTTTTCTTCTGTCGAGTAAATGACAATAGAAAATGTTTTAGACTATTAAAACACTTCAGAAAAAGAAAATAAGCTATGAATAGTGTAGGTGATACCTTCCAGCTTTGCAGCTGAAGAAGGCCTCTGTGTTAAGCTTGTTTTATTTTGTCCACAGTGTTCTTGACCTAATTGCAGAAGTATGTATCACCCTAAACCTCACCAGCTTCAGAGTTTAACACGTTTCTAACCCTGTCTCAGGAATGAGGAGCCAACTGCACAACCTGGGGCCTGGTGCTCATCTTCAGGTGCTCTTGGGCCTTCAGAAGGAGACAGAATCTCTCCAAGAGCCCTGCAGGAGGTTCTGTTCTCCTGTCAGTGGGCAGAGCTCAGAAGAAAATAGGTGTGAAAAAGCTTTGGCCATCTGAAGATGCAAGAGGGAATAGAAAGTGAAATGCCAGGGAGAGTGCCAAGAGAGAGGATGGATTCCAACAGCTCCAGCAGGAATGCTTCCCTGCTGGCCAGCCTGTGACCCATGCCTTCCAGTATCATGGAAGAGCTTTCCAAGTTTCCACAAGGCTGTTGGAAAGCTCTGAAGTTATGCTGAGTGTGCTTCCACAGCCCTCTAAATGTGCATGGAGGGAACACAAAAGCCAATTTATTTCTAACATCTCCTCTCTAAGCGCCTCTAATGGTCCTGCTTCTGAATCAAAGAGAGGCATTCTCCAGGAAGATGCTAATAAATAGCCTTTCCTTGAGGGAAGAAGCATTTTCCCATCTTTAAGAAATTTCTCTGGCCATGTGAAATTCAAATTTGTTAACTTGCCCTACAAACAGCAACTCATTTAGAAACAAATTACAAATGTTAGATGGAGACAGTGAACTTGATAATGCAATGCTGCCACATCAGTTGTAGAATAATGCATCTTAATGAAGGCTTCCCATGTGAATAAACCATTATATTTACAAGCTTTTCATAGTTAATGACCCAGAACTGGATAACGAAACTCACATTTTTAGTGTGGTCTTCTGTCAGCAAAAGTATACATATTAATAATTGATGTTGCTGTAAAAATAGGACATAATATGAAGATTCCTGAGTTTGTGGGAAAATAGGACTACATGGTCCATTAACTTAAAAGGCTTATCTAATGTTTGATGGGCTTTGTCTTTAAAATCCTTGTTTAAATTAATAAGGCAAAATGGACATTTGTCTAAAAGAGAATTTTATTCCAACTCATCAGTCACGAGTGTGCTGATAAGATTCTTCTTTACTCGTTCCACAAAAGAATTTAAATTTGAGGGAAGGGGATGATGCACCAGTAGAAGTTTCCTACACTTCCCAGGTAAGTCAGTGGGATGAAGGATTATGTGGGTGATAAGGGGGATTGGAGAACCTCCCACTTGGATATAGGGTGGGGGAGTTGGGGATGTTCAGCCTGGAGAAGAGAAGGTTGTGTGAAGAGCCCCTTCCAGTACCTGAAGGGGTTACAAGGAAGCTGGGGAGGGCCTGCAGTGACAGGACAAGGGGGAATGGCTTCAGGCTGACAGAGAGTAGGTTTAGCTTACATATGAGGAAGAAATTCTTGGCTGTGAGGGTGGGCAGGCCCTGGCACAGGGTACCCAGAGAAGCTGTGGCTCCTGGGTTCCTGGCAGTGTCCAAGGCCAGGTTGGACAGGGCTTGGAGCAGCCTGGGCCAGTGGAAGGCGTCTCTGCCCATGGCAGGGGTGGCAGTGGATGATCTTTAAAGCCCATTTCAGCCAAAGCAGCCCGTGATTCCCCAAAACTGTCCCCGTTTCCCCTCCCCAGCTCCGATTGCTCGGCTCCCTTTCCTGGCTGGCAAGCCCTGCCCGAGTGCTGAGTCAGCTCCCCAGCAGAGCCTTTATTGTTCATTATAAAGCACTTGGAGGTGTGCAGGCTGGCTGAGCACGCTCGGGGCTGCTCTTCCTCACAGAGGAGGAGGAGGAGGAGGCCCTGCTGTGGAACTAACTGCTCCTCAATTGTTCCATTAGGAGGGAGAGAGGCTCGGTGGCAGTGAAATAAATACATTTCATTTCACTCCACGTCGGAAGGCTAACGTCCCTATTATGCCTGAGAGGTAGATTTACTGCAGCTTTTATTACTGGGTACTTAATTTTGGACAGCTTCTTGTCGTAGGCCTGGAACAGCAGAGCTGAAGCACATGCTCCGTGGTTTTATGGGGCTTCAGGAAATGTTCTGCCATGGCCAGGATTGCCCGTAATTGTAACATTTCAAAAGATGGACCAGTTGTGCAGCATTTTTTCCAGTACATTTACAGTTTGCTTCTCTGGGGGAGAAGCTTTATTTCCAAATATTTCTAAAGTAAGTAGTTTGAATAGGCACCTATTTTAACCAATAGGGAAAGCGAAGTTATCTTTTTCATACATTTGGATTACACAGGCATGTACACTAAAATAATTTACTATCAGAGCAGCTGGGGGTCTTGTCCTTTACTTACAACTGTTATTCTTCAGGTGGAAGATGTCTCTGCCCATGGCAAGGGGGGGAATGAGATCATCTTTAAGGTCCCTTCCAACCCAAATCATTCTCATTCTGTGATTCTATGATATGATTCTACTGAATTTTGAACTGTGATCCAAACTGCATCTAAAAAGTTTTTGCTATAGGATCAAGGTATGTCCTTGCTTTATTTCCTCAACATAATTTGTCTGGCTGAGGGAAGAGTAGATTTTAAAGAGGTCTCTTATTTTGTGAATCATAAAATCACGGAATGGTTTGGGTTGGAAGCACCTTAAAGCCCATCCAGTTACAACCCCCTAAATGAAAATAATGAAAATTGTATTAATAGAGGTTCCACAGTACACAAATGGTGATAGCCACATCAATTATATGGCTGAATTCCTAAATTAGGCACAAAAAAAAAAAAAGGAACAAGTAAGCAATATATAGTGCATTCATTAAAGCTTTCCTACTCTCTGACTCACTCCAATGGCTTTGCCAATTAAAGTAATTGTCATATGTGTTCAAACAAAGCATTTTTAGTAGGAGGCCTCGCTAAAAAAATACTGAAAATGGTTGGTTTAGAGATTCATATAATATATATATTTAGAAATATAGTTACAGGTAACACCTTTTAGGAAGGTAAAGAAAATTTGAACTGGACAAAAGGTTTACATGCATGGCCAGATGAGTTTATATAATTTTGGTTATGTTTATTTCTGAAATGATACCTGGGCACGCTGTTAAACTTGGACTAAACATGACAAGCACGTTTTGGGCTCTGAAAAGCAGTGATTTCATTGTTAGTATGACTGCAGCCAATGAAAGCCAAATTATTTAGCATGCTTCTTTCTTCCCAGAGTCTTTCTGTTTCAAAAATAAGCAGGCTTAAATTTTCTATTGAAAACAGGACAGATTAGTTATTGCTGCTGAGATGTGGAATAACAGAGGACTCTGTGCTGACACCCTGGCAAGCAAAAGTCATTTTAATCTTAAGCTTGGCAAAACCAGGCCTGATCTGCACCACTGCTGTAGCTGCCCACTTTCAAGAGCTGATGAAATATTTTAAATTTCACTTGATGGAGTTTGTAGTTTGTTAAATCCTGTATAATATTTATTTAGTCATAGTCCATAATGTTTACACAGAAAGCTATTCTGGGAAATGCTGATTTTTAAATTTTTTTTTCTGACTGGATAAAAGGAATTATATTTATCAGGAATTCCAAGAAGGAGGAATGTTTGGCAGACTGTTTTCTCAGATATAAATAAAGCGTTAACCAACACAACATGCCTAAATTAGGGTATGTTTAAAAGAGGTAAGAAGGAGAGAACAGCTTTTTGTTTAACACCACAAAGATGTGAAAAGGATAATGGAATCATGGAATGATTTGGGTTGAAAGGGACCTTAAATCTCTTCTTGTTTCATCCCCTGCCAGGCAGGGGCACCTTCCACTATCCCAGGTTGTTCCAAGCCCCATCCAGGCTGGCCTTGGATATGGAGGAAGGCAGGATGTTGGAAATACCATGTAAGAGAATCATAGAACAGCAGGTACTGCTCCACTAATATTTTGGGAAGGGCTGGAATTCCAGGATAGAGCTGTGTCAGTGTAAATTCACACCTGGGAGTCCCTAAACTGGGGTTTGGCTCATCCTGCAATGTCTTGGAAGTCTGATAATCTGGGAGATGTGTTTCTCTGAGGACCTTTAGGAGAAGCTGAATCTGGTGTGGTGAGGAAATCCTGATGCTCCAGTGGGAACCACAGTGGCTCCACACAGCTCATGCATCCTGCTGAACTGTATTTGAGAAAAAAAGACAGAAAGAACCATGAGGCTCTGTCCTACTAAAAGGAGAATTCCTTAAGCTATGGAATGTTTATTTTTCTGAAGGGATGGGTTTCTGGATGTGCTGCTGGCATTGCAGTTTTTCTGATAAAACAGAACGAGGGGCTGGTCTGAGTCAGCCCAGCCCAAGGAAAAAGAGGCTTGGGGGAAAATGTATCAGAGCACTGCAGGTGGAGAGAGGGACTTGTCTTTCTGTGTTCTTTTTTCCCGGACTCCTCTAATTCCTGCTCAGCAGGTTTAGGGAAGGTAGTTTGATTTACTCGGGGTGGTGCAGAAGCAACAAAATTCTCAGGAGGTTCAATAACAACTTTTAGTTGCCAATGTTGGAACATCCTGACAAAATAAGGCACGCAGCAAACTTTAACTCCAGACACAACAGAGGACTTGCCAAAGCAACTGGAATTTTTTGGTCTGCTTTCCAGAATATTTTGAGAAGAAGGTGGTAGAACTGGACACAGCACTTGGAGCAACCTCACCAATGCCCAGCACAGGGGAGGCATTGCCTCCCTGCTCCTGCTGGCCACATTAGCCCTTGGCCACCTAGGTACATGCTGGCTTCAGTGTTCTTCCCACCTCGCTGCTTTAAGCCAACTGTTTCTCTGGTCCCCTACATCCTCCTACCCTCTCATAAATCAGTCTGATGGCAAACTGTTTATCCTAATGTTTTAAAGCCCAGCCTTTCCTCTTTCCAGTAGCCTGTGCTCTGAGATTGTAAGCATAACTTCCTGCTGTAAGCACTGAGGGTGGATCCAGGACCAGGCTCGGGCTGTGCTGCACTACCCCGAGACACAGCAGCTGCTAGAAGCCAGGTCACACACCCAGCTGCACTGAGCTGTGCAGCAAAATTAAATAATCATAACCTCTGAATGGTGTTTTTAGTGACAGGGAATCTATAAATGCCACAAGAAGAGAGCAGTTTGCAAACCTGGTGTGTTAAACTGAGCTGGGATGGCAAAACAGAGCGAGGAAACGCGGCTTTGCTCAGACACCACGGGTGTGTTTTCAGACAACTCAGGGTGTTTTCTTGCCACATCAGTGTGGTTTAAACACAACCCCGTGCCTGGAGCAGTTGGTTCTGGTGGTTGTGCTGGAGCTGGCAGTAAACAGCCCTGTGGCAGGAACGTGAGGAAGATCAGGAAGCAGTTCAGGATACAGTTATCAAGATATATGTGCTCTTAGGAGGCTTGCTTCTCTTCACAAATTAAACTGGGTCTGCAAAGTGTGATTTATCAGGGCTTTGGAGGATGTGTGCTGAGAGAATCATGCTGTTTCTGCAATTAGGCTTTAATAAATAATAATAATAATAATAATGAGGCTTTACTTTTGAGCCAAGAAAAATCTCTACACCATAGGCTTGCTCTCCGTCATAGAGCAAAAAATGAAATAGAATTGAATTCCAGAAAAGATACATAAATTTTTTGTGAAGCAAGTAGAGAGTAAAGAAAAGAACACTGAATTAAGCAAAAGACTGGACAATTCTTGGGTTTGACACTTATTTTCCTATTTTTTAGCCCAACACAATTGAATTTTCCCAGAAATCTTTTACACAAACCTTCAAATGGATCAGCTCTTTGTGCAAAGCAGTCTTTGTCTGAAAGTAACATAGACATTTTTTTTAAAAAGCCCTAATTATAAGAGAAATTATTGCAACAAAAGTCGAGTCTCCTTTGGGATGGACTTGGAGTAATGGATGGTTGGGTCTTCTAATTTATCTAAGTCGTGCAGCATTAGAAAAGCAAATTCAACATATTTACACATGAAGATCTGTGGTCATTTTTTAGAAGGCTGACGTGATCATACATCAAAGGGACTTGACCTTTGGAGCTCCCTGCCTATCTATCAGTGGGAACCAATGTGTGCTTCCTTTGGAGGCCAGGGAAGGGAATGCAGCATGGAAAGGAAAAGGGATTATAAAAACCCTGGAAAGATGAACAGATTTTTAAAAAAAATTATTTAGAGTTACCAATTTTTTCCCCCACATGCTTTGATTCTAAACTTGATAAAGAGCAATGAGTCAGAGTGCAGAGGAGCAAACATCAATTCTCTTGCTTTTAAATGGAGGTCAGGAACTGAATGCACTGGATGTGTTTGGTTTTAATTCCCTTCATCCCTCTGATGATATAGATTACAATTATGCTCCCCATAAACCAGGCTGTTCACATCCTAGTTACCAGGTCCTCCCACACTGGCCACCATGAAATGAGGGCTTGGCTGTGAACCCTCAGATAACTGATGCCAGATTTAGATTTCCTTCCTAAGGACTCGACAGAAACGTCACGGGATTTGACAGGAAACAATCCCTTGTTCTGTAAAAGGTGCCATTTCTAACTCATTTTCAGTACATCCCAAGTATTTTGTTCAAATCTCTGGGAATTTTGTCTTAAACAGAGGCAGAATTGGCACCCAAGGTTCTATTTAGCTGTTAAGAGACCAGCAGATACTAAAGGCAGTAATCCCTGAGGTGTTAGCTGTATTTAACATGGCAAAGCTTAGGTAAATGTATATTTTCCTTCCTAAAGGTAAGGTATTAATGTTATTTTTAACTGATGTGAGAGGTATTCTCTAGGCACAATCAGTTTTCAGAGTCCTGTGAAGCAGCTAAGGGCAATTCCATTGTTGGGCAAGAAAATCCCCCAAACTGCCTGGGAAAAGCAAGAAAGCATGTTTTAAATCAAAATTAAATTATTAGTTTATAAATTAATCACTTAAGAACTGTAGAACATGGAGGCATAAATAAACTTAACAAATGCAGAGCAGTGCTGCACGTTTCTCTGATGTGCTGCTGCTTTACTAGAACTTTACTACAGCTTGGTACAAGGACTGTGCTACTGCAGCTGGATTTGGGTGAGGCTTGACACCTGTTAGTACCTCCAAAAACTTGGAGGGGGGCAAAAAAAAAGTCAACAATAAAGAATTTATCCTGGGTTTTGTGTGTTTGTTGCAAGAAAGGGGCTGGGAGGAACAGATCTCTTCTGGAAAGGGTGCTTTCATTTTTTTCTTGCACCCCTGTGCAATTTAACTGACCATGGGCAGCTGTTCACTTACTTCCCTGTGCCTCTGCAGTGTGATGTGAGGAAGATTTTGATCATTTTTATATGGATTTAGAGAATATTGATGGATTAACATGCCAGTTCTTAGGTTTCTCTTCCCTGCTCTCGACATGCACAGGCAGTAGCTTGCAAAGAGGTGGGAGAAGAGGATTTTTCGTCTTTAATTTAATTGATGGGTAGGAAAAATTAATTATTTCAGCCCACTGTAAGGGCTGTCAAGCATTGGAACAGGCTCCCCAGGTAAGTGGTAGAGTCACCATTCCTGGAAGTGTTCAAAAAAGGTGTGGATGTGGCACCTGGGGACGTGGGTTAGGTGGGCTTGGCAGTGCTGGGTTAATGCTTGGATTTCATGATTTTAGAGAGCTTTTCCAACCTGCATGAATTCTACTCCAGACATAGGGCAGCTCACCAGTCTTGAAATCAGGACTGAAAAGCTGATTAATAAAATTTCCTTGCCGATCATACCTAGGTCAAATTCCGTGGAACCCCAGGCAAATTATCCACAGCCAGTTTCCACATCTGCCATACACATTGGAAGAATGTATGAACAGCACAAACCCATTGAGCAGAAGACAAATTGTGCAACTCCTGTGCCATTTATCATTTCAGTTGAGTTCTGTATTCCTTGGAGACTCCTTTTAAAAACTGGAGGAACCACAGAAATTAATATCTCCTTTTGGGCTGAGTTCTAAAAGCCTGAAGAACAGCCAGAGTGTGGCATTTTCTGTTCTGCAGGCACAGCCCCACTCACCATGCCCAGGAACACCATTTCCTCCTCTCTCAGTTTCTCTGTTTCCTTGCGCTGGCTGTACCCACGCCAAACCTGGAGTGGAAACAAAACTCTGATGAGATAAATGGGCCTTGGCACAGCTTCCTTTTCTGGGGCAGACACAGGAAAAAACAAATAGAGGAAGGAAAGGCACAATATACAATTGAAACTATTGCTTTTTAACAGGTTGCCATCTGCTATTTTTTTTTTTTTCCTAAACAAATCCTGAGGTTTCTTATCCCCTCATGCTGCTCTGGGTGGCTTCTAAAAACTGTCACTGCTTCATGAAGTTCAGACATAAGATTTAGGCTGAGCTCCTGCTCTCATCAGGCTGATTTGTCTGAATTATTCACGTGCAAGAACTCTTTGTGGAATTTAGCACTGACCTGCCTCTGTCCTTTTTTCTAGATATGGAATGAACTCTTCCCCTGGAGATCACAGAAAAAGGCATGAATTCAGAGAGGCACTGAATTCCAAGGGGAGGCCAGAAAGAGCAACTGAGGTCATAAAAATCAGAATGGAAAAACAACGTGTAAGTTACAAAGTCATCCTGCATTGCCAGTGCAGGACTGGTTCTCACATTGATCTCACATCTAGGGTCCTGCCTCATTTTTTAAAGTGGCTTAAATGATGTGTTTCACCTTGCTGGACACCCCAAAAAGGATCATTTCAGCAAGCTTCCCGTCCTGTGAGCTGTGTTTCTGCCTACAGCTGCTCTCCTGACCAAAACATTGTCATTTGGCTCTGCCAGAATTGTTGCTACACAAGCAACTCACCTTTTGAATGCAAGTGGCAGCATCATCTGGACTTTTACCTGTCTCCTGCTTCTCTTTTTTGCTTTGTCTCTTCTCTTCCAGGTAAATTCTCTTCATGAATGCTGCTCGAGCGCGGCCCTGGCGCGCCCGTTCTGCCACCTGGATCACTTTAATGCCTTCTTCCAGTGTCATGGCCCTGACAGGTTCCTTCAACAGCACAGCCAAAAAAAGCAAGGAACAAAGGAAAGTCATGTTTTGTTAATTGCCTGCCTCAGATAGAAAGTGGTATCTTAGGAAACAAAGAGCACAGACTCCTGTTGATGTGTGATGAGGAAAAGCTGCTTTGCTGGGACGCCACAGTGGCTCATGCAGTCCTGCTGAACTTGATCCATTTGAGCAAAAAATACACAGCCATGGGGCTTTGTACTTCTAAAAGGAGAATTTCTTAGGCTGTGGAATGTTTTCCTTTCCTTTTCTGAAGGGAGGGTTTCTGGAGGTGCTGCTGGGATCATAGTTCCTTTGATGAAAATGGAAGGAGGGGCTGTTCTGAGCCAGAGGGGAAGAATGGATCACAACAGAAGGAACTCCCCCTTCTCACTCTGAGAACCCTCATGCTCCCCATGGAAAAGCTGAATTAGTGTCTCCTTTCTTGGTGTTCATCTCCCAATTGGAGGCAGCTCATGTTTAGTTATTATATTTATATTGTGTAGCACTTAACTTTCAGGAGGGCTTTCTAGGACAGAATTACACAGAATAGATTTCCTGAACAGAATCACACAAACGATGTGCAGAGCAGATTCCTGAGGTGAACTCCACTAGTTTTGATTTATGCTGGACTGCTCCTAACAGCACTGCCACAGACACTGGAGAATTCCAGTTGGTTACACAGCAGCCAGGATTTCCTGAGAGGATGAGGTGCAGAAGTGCTGACAACCCTGCAGCAATCCCAGTGGTGAGTGAGCTGGAAGTGCAGCACAGGACACTGGATTTACACCGGGTGAGGTTATTTTATTGCTGCTCCTTGAATCCTCTGGAGCAGCCTGGCAAGGCAGAGCTGGACCCTGCCAGAGCCTGGTGCTCTGGCTGAGCTGGCTGCTCACTGCATAACCTCATCCCTAAGGGATGCCACGCTGGAAAGCAGCATGAGCAGAACTCTGGGAAGAGAAAAGGCTCCAGGATAAACCATGCTGAAACAGGATCTCCCCAGAGCAGGGAACTCACCCAGAGCTGTCCTGTGGAGGAACACACAGCAAAGGCTCTAGCAGGGAAGCCTGTGCTCTGTCTCTGCACTCTGCCTGGGGCTCTCTCCAACCCTGGGGACTTTCCCTCTGTTATTTTGTGGGATCAACAGGCACAATCACTGCTAGGGAATTCAGGGCAGCAGGGTGACTAAGTGGGCCATCAGCACTGTCTCTTATGGCTACAACATCCATGAATCCAAGTTACCCAGGCATGCAGGCACAGTTGTTTACTTCAGGGGTCAACATGCAGTGGCCTGACCCCAAAGGGTCAGAAGTATATCGAATCCAGAGCAGCCTTCACTGCAGCGCTCATGTACTTGTCTGCAATGACTTTTGCTCTGCCAAAACTCAGTTTTCTGCTCCTCCCAGCAGCTGCAGCTCCCTGGCTGCACGGGGGGAACAGCATTCATTGTTCAGAGGCTATAAACAAGTGCATGCCAACAGCTGTGCTGACCTGAACTCCAAGTTCTGCCCGCTCCAGTGAGGAATCCTGGCCCAGGACAGCTTGGTTTCAGTAGGACTAATTACTTGATGAGGGTTAGTTAGACAAATAAAGCATTGACTTGGCCAAAGTGCTGCTCTTTCTGACACTCTCACACGCAGAAAGCAGAGTAGAATCATTTCAGCCTTACCCAGACTCGAGATGTGACTGGATATTGTTTGACAGAGAAATCTAAGGTTTCTTTCTGCTTGTGCCTTATCTGTAAACACACTTTTACTTCCTCACTGCTGTAAAAGCACTTGTCACTTCAGTGTCTCGTGTTCAGACACATGTGGCTGTAAACTAAACAAATCCAATATGGTATGCAGGTATGGGGTACATTTACCTGTTCTAGCAAACCAGCATTCAGCAAAATCTCATGCAGGTATTTCTCCCTCTCCTGCAGGATTCTCAGGTTTTCTTTAATGAAATATTTTGGGATGGGTATTTCTATGGCTTCCTGCAGGAAGAAAGTCACAAGATGCTTTTTAGGACTGCATTTAAATCATATTACTGATTAATTGAACACCTCTACAAAGCAATAAAATAAGGACAGAGGTTGTTGAATATTTTTTGAGTATTGGGGAATTTGACCTTTGTAACAGCTGCTGTTACTTTTCAATTACTTTAGGCCTAATTCAACAAAAACAAATAAATCAAGCCAGTTTGGGAACCATGTGAGCCCAGAAATCTTTCTTCTTATAATGGCTCAATTATATTATCAAATTGCTAAAATATTTGGCAGGGTTGCTAGAAATTTAAACAAGATTTCCACTGAGCTGAATACCTTTGGTTGTATGATCATCCCACTTCTTGTTTTAATCAACATGAAAAATAGATCTGTTCTCTTGCCATTTTTTTTTTTACCATTCCAAGGAAACAAAGCACAATTCTAGGGTTTTTTATAGGTATTTTGAGCTGTAGACAAACTGTCTGCTTGTGACTGTGGTATCTCAGACACTTCTTAAAATCAGATATGACCAGAAGTGCCTGGTAATTAAAAGACATAACTGATTTATATTTCTCCCAATTTCACTCCCATTCCCTCAGCTGCACACTGAGGGACATCCCTACCATGACACCACAAGAAAGCTTCCAAGTCAGGCTGTGTTTATTTCTGATGATTTTATCAGTGCAGAGGTCTGGTCTGATAAAGTTTCTAAATATTTGTCTTGCTAAGCTCCCCGTTTGCACCTTCCAACAACCCTTGGCAGTTGATGAAAATGATTATATGCTGTTCTCTGAGTAAAAGTTATTCTGGGGGGATTAAAATCTGGAGGTACAAGAAATCAAGGGGTTTGTCTGGACACCCTCCTATAGGATGAGAGGATTTTTAGGCTGCCAGGGAGCAGAGTCAGTGTAGGAGCATCTCTGATATCTCGCCTGGCCTTTAATTCCAAGTGATTCTGGATTGTGACTTTTACTGACTGGAAAAAAGAGATCAAAGCCCCAGTGCCAGGGATGGAAGGGGTGGGGAGCCTGCTTCTCTTCATAATCTCTTTTTGGGGCCCAGAACTGAAAAGTCAGGCTTGGGATGCTTAACCTCGAGTCAAATTCGTGGCTTTTTAGCCACTCCCAGCTCCACATGGGATTTATGGATCCAAATACCTTCCCAATTTACCCAGGAAATGGAGTGACTGGATGTTGGAAGGCACAAAAACACGAGGTACAGGACTGGAGAAAGAGGAAAGCTTGGCTTTGCAGTGACATAGTACAAAATAGGTAATATCAGCACACAAGATATAAAATTGTTTTGTCTTCTGCCTTGAATACTGCAGGATTTTAGCACTGATAATAAAGGGAAAGGAATGACTGGAGATACCCCTTCTGGGCAGATTCTTTGAGAAACAGGAGTTATTTGTCCAGTAATTTTGTTCTGTTACCAAAAACACTTCAATATTTTATTTAAGAGAACACCCCATAAATCTATACTCTTATCTAGTATGGAAAAATGTTTTCTTTGAAAAAAACCCCTGAAATCTCCTCAGTGATTGATTTCTTTTGTGGTAGGTAGGTATGTTAAGCCTTTTTAAAATTAAGGTGTGGTGCAGGAATTTGAATTTATGCTTGATTTTGAGGAGATGTCAGGCCTGACTTCTCAGACTTGCCAACTTTTTGCTGCAGATGGATTTACTGCTGAGTCATGAAAACAGCAGTGCTAAGGATTTCAAAATATGATTTGAAGGCTTATTTTCCCCGGAGATGTGCTTATGCTCTCTCAGTTTAAAATTGTTTAAAATAGCGATTAATGTTGAAGTTAAAGGGCTGGTGGAAATTCCTGGCAGTTCCTATCCCAGATTAGCAGATGTGGAGAGGTAAACAGAAACACGTTTGCAGATCTCAGAATGATGCTATAACGGTATCGGGCGATTTATCTCGGAGCCGGGATCCTAAAAGAGCAGGAATTTCAGCTGGTTTTAGCAAAGCAGTGGTACCTGAATGTGACAATAGATGGAGCTGTCTGCGAGAGAAGTGACCACCTTTGCCAGCTCGTTTTTTATCTACGGCCTTTAAAGCACAGCTTCCACACTTCAGCTCATTGTCATATTCACGGTGCTGATTTCACCGTGCCGCGGAGGGCAGGCTGCAGTGGACTCTACTTTTCAGCGGCCCATCTTCTATCTCACCCCACATTAAAATCTGGAAGAGTCAAGCTCCTGACACTTCAGGGCAAAGCTGTGAAGTTTTTACTGATAGAGAGTAGGTTTAGGTGGGATATTGGGAGGGAATTCTTCCCTGTGAGGGTGGGCAGGCCCTGGCACAGGGTGCCCAGAGAAGCTGTGGCTGTCCCTGGAGCCCTGGAAGTGTCCAAGGCCAGGTTGGATCGGGCTTGTGGAGAGTGGAAGATGTCCCTGCCCATGGCAGGGGGTGGCACTGGATGGGCTTTAAGGTCTTTTCCATCCCACACCATTCTGACATTCTATGAATACAAATTCATGTTGTAATATGGAATGATGGAATGGGTCAAATTGAAAGGGACCACAAACGGTCATCTGGTCACACCTCCCTGCTCCCAGGCAAAGGCTCCCCTCCCTAGCTGAGAAAGGTGAGTGCCACCTGATGCCAGCACTGCTGGCACTGCACAGGCCATTCCATTGTCAAAACCCCCAAAATTATGGTGGCCACACCAGCTGTTTCTTTCAGTATTGCTGCTTTCAACTGGAAGTGTCAGGAGAAAGCAACTTGTGCCCCAGAATCCCTTGCTAAATGTCCCAAAGCCCTGAAATCGTTTGTGATTGCCCTGAGACTATGTGTTACCTTTCCCTGCCTTCTGCATGGAAGATCACATCCTTCCTTGGGCTGTGAAAAACCTGGAAGTTTCCTGGTGGTCCCTAAGGGCCGGGTTTGCTGGACACATCAGGCCTACAAACGAAACCCCTACAAATAAAAACCCTTCATCTTTCCCATGACAATCGAGGTAGCCCTACCGGGACACGCTTCAGAGCCATCAGGATGTCATCCATGTAGTGACACTCGGATTTCTCCAGGGCCACCATCTCTCTCTTGATCTCCAGGACTCGGCCCATGACTGCGTCCAGCACTTGCCGAACCGCCGCCCGCTTCTGCTGGTGGATCAGGTGGTCGTGGGCCTCCTCCAGGTTCCGGAAGATCTCCAGGTACTGGATGTAGGCAGTGGCCAACATCTGCATCACTTTCTCATGGTTCTCCTGGGGCTGGAGGAACTCCTCTCTCTCTCTCTGCAGCATGGCATCCAGCTCTCTCTGGGCGTCCGCCCATATCTGGATGTAGGTGCTGGTTGGAAAGGGGAGACTGTGTCAGCCTGACATGAAAGCAGGAGTTTTCCCATGGCTCTGTGGGTGTGCACTTTTCACAAGCCTAGAAGTGTGAGCCATGACATTTATAAGGAGATTTGTAACTGTAAAGTATTTTGAAAACCATTAGCAGAAGTTTCTGGGTTTGTTTTAAATAGGAATCTTAAAATGCTGTTTCATTAAAACGAGCATACAAGTTTAAAGCTTTTCAGCTTCATTCTAAAATGCTTGAAGTATCCTTCAAATGCTTGAAATAATAACCCCCAACAGTGCCAGTAGTTTTTATTCCATTAATTAGGAAGATGGTTTAGTTGAAGAGGTGTCTCCCTGCAATGTCTTTTAATAGGGGAAGGACTATTTGAGGCTCTGCATTTTTGGGATGAGGACCAATTCATGTTTCTAAAGCTGTTCAGTCTTTCTGAAATAGTTGCTTGGAGTTAACTGCAGGGTAAGAGTGGGATGGATGCCAATGCTGGAGTGAGGCTGTGGGCCTTAATTCAAAGGTGAGGTGAGGAAAATAATTCAATTTATATCTACAGTAGCAACTGTTGCACTCCAAGGAATTGCTAACTATCTGGCTATGGGATTATGTGGCATGGAAGCTGTCACCTCAGGACATCTCCATTTCCAGGAGCAATAATGCTGCTCACTTGGTAGTTCTGGTACGAATAGGTGGAGCTCGGATGTGAGCATGGACTGGCTCTAAGTGGCTTTTCATGGGAAAAGCAGATCAGAATAGCCTGGGGGATCAGCCTAAAGGAGTAAGAAATTGCAATGAGGTTTTTATTTGGAGAAGGGCTCCAACAGCAGGTTCGTCATGGAAAGGTGTTAATAAACCTGCAGCAGTGAAGACACTTTTAGGTCCTGTTCTCCTTTGCCAGATGGAGACTCTTGACAGTGGTAAGTGTTGAAAAATCCTACATCTATGAAAAAGCCTCTCTAGGAACACAGCAAAGAAATTCCTTCTGCACTGAGACTTGGGTGTGTTGGGAGAAAACCAGTTCATTCACATTGTCATGCTGAGGGGAAAACAGTGGCTATGGAAACAGGCACAGCTGACTTGCTCCTTAATCCTAGCAATGAAGGCCATTGGCCTCGACGGTGCAATCTAGACCCATCCAAGCACTGTTCCTAGAGCTTCTCAAAGAGGGATGAGAACAGCAAAAGGCCTTTGTTAGATGAGCTTTGAGAGCAGCCCTCACATTGGGGGAGTGTTGGTGTGTTTACCCTGAAAGCTGGACAGATGTTAGCATTGTTTGTGCGTGATAATAAATGCTGGAGCTCTGTGAGCTGATCTTATCGTTCCAGTCCTGGAGGTCAGAGTGACCTGAGGCTTGTGCTGCAGGAGGGACGTGTGGGGCAGGACAGGACAAACTCTGGCCCTCCTGTGGGGTGCCCTGCACACCCTGGGTGGTGACAGGGCTGTGAGACTCCCCGCTGCAGTCAGCAAAAACACCAACAACCCAAACCCTACTATTGAATTTGCACGTTTTAAAGGGTGTATTATACTCTTCAGCTGACCTGGCTTTCTGCAGGATGCAGCTGGCCTTGCTTTTCCTAATGCTTCTGCAGCCCACCCAGGTCTTTCCCCTTCCTTTTTTTTTTTTTTTTCCCTACTTCATTTACATCCTATTGCACCACCCATATCAGTCAATTGCAGCAATTAACCCAGGTGCAGGAGATAAACAGAATAAAACCAACAGAGGGGAGAAGATGGGGACAAGCAAGGCCAGCATGAATGGGAGCCAGGACACGGAAGGAAGGACGTGAGGCACGCGGATTTTCCAGCGTGGGAGGAAACGGCGTGAGGCTGTGTGTACTTTGTATGATTTCTCACAGCCAGTGGAGAGGTTGTCAGCCTTGGAGGAAGCCCAGCCCTGTGGGGTGTCCCCACAGCCACCCAGCTGATTTATGGGCCCTGGGGATGTCAGGGCTGGAGCCTTTGCCGTGCAGGTTCCTGCACGGAGATGCGACCGTCCGCTCCGATTTAAAATAATCTCCCTCTCTGCCTCCTCTGACTGAGGAATGTCAAGTGGTTCCTCCTGCTGAGCCAGCTAATATCCAGTTTCTTTTCCTATTGGGAATGGCCTGTGGAGGGAGGAGGGGGCTGGAGTGCTGCAGCCCTTTGGAGGACGTTACTGTGAGGCACTGCAGATAGGACATAATTGCTTCCATAAAGCATTAGTTTATCAGATAAGCACTGGGATGATTGCAAGCACGGTTGCTGTGGGTCAGATGTTAAGACTGCAGATATTATGGGATGATTGTTTCGGGTAAATGAGGGCAAAAGAAAGGATGGGTGCACTGGAAAATGTAGTGCTGAAGGAAAAGGCTGATGTGCAAGTGATAAATTCGTAGCTGACAGCCCTGTGTACCTGCTGTGTTCAGGATGACTGACACCTCGGGGCACCAGACCCCCAGGTTTCTTAGGCACGGGATGGGGACATCAGACACTGGGTAACAAGACAGGGCAAGCAGAAATCTGATTTGAGTGTTGCATTGCTTCACCCTGGTTACAAAACTAAAGGACATGTCCCCAAAATAGGATTAAAATGGTTATTTCAGGTTTTACTGGTGCCCAAATGTGAGCCCTTCTGGACTAGTCTGAAGGATGAGATGTGCCTGGTGTGCAAAACTCCTTTTGGGGGACTTGGCACAGCTGCTGTGAAGCAGAGGAGCCCTTCAGCTTTAGAGACAAACATGCTCAGGGGTAGTCAGGAGGAGTAACTTCAAGGTTATGTCTTAAAAGCAAAGGAGAGCACTGTCTCTCCTTGCCTGTGAATCAGAGAACGTGTGATCCCAAAGTCCCCCCTGGAATTTTTGCCTATTTGCTCAGTGTCCCATTGCATTAAGTTGTGAACTCCCTCAAAATTGCTTCCACACGCTGCAGGGGGAAGACAAGGTAGCCTTGAATGCACTGGGGTTTTATTTACTGTTACTGGTCCACCTTGTAGGCTCAGTTCTGTTCTGTTCCCAGTTGTGTCTGTGCCCAAGGATATTCCATCAGGTTTAGGTTGGATTAGAGCCTCTAACTCGCCTATCAGTGCAGGTAATGAGCCTAACTTTCTTAGTCAAGACTTAAGATCATTAAATCCTGGAAAAGAAAGCTGTCTCTTGATCTCTCTGTGCATACAGCACTGTAAGTAATGCTACAAATTGTCATAGCAACTCCCAAATAGGGGTGTTATGGGGAAAATAAGCAATGCTGTAATGGGAGGAGGAAGCAGCACATCAAGTAACTGAACTCCAGAGTTCCCAGAGTGATTTCTGGCAGCTCACAGCTTGGAGGGAAGGTCAGAGCTCTAACTACTCACTGATGTCTCTTCTCTTCACTCCCACAAAGTAGAAACAGAGTCTAAAACACGGGCTTAAGAAGTTTCTTTTGCCCATAGCCTGGATGCCAGCTCAAATCTCACTTTTATTGGTCAAAATAAAGCCTGCTTTCCTTATTCAGAGTGAAGCTTAACAACATAGGGTTTTCCTCCTGCTGAAGTTATAAAGAGATGCTTAAAATCCTTCCAAATTGTACATGCCTTGTTTTTGTATTGTAGGGCCCTCTAACTCTGAATGTTTGCTTGACCCATCTCTCCTAACACTTGGAAAAGCTTGTTGGTTTTGAGTCCAGCTGAGGTGGGCCTGCTTACTGGTGTTGGACTGGTTTTAAGGCTCAAGCATGCCTTTCTTGGAAGGGTTTGTGCTGAGCATGCAAACTGTCCCTCAGGCCACTCCTGAGCCAGGAGAAGAATCTGGCATCAGTGGGGTTACCTTTGTGTGGCTTTTCTTCTTCCCCCCAGAGTGTCTCTGGGTTTTACTCACTGCCAAAGGGAACACTACTCCTGTTATTCCAGGACATGGCACAGTGTGTCTCTGCATTTGTGTCTGGGCTGAACCCTGGCTTCTGTGATGTCTGTTTTTTTTCTGGGCTGCCCTCAGGAATATCTCCTGCTTTCCCATGCTAAAGCTACAGTAGTGCAGTGCTGCGTGGGTCTGACTGGTTTATCCTGATGGATGGAAGGAAGGGAAAACATTTGACTCTGACTCCAGCTTTCCTCACCTCATTTGGAAACTCTTGTGTGATTAAATGAGCGCTCAATGGTGTGTGTTAAAACACTGCAAACCCACCTTGTGTGTCTTTCTCAGAAGTGAGACTGGGCCATGCTGGGGGCTGGAGGAAGTGCCCCAGGATTTGTGAGAGCAGGGGGATGTGGAGCCGAGCTCAAGGAGCCTGGCACAGGAGCAGAGGGGACCCAGCCGTGGGGCTGGTGGCAAGGAAGTGCACGCAGGGGCCACTCCTCAGGGTCCCCTGGCCACACTGGGAGCCTGACAGGTCAGGCATTGTGCTAAGCCCTGGGCAAACACGGGGGAGGGAAACCCTGCCCTGCAGCCTCTGGAAAATAAAGAAACAAGAGACAAAGGTTGGGAGGGGAAAGTGAGGCCCTGAGAGGAAAAAGGGGGTTTAATGCTGCTGCTGCTTTTCTTCTTTTTTCTTCTCTTTCTAAAAAATCACCAGGCTTAGGATGACTGCTGACTGATTCAGGTCAGCAGTTACCTGTTCCCTCACAGGTATTGTGTGGTGATTACAATATAGGAGCAGCACCTCTTTTCTCTTTCGTGCTATTACAGGCAAACATTTTTTGTGTTGGAGAGGTGCAGGCAGAATCAGAAATCGGTGTGGCCTTATGACACAACGTGCCTGAGTTCAAGAAGTGTTTAGACAATACTCTCAGGCACAGGGTGGGGTTCCTGGGGTGTCTTGTGCAGGGCCAGGAGTTGCATCGATGGCCCTGGTGGGTCCCTTCCAACTCACTGATTCTGTGAGCCAGATTGATTGAAATGTTGTCTGAATTAATTGCTGATTTCAAAGCCTTTAGCCTGCAGTCTGGAGCAGTTCAGGCTCATGAGCCTGTTTAAGCCTGCCTTGCTCCTAAAATAAGATTAGTCTCACAATTATGCCAAACTTCTCAGCTGGTGGTGAATGTGACTCTGCCAGATGACTTTTTAAGCAGGCTTGTTCCAGCCACGATGTTTTACAGAGTTGGAAGCATTTGGGGGAAAATAAAGGACAAACCTCAGTAGGCTTTGGTTGTGACAAGAGAAGAAAACACACAGCCTGCTGGCATTGTTAACGTGAACAGCTCTGTGCTTCTGTCATCTCCAATTTCAGTCCTGGGTACTATGACAGAAAGTGAAGGGGGGATAAAAGATTTGTGTGGCAGAAATGTAATGGGAAACCGCAGGGAGGGCGAGCAAGCAGCTTCATGCAGCAGCAGCAACACACCTCAGCAGGTCTCAAGCACCTGCTCCAGCCAAACTCACAAGGCTGGCAGGAAAAAGAACAGTTTTCTTCTAGTTTTCTGACAAAACCCCGTTTTCCTACATTGCAAAGCAATTAAGGTGTGGGAAATGCTATTTTGGGCTGTGAAACACCCCAAAAGCTGCCCTTTCCTCTGGGGTCAGCAGCAGAATCGTGCCCTGGGCTGATCCCACAGTGTGGGCAGCAGGAAAGGGAGGAATTCTGCCCCTCTGCCCTGCTCAGGTGAGACCCCCCTGCAGAGCTGCATCAAGCCCTGTGGTCCCAGCACAGGAAGGAGCTGGAGCTGCTGGAGAGAGTCCAGGGGAGGCACCAGGATGAGCAGAGGGATGGGGCAGCTCCATGAGGAAAGGCTGAGAGAACTGGGATTGTTCAGCCTGGAAAAGAGAAGCTTTGGGGTGACCTAACTGGGGCCTTCCAGTGCCTGAAAGGAACCTGTAAGAAAGATGGACAGAGACTATTGACAAGGGCCTGGAGAAGGACAGGACACAGGGAATGGTTTCCCACTGCCAGAGGGCAGGGTTAAATGAGATATTGGGAAGAAATTCCTCCCTGTGAGGCTGGGCAGGCCCTGGCACAGGGGGCCCAGAGAAGCTGTGGCTGCCCCTGGATCCCTGGAAGTGTCCAAGGCCAGGCTGGAGGAGGCTTGGAGCAATCTGGGATAGTGGAGGGTGTCTCTGCCCATGGCAGGGGGGGGAGGAGATGGGCTTTAAGGTCCTTTCCACCCCAAACTATTCTGTGTTATATGAGCAGCAGCCTCTTCTCCTTTGCAAGCTGAAGTTTTCCTTCCAAGCAGTATTTGCCTATAACACACTTTACTGCTTCTGACAACAGAGTTTATTCCCGCTTTAACCATCCTGTTATCATTTTTGCCCCCTCTCTTCCTTAGAAAAGGAAGGGGCAATCACCCATCCAGCTGCCTACAATTCTAGGCATGAAGGGCTCTGTCTGGGTGCTGCTCTACCCCTGCCAGGAGCTGGAGGCTTTGAGCTCAAAGCTGACACCATCTACTCAGTTTCTTGAAAACTGGGGCCTTTTCTTGCCCTGTTTTCCAGCACAAGTGCTGCTGGGATATTTCCACTGACAATGCTTTTTCCCAGAGGAGACAATGAATGAGTAATACACAAGATCTTTCCCTACCTGCTTATTAAGGATGAAGGGAGGCACAGGAGGGAGTTGCAGCTTTGAATCTTAGCTGTGATCAATTTGATCCTGTCTCTGATTTCCTGCTTTAACATAAGCAAGATGATGTGCTAAGGCTCACCAGGGGTGGAAAGAGGGGCAAAGATGAATCTGTGACTGCTTGGGAGATGTATGAGAGAGAACATGCAAGGAATGCCCAGGAGGAAGCTAATAATTGTGGCGTTTGGATGGAATTTGAAGAATATGGCCCGAGGCCAGGCGCTGAATGAGGGGATAAAAAGAAATATTCAACAACGGCCCAATGGCTGAATGAGGCTGGGGCCCCGTGGGAAGGAAATAGGATGTGATCACAGCATCAGAAACTGCATCGTAATGCAGCCACAGAATGGGGGGGGAGAGGAGAGGGGAGCAGAAGTTGCAATGACATTTTTTCACATTTGGGTTTTGCAGCCTTCATTTTCTTCAGCTGAGCCTTGGGGACGTGATGTAAAACCCAGAGCTCTGCTTTGGTTGTTTCTGTTGGAAGCAGGAAGGGAGATGCTCAGGATCTTGTCTTAGATCAATATTTAACCAGTGAATGAATATAAATTCTATTTGCGACACGAGATTAAATTTTAAAGTGCTTTGATTGTTTAAAGCTCCTTGGTGGCAGTGGCAAATGTCTTGCAGCTGATTAAAACTTGGCAGGAGTGGTAGGAGTGCCAAGACTCAGCTTTGAATGTGTCTGGACTAAGGCTGTCAGGGGCAAGGTGAGAAATCACTGGTCAGGATCCCATGGGTCAAGGAGAGGGTAAACAAATTTATGAAAGGGGAGGAAACACCCCAGGAAAACATAAATACAGCAGCATCTCTGTGAATCTCCAGTGTCTGGAACAGAAGGTACGTCTGCATGCAAATGCTGGGGCTGACTGCTTTAGGAAGTGAGATACTCCAGCACTTTTTAATCACCCTGCACTCAATGGCTCTGTTCCCTCCCAAGGGCTGAGACCGTCCCTAGAAAATGCCAGGCATGTCTGGACATGTTGGTTTTTCCCTTGGCTGCCTGCTGGACTTAGTGACCCTAAGAGAACACTGCTGCTCTCTGAGCATCCCCTCTGCCCTGACACAGAGCTTCCTGAGACAGGGGAATGAAATCTTCTGCTTTAGCCCACACCTCTTAGAGTCACAGGACCTCGAGGATGGTGGATGTCCTCAGAACTCAAGGTTTACCTCAAGCTGTGTAGCATTTCTATTTCTGAAGAACCAAAGCTCTTTCTCATACCCCCCTTTCATTATGGGCTCTTTGCCTCACTGCCTTCAGGTAAGGCAGGTTGTTGTAAGGCATTTTTGTCACATGGCATCAGAAATACCTTGGGAATGGCCTCAAGTTGCACTGGGGAAGGTTTATAGAATAACAGAATCCTGAAATGGTTTGGGTTGGAAGGGAGCTTAAAGATCATCTCATTCCAACTCCCTGCCACGGGCAGGGACATCTGCCAATGTCCCAGGCTGCTCCAAGCCCTGTCCAACCTGGCCTTGGGCACTTCCAGGGATCCAGGAGTGGCCACAGCATCTCTGGGAAACCTCTGCCAGGGCCTGCCCACCCTCACAGGGAAGAATCTCTCCTTAATATCCAATCTTTACCTGCCCCTCTGCTTAAGGCCACTCCTCCTTGTCCTATTACTTCATAGCTGTGTGCAAAGTCCCTCTCCAGCCCTCTTGCAAACCTTGTTTAGCTATTGGGATACAGGATAGACTGAATATTAGCAAAAATTAATTCATGGAAAGAAGAAGGTGGTGGAGTCCCCATCCCCAGATGGATTTTAAAAAGCCATTTGGATGTGACACCTGGGGACATGGCTTAGTGGTGGCCTTGGCAGCACTGGGTTGATGATCTCAGAGAGCTTTTCCAACCTAAACACCTCTGATTTATGGAACACAGATGGCATAACCTCACTACAACCAACCACATGAACAGTAGCCTCGGTAACTTATTTGAGATCCAACTCTGACTCGTGTTTAGGAAGGTCTGGATTAGCCCAGCTATAAATCCTGTGCTGTGCACAGCCACAAAGTCATTACAGCAACCTGAGCCAAGGAGCTTCAACACCAAATTGGAGTCCCTCACCAGCACCTTGCTCAGGAACAGGACTGGATATGTGTTTTTGTCATGCAGTGTGGACACAGGATCATGTTTATATGGGTTTGCTGTTCAGTGCTGGCAGTGCCATAGGAAATGCTAAAAAAGCCCTGTCTCTATCAAAATTAAACTGAGCCAAACCAGTTGAAGCACAAGTATTTTCCCAGCTATGCTCAGTTTAATTCCTTTGGTGTTAATCTGGCTCAAATAACAGCAGCCATGATTCAGAGACTGGGTAGGAATGACAGATCCGAGATAACTCTGAAGAACAGGTCAAATGCTACTTTTGTGGGGTTTTCTCTTTCTTCCTTTATCTCTCTCTTTTTTTTTTTTTTTTTTTTTAAAGAGCACAATTCAGATAACTCTCCGTTACCTTGTGAACTTCACTTAACTGATTCCATGAGTGCAAGGCATGATTTCTACAAGCCCTGCATTGGATCCACCAGGGATCTAAGCAAGCTGTCCTCCAGCTGGAGGCTGTGCTGGGTCTGTCCTTGGACACAGCCGCCAGACAGTCTCTGCCCTGCTCTTGGGGATGTTCTTTATTCCTCTCACCCCACCTTCCTCTCCTGGAGCTGCCTGGCTGGAAAGCAGTGGAGTTTTCACTGCTATCTGGCTGGGGCTGCCAAGATGTGGAGGCAGGAGAGGAGAAAAGAAGGCTGGAGAAAACAATCTCAGGGGAAACCTTATTGCTCTCTACAGCTGCCTGAAAGGCCAGCTGGGGCTCAGCCACTTTTCCCAAGCAACAAGCACTAGGATAGGAGGAAATGGCCTCAAGTTAAGCCAAGAAGGTTTAGATTGGATATTAGGAAAACAATCTTCACTGGAAAGAGTAGTTAAGCATTGGAACAGGCTGTCCAGGGGAACAGTGGGAGTCATCATCCCTGGAAATAGGTGTGGCATTTAATGGTGTGTTTTGCTTGAAGGTTGGACTTGGTGGTTTTGCAAGTCTTGTTCAACCTTAAAACCTCTATGAAACCTAAGGTGTTGGTGACAAGGAGAACTGCTCTGGTTGTGAATTTGGAAGGATGTTTTAGAGTCTGGCAAAAAGCTGGGAGTTTGGAAACAAGATACTGGGCAAAAGAAACAGGGGGTTTTGAGGTTGGTACCACTGAAGCCAGAGGAGGGAGACCATGGGAAAGATGCCAGGAAAGGCTTTGCTCACAACCTGCTGGGGCAGCACTCTGGATATGGTCAGGTTTAAACGTGGAGGAGCAGAAGGAGGTAGCAAATCCTGCCCTGAGGTGTTTTCTAACATTTTTCTTCTCTAATGCACTATTATTCACTGAACTTAGAACAAGCCATGTCCAGCTTCGAACTGGGAAAAAAGAGCCTCCCCAACCTGGGCTGTGCTGCAGGAGCTGGAAGCAGCAGACAGCACGACACTGAGGGACAAGATCACAGAAGATGCTCACAGTTCGGCTCCCAGCACTGTAGCACAGCAATAATAATAACAATAATAATAGTAATAGGAGTGATAGTTCAATACGTGCAGTGATGTTTCTGGGGCAACGAGCTCCTTGCAGTCACTTTGATGCAACACCGTCCCTGCTGCCCGGTTATTGCAGGCCAACTCGCAAAGCTTTGCGCTCTGCTGAAATTACCGGGGAGGCAAACAAGACACGACTCGCGAACTGTGGGCTGCAAGAGAGACGCACCTTCCGTGCGAAGTGCCTGGGCGGGTAATACCGATATTGTTTTTATAAAGGCCTAGTTCCCCCGCTCTGTGGGGTGGCGCCCGCCTGCCCCCGGGCCGCGCTTGCCCCCGCTCAGGGCAGTACCCCGCGCTACTCACGCCTGGGACATGCTGAGCGCCGAGAGCCAAGGGTGAGGAGCCCGAGCGCTGCTGGGCCGACACCGACACGTCCCTGGAGCGCCGAGGCACCGAGCCCGAGTCNTTATGTATTTTTCCTTTTCCCCCCTTTCCTGTATTTCCCCATTTTTCCCTTTTCTCCCCTTTCCTATATTTTCCTACCCTTTCCTGTACTTTCCCTTCCCCTCCTTTTCTTCCCTTTTCTTATATTTTCCNGAGCTAAATCTCTCCTTTTTTACTTTAAAACCGCTTCTCGTCGTTGTCGCTTTCACACCCTCCACCCCCTTAGTTTTGGTTTTTTGCCCCAAGAGTTTCAATCCCCGCCTCCCATTACTTTCAATCCCCCCCCAAAGTTTCCTCNCACTCTATCTCCCCCGTTATTTCCCTCCCCCACCAAAGTCTTGCCCCTGTTGCATTCACATTTTTCCTCTTTTTTCTTTTTCTTTCTTCTCCTTATTCCTTATTTCTCCTTATTTCTCCCAGGCATCTATTGAGGCAACTTTCTAGTGGACTTCCATTCCTCTTAACACTTAAAAAAACAGTTTAGAGGACAGGATTACAGCACAAATTTAGGGATGCACTCATCCACAAAGACAGAAGGAAAAAAGCAAGACGTTTGGGACAATGCGTATTTTGCCAGTGATTTTTTTTTTTGCCACAAATTTGTATGTGTCTGCATTCCTTCTCTCTCTTTTTTTTTTTTTTTTTT
>VXBS01000459.1:47834-85982 GCA_013400255.1 Sitta europaea | reverse complement strand
TTTTTCTTTTTTTCTTTTTTTTTTTTTCCCCATTGAAGCCCCAGCTCACATAATTAGGTGAGACTCTTGGCTATCAAGTTTTTGAAATAAAGTTTCTAGCCCCCCCTGGTTTTGGAGGAATAGCTTGAAAACATGAATCTTGAAGACCATACTAAGGATATTATTTTTCAAGCTATATGATGACTATGCCCATCACATCATTCCTTTAAGTGTATTGGAGCAGTGGGGGGTTCTTAGGAGAACTTGCTGCATTTTCTTCATGCTGAGGTTGGAAAATGCTGTAAAATCAGCTTGTAGTTTTCAATGTTAATATCAAAGTGGTTCTTCACGCTGGAATTTGACATGGGAAATTTGTCTGCTTCCTTCCAGTGCCATATCCACGTGCAGGTCAGGAGGGTCTCAAAAGAAGTAAGTAACTTGTATTTTGTTCCTTTTTTTAATAAAATATTCCAATCTTTGCAACCCAAATAGGAACCTTGCACTTTTATTTCCATTTTTGCTGGCATCTGTACGCCACTTTTTGTGCCAAACTGTGGTTTTTTTCAGCCAAAAGTTTTACCTGCAGAGTCCCAGCAGTGCTGTCTCCATCAGCGTGTGTGGTTTTGAGGCCTGATTGACTATTGCATGTGTTTGCAATAAAAAGGCAGGAAGATTTCTGAAGGAATTGAAACGAGAGGACCAAGATGGCTTGATATGATGTGGATGTTAAGTTTTAATCTGAATTTATTGCCCTCCATTAGCACCTCAGTGTCACTGTGCACAAGATTGTCTTTTCTGTGCTGGAAGCTGTATTAATGATGAAGTAGTGCTCGTTGCTCACTTCCCCACCTGCCTCCTCCACCTTCCCCCCAAAAAAAGTTGGAGGGAAGCAAATGTCTTCCTTTTAAAAATGGGAAATTAAACTACAAAGAAATGATGTACATGAGAGCGTGCAGGGAGGCTGAGGGGATTTTAATTTTCATCAGTTTGTACAGAACTTGGAAAAAAAATGAGTTGTGTGGCTGGGAAAAGTCATGCAGTAAAATTAATTATGAAACGAGTAGAGTTGATTTTTTTTTTTCATGGGAAAGGAGCCTGTGTTTGAGCTGAAATGGGAGCTGTGTATGACTGAAAATAAGTAACTGGTTTAGCCTAGGAAAATAGACATTTATAAACAGGGAAAGTGAGGAGTGGGCAATAGTCTGGTTTCCAACGGGTTTCCAGTTGAGTCCTTGAGCTTTTCAGTAATTTGAAGTGAGAGGACATGGGTCTGCCTGGGCTGTGATGTCCTCAAAGCTCAGCCTGGAGCAGAGGAGGCTCAGGGGGCCCTGCTGGCTCTGCACAGCTCCTGACAGGAGGGGACAGCCAGGGGGGACGGGCTCTGGGAACAGGGAACAGGGACAGGAGGAGAGGGAACAGCCTCAGGCTGGGCCAGGGGAGGCTCAGGGTGGACAGCAGCAGGAATTTCTCCCTGGAAAGGGTGCTCAGGCCTTGGAAGGGGCTGCCCAGGCTGTGGTGGGAGGTGTCCAAGGATCTCCCTGGATGTGGCACTCAAGTGTTCTGGGCTGTTGGATTTGATGATCTTGGAGGTCTTTTCCAACCCAAATGATCCTGTGATTCTGTGATCACTGCAGGCTGAACTGCAGCTGAGGTCCAGCAGACCACTCGTGGTCAGTGAACCCCATGAAGCATCTCACCCTTTCCATTCTGGAATCACACGTCTCCAATAATCCCTGCAGGCTCCAAACAGTCTGAGATGTCGAGGTAAGACCAGAGATTAAAGGGATTTGTAGCTGTTATCCCACTCATTGTACATTTTTTGTACAGCATCACTGGCCACTTCCTCATCCAGCTCGTGTTGCATTAAAAACTCAAAGTGTGTTATTTGATCTATGCAGCAGGAACAGGGGACGGGTTTTATACAGCCTGTGCCTTTTGGCATCTCTAATTCCTCAGGCTCTTGCAAACACAGGCTTAAAAGTCCTGCTGCCTTGGAAACTAGGTGCCATCATTTTTCAAAAAAAATCTTTTATTACCAGCTTAAGAGGTGACTGTGAGCTTACAAAGGGGGTAAAATATAAAACTGGAGGGTCTTGTTCCGCTCAACGTGGGTCCCTGGCAAAGAGCTTAGTGCACCTGTCTGTTACTGAGTAGGGCTTAGGGAAAGCAAGCAACGTAATGGGAATAACGTTCTGCCTTTGCAACTTGTATTTCAAAGCATTTCCAGAGGTCTGGACTGTCCCTTCAGGCACGGGGTGGAAGGTGGAGTGGGTTTTTCATGAGTGTTGCTGGCCCAGGGAGATGCAAAGGGAGAAGCTGTGGGTCAGGGCTTCTTTCTCCATCTGTGGTAAGCTGAGGCTTTGGGCCCCCTCTTGGGAGTCAAGGATGCAGTTTGCTGTGGCCAGTGGGACAGGTGTGACAGCCTGGGATGTAGAGTGGGATGTGCTCTGTGAGGCTGGGCAGTCACCAACTGTGGGACAGGTAACAAAGGCAGGAGCTGGATTCTGCACCTGGAACAGGGCAGCCTTGGATGCATGGACACACTGGGGAACAAGGGGCTGGAGAGCAGCAGGGCTGTGGGGATCCTGGTCCATGGCCAGTGGGGTCTGAGTCTGCAGTGACCTGGAGCCATCCCTGTCCTGGGGGAACAGGCCCAGCATGGCCAGCCAGGCTGGGGAGGGGATTGTCCCACTCTGCTCTGGGCTGGGGCACCCTCACCTCCAGGGATGGGGGCAGTTTTAGATAAGGAAGACCTAAAGCTGTTAGAGAGCCTCCAAAGGAGGGACAGAAGATGGGGAAGGGGCTGAACAAGGAGCAGTTGAGGGCACTTGGCTTGTTCACCCTGAAGGAGACAGAGAGGGTCAGACCTCACAGACCTCACCAGGGTCTGCAGCTTCCTCTGAAGGGGCTCTTGGGCCCAGGGATTTTTGGGGTGTGTAGGAGTTGGACCTGATGATCCTTGTGGATCCCTCTCCTGCTGAAGGTCTCAACAGAGGAGCTCTCCCACAAGGGCCAGTGGCTGTGACAGCAGTTACAGCAGGACAGCTGTCCCCTTATGGGTACCTGGTTGCAACTGAGCTGCACAGCAAACCTCTGAGCCTGGAAAGTGAGAAGTAGGACCTTGTGATGGGCAAGCCTGGGGAGTTGCTGCTCAGGGCTTCCCAGAATCCCAGGATGGGTTAGGTTGGGTTGGAAGGGAGCTTAAAGATTATCCCATTCCACCTCTGCCATGGGCAGGGCCACCTTCCACCATCCCAGGCTGTTCCAAGCCCCATCCAGCCTGGCCTTGGACACTGCCAGGGATGGGACAGCCACAGCTTCTCTGAGCACCCTGTGCCAGGGCCTGCCCACCCTCACAGGGAACAATTCCTGCCCAATATCCCATCTAATCCTACCCTCCTTCAGTTTAAAACCACTTCCCCTTGTCCTGGAGCACCTAGCCCCTTGTCCAAAGTCCCTCTTTAGATCTCTTGGAGCTTGTTTTGGGCTCTAAGGTCTCCCTGAAACTTGCTCTTTTCCAGGTGGACACCCCCAGCTCTCCCAGCCCATTTTATAGGAGAGGTGCTCCTCCCTCTGACCATGACTTCCTTGCAGATGGGTGTTTGGTTTTACTTTAGGCTCAGAGAGAAGTGTTTAAAGGCAATCTGGGTGGCTCTTTGCAAACCTTGGGGACTTGAGTCAGCCTTGTGGCCTCCAGTGCTGGCTTCCATCTCATGGTGACACCCAGGAGGGGTGGCTCTCCCAGCTGGGCTGCACTGAACACTTCCTTTAGACTTGTGACCAATGGCTGGGCTATTTTTTTCCAGTTAACATTGACTCCTGGATCTCCAGGAGGTTTGCTGCTTACTTCCAGACTAAGTGAAGGGGATTTGTCAGCACTCAGGTCCGTTAGACTTTGATATGACAGTGTGTTCATCAGGCCCGAGCGTGGTACATGGAGGAGGAGGACTGCAGCAGAATTAGAAGGTATAAAGTTCAAATCTAATTTGAAGAATTTTCCCTCTATCACTTAAATGTGGGAAATGTTCCTGTGGCTTCAGGGATAAAATGTCACACTTCATAAGGAGCATGCGTTTTAAATCTCAGCCAGATATTAAGTGCCGTGTGCCGCACTCCACTTCTCTCTTTGTTAAAAAGCAAAACCCCAAATCATCTCTCCTGAAAGAGTGTTGTTTGATAAAATTAAAGCTTTCCAAAGAAGCTGGTTCAAATAGTGCCAGCTCTGTATCATTATGACACAACAGGGAGTGGATTGATTTTATTCTGTATGGACAACAGTTCGTCAGCGCTCAGCTATTTAATTATATAGGATGCTGTTCCTAAAGATGCCTACAGCATCAAGAGAGCAGTCAATACAGACTGGCAACACACACCAGATGTTTTTTGGGTGAGAAAGAAAGAGAAAAAGGGATCAGACTCGGGCTTCTGGCGATTAGCCAAGTAATTTGTAAGCAGACATTTTAGGACATTGGTTGGCTCGAATGTTTGGCTTCAGCTCGGGAGTTTTTAATAAATTCACACAAACCCTCTGTCAAGCTTTAGTCACTTATAGGGGCAAAGTTCACTTCTATATCATCCTCCAACCCAAATATTGGAAATAAGTAGCATTTCTTGTGAAGATATATTCAGTATGGTATGTGGAATGACACTTCTAGACAGACCCTTTTCAGTTCTGCTAAGATATACATATCCTCTGACCACTTCCTCACTTTACGGGTTCACCATTGGCAATCTGTAGTGCTTTATGTGCTTTTCTCATGATTTTGATGGAAAAATGACAAAGTTTGGCTGTTAACACCGGCCTGGGTGCACATTAATCACTGAACGCTTCGAGAAATTCTCATGCAAACACTGCACAGCCTCAGCTGCTGTCTGCTCCCTCCAGCTGCAGTGGGATTTTAGCTGACCCAAGCCCCCATAGCCAGTAGGAGGTTTGGTGGAACTAGCTGGAGAATGGTGGGTTGGTGAGAAATGAGAACAGCAACTTGTAATTTGTTTTCCATGGCCCAAAGGGAAGGAAGATGCTGGTGTCTGTTTATTCCTGTGCTGTTTGAGGGTCTTTCTGCTCATGAAAGAAGAGCTGTGAGGTGTTATCATGAATTTGCAGGGCAGAGGTCTGGGCTTCAGCAATCCTTCTCTGGGCACAGGGCACAGAGGCTGCTGGAAAGTCCATTGTACCCCAGCTGGAGTCTCTGAGCATGACGAGGGTGCAGATGAATCAGGGACAGTGGAAGCAGCTCAACCCTTCAGAGGCCAAGTCTGCATCAGAAAAATCTCCTTCCAGACCTGGCTGAGGGGAAGCATTTGAGCTCTGGGACTTGAAGTGTTTAAAGCCAGAGATGAGAGTGACTTGGGGCTAGAGGAGAAGGGGATGTTTGCCATCTGCTTTAGCAGTTCATTCCCCAGAAAAAGAGGAGGAATTCATCTGTTATTCGTGCACGTAGGCAGTTGTTTCATAGTGTTTTGTTTTGTTTTCCCTCCCACTCTTCAGTAAAACACCTGTTGAATTAATCCTCTTTGACTCAGCTCAAAAGCAAGGAAGTCAAACTCCATGAGAGGCTGAGCAGCTCAGTCTCATTTCCCCAGGTTTCAGAGGGGGGCTCTAATGGGTGTGTTTCGAAGGCTTGCAGAAGTGAAACCATTAAAGGGAGGACATGAGGTGAGGGAATACTTAATTTTGCTGGACATAAGAATGACTTGAGTCACAAAGTGTTAGTCTGGAAGACACAAATACCTTGGAGCTTCCCGAGTTATTCTTAAGGACGGCGAGAAACATTTCTGAGGTTTCATTTTGGTTCCTCTTCTGTGAATTTGAATGAATTTTATTTAAAAAACTGATCTTGTTACTAAGTTGGATGTGTCCTGCTTTGTTTAAAACTTAAAAGTTGCAAGCAAGCAGAGCAAAAACGTCATGAGGAAGAACTCACAGCATACAGTGATTCTGTAGGGGGGCCACAAGCCATCAGCAGCTGAAATTTGGCGACATCCTTTGGTTCTGCAGATGAGCATGGTGCACTGTACAAGGGAAGAAGTTCCTCCAGAGGGGCCCTCTCTGAGCTCTGGAAGAGCCTCTCGCTCTGTTGGCCCTCAGCATCCAACCTTAAGTGCTGAGGATGAGGAATTTCCCTCATCCCTCCCCATAACCTCTGTGAGTTCAGGCTCTAGGGATGTTATTTTTGTGGTGACTCAGTTTCCCTCTGAGTTGTCCCAGAATGAGTCAGGTTTAACTGACACGGTTGCATGAATGAAGCAAACGCAGCAGGTTGTGCCCTGATCATTAATTAACTGCAGCCAGAGCTGAGGGGTTAATGAGCTCCCACCCTGAGCTGAAGGGACCACACCAGCCACGTCGCACGTGCGTCACTGCTGCGTGGAAATGAGTGAGAAACCTCTCACTTCTTTTTTCCTCCTCCCGGTTCAACTTCTCCTGCTATAAATAAACTGCCCAGTGTGAGAAAAAAAAAAAAAAAAGAATAACAAGGGGCTGCAGCAGCTTTTTAGGTGCCTGGGACAGGATGTTTTCTTGCTTATCCTGTTTCTTGTAAGCACGGCGATGACTTTTGTGGCCCAGATGTAGAGGCAGCCCTGCTTCATTGTTCGAACACCTGCTGGCTTTTCAAATGGACCCAGTGCAGCCCATTGACAAAAATTCAGACTCAGAAACTTGCAGCAACAGGCTGAGCTCCTGTAGATAGCTCCAAAAAAAAAAAAAAAATCCTTGAGGATCCGACATCCGCCCAGTTGAGTTTTTTTTTTCCTCTATTATATTTGATTGGGAAGGGAAGGGAAGCGTAAGATTATTTTTTTCCCCTGTTCTTGTTCTCACAATAGCAATAAAAACAATACTCCTTGGCTTGGAGGTGGTAAACTGTGAGAAATAACAACAATAGCTGACTTTGTGGTTGTGCAGCCAAATTTATGAATGAAACTAGTGGGTGCAATTTAATTTCCAGGCCTGGCTCTGCTTTTGGTGTTATGGAATGAAATAAAAAGGCCAGAGAAGGAACAGCTCATAAGTGTTGCAGGGGTGTCACTGGGAATGAGCACAGGGAAAGGTTTGGTCTGAGTTGGAAAGGGTTTTTTCTGCTTCCTGCATCACAAAGCATGAAACAGGTGAATTTGCTCAGTCAAACAGTGGCTTTGCAGCATTTTCTTTATTTGACACCAGCGTGTGGTAGTGGGACATCTTTGAGGCAGCAGTTCCAGCTCTTCCCAGGTTGGCTACATGGGGTAAATGAAGCAGGTGGGCCCTTGCTGGGATAGGTCTGCTTTGTGAGGTGCACAGCAGGGCCACCAGGTCTGGGAAGAAGGGGGTAAAGTTTAAAAAAAAATACTTGTTTTTGCAGATAAAGGTCAGTTTTAGCCTGAGCCTTTCTTTGGATGGGACTTGAGGGTTCTTGACTTCTTTTTGGGGAGGGCTTTTTGTGTCTGGAGCGAGAGGTTAGAGTTGAGGTGCTCAGCCAGGACTATTTGTGTTTCAGCAGCCCCTTCTTCCCCAGGAGATTTGTTCCCCACGGTGCTCAGAGGAAGACTTTTCTTGTGTTGAGGTCTCTTGCAGCCTTCCCTGCTCCTCACGTGTCCCCCACCTGTGCCTTTGGCTGCAGGAGCAGAGGGGACGTGCTGGCTTTGTTTCCTGCTGCTTTGAGCCGGGATTTGGAGCAGATGGGGCTGTGAGGATCCCTTCCAGCCTAAATGACTGTACACTCATCCTGCCAAGAGAGGCAGATGCCAACAGTGAGTCCTCACAAAGGCCTGCAACAGGTCAAAGGCTTTCTCCCCCACCTCTGAAAATGAGAGGGAAGCAGTCCAGCCCCAAAATGATCATCCTGCCTGGGACAGGTGAAACCAGGTGGCCAGGCCTGCATGTGCCATGGCCTGATGTGGCCAGTCCCAGATGCTGTGCAGAGAGGAGGGCAGGGTTTGAAGGATTCCTTGCTTGGGGTGTCCCTGGGGGGTCCTAGGAGAGGGGACCCCTCTCCACAGCAACCCATTCTTGGCTCTCTCTCCTTGCTGGGGACCCGGGGAGGGAAGCCCCTCAGGATAAACATTCCTGCAAAGTTCCCTCTGCATCTGCCTTTCATTAAGGCTCCCCTAAAGCAGCACATGGATGTCGGCGTGTGAGGGGACCTGGCTGCCACCCCATAGGCACCGTGGGCATGAGCCAGCTCCTGCTGGATCATGGGATACAGGAAGATCTGGCAGTGGGACAGGAGAACCTCCCAGCACCCAGCTCCTGGCTCTTAAATCCAATTATATTTGCAGACTGAGCTCTTTTGTCCTCACCGCTGTCAATGCGTGTGCAGCCTTTGCTTTTTACTCCCGGATTTTTGGTCGCTCCGGACTCGTTAATGGCCGTGTTTAAAATCAAGAGAGCAAGGAGCTGGAAGGTGCCTGGTGTCCTCAGCGTTCTCCTGCTTGCTCTTTCCGAGGGGAATGCCTGTTTGCTGATGTCATCCTGTGTGGCTCAATGTCAGAACTCTGCTCCGTTCGCTGGAGAAGATGCGCTGACCACGCCGAATGAATTTTCTAGCGTGCACAGGGAAGTGTCCTCGATGACCTTTCATGGTAATTACAGCAGCTAGGAGATGTTTGCCCCAGGCAAACTTCTCTCGAAGGTCCTCAGCCTTGTGCTCTGAGTTGTTTTGGATTTCCCCTTCCATGTTCTTCTGGAAAATAGCAGTGTGGCCTCTAATGTCACTTTTCCCCTGAAATCTCTCAGTCGCTGTTGGGAGGCAGTGAAAGCTGCTGGGGATTTTCACAAACAACCCGAATATGGGCTTAAGGAAGCATTTATATTTCCTATTTATGTTTTGCTTTTAAACTCTGACTTCCAGAAACCCTTTTTTCCCAGGAAAAACCCAGACAATCAGACTAATGTTTCTTTCAAAACGTGTGAAAGATGAAGGATGAGGCGTCGAGTTTCCTTTCAAGCGACTCTGAGCGAAACCGAAGCCTTTTTGAAGTGGTTTACTGCAATTGTAGTTTGCTTTGCTTCCTGCTCCTGCTTTGGGCACACCTCCCAGCTCGTTGTGTGTGGCTAAAAACGCTGGGGGAAGTTGGAAGGCCAACAAAAGGCAAGGGGGCTCTAAAATCTTATTTCTTTTTCTATTTAGAGTGCTGCCAACGAGACGTTGCATTTTATTCCTTCCTAGCATCGCAGCACAATGTCTCTCCCCCAGCATCCACACTGATGGAGGCAGGGAGGGGTAGGGAAGGAATGGGAATAGATTTCATGCTGGATGAGTCTCCACTTAGGAGTCCAGACTGTGGGCAGGGTAAAAAAAAGAGCTTTGTTTAGTCTGCAGTCAGTAGTTTTAGCAATAGCCCTGGGCCCAGAGCTGGGAAGTTGGGTGTCCTCTTCTCAGGCTGATGTGATTTACAGTGTTGGGATCTGACTATGGGATTGACAGAGCCAAAGCAGAGGGAAAAATGTGCTGGAGAGCTTGTCTCAGTGCCAAAGGGTGGGAAGCAAGGGTAGAGTTTCTCCTTCCCCGCAGCCACATTTCTCCTCATGGCTGGGTCCATCTTTCCTGCCACCCTCTGGGGCATCTGGACCATTTGCCATGCTGGAATTATGCTCGCAGAGCTGTCTGAGGGACCTTGGGATGCACTGGGTGAGGATGAAGGAAGATTAGCATGGCTTTGATGCTGCTGGATAGTTGGGATGTCGTGAGTGATGAAGGTTAAGGACATTTCTGCCCAGCTCCAGCTGCCTCCACAAGAACGAGAAGCACCTCCTGAGCCCCTCCTGGCCTAAGTCCTTCAATAGGTAGGATATTGCCAGAGCAGGACTCCACCAGTTTGGTGAAAAGCTGGGACTTGCAGCTTGGCTGTGGCTTTGTAGCACCATGGTCTCACCAGTTCCTCCAGCAAGTGTAAAAATCTTATTGCTTTTGGTGCCAACACCATCAGAGGAGCTGAATGCCTGAATTTTCTTGGCACTGTTTCAGAGTGTTCTCCTTGCGTGATCAACGTGTCTGTTAATTACATTAAGGTAATCTGACCCTGGGCTCTTGCAAAAACCTCCTCCTGCTGCTGAAGGTGGTGGAAACCCTCCCTGAAGTGAGCAGTGAAGCAGCACATGTGGGATTGGAGGGTGGCTGGGGGATCTGGGCACATCCGAGCCCTGGAAAACACCCTGGAGGGCAAAGTTGTGTCAGCTCTCTGATAGGCTGGTGGTGTTGGTCTGACACTGGCCTCACATCCCTGTGTAGCTCCAAATCCAGAGGCTGGCAAAGACATACAGTCCCTAAGAGATGCAGCTTGCATTGCTAAAAAAGCCTGGAAAACTGGAGAGCAGCCTTTGCCTTTAACTCATGCCTGGCCCTGGGAGGAGCAGGATTTAAGCACGTACCTAAATTTCAGCATGTGCTTAAGTGTTGCTCTGAATGGGGACCCTCTTGAGCTTTAGCTGAAGTGCTGTTCTGAACCAGGGCCAGCAGACTGTGGAAGTCACCTCGTGTTGCCTCTACCCCACTGTGTTTGTGCTCATTGCAGCTCTCTGCCTGTTTACTACAAGGAGAAAATTCACTTTATTTATTTGCAGCTCACTCAGTAACAGAGAGCAGGCAGGTTGGGAGAGTCTCACATCAGCTGGGAGCAAGACATCTGACCTTGTCTCTTGTCTGTCTTGTTTCTATGATCCTAATTCTGCTCTAAATTAATTCTTTTGTTTAGCTGCTGGGGTTTTTTTTTTTCCTCCTTTTTGTTTTCGCATGAATGCTTGTCTCTATATTTAGGTCTGCCGGGGCGGGATGTTATGAATAATTGTTGATTGATATTATCAAACACTAACACGCTTGGCTGTGTTGCACTAATGATGGGGCTTTGGGGATATGCAAATCAATTAATTGCAGTAATTGCTGCAATAGCTGTTTTGGAGGAGGCTGTTGAAGAGCCCTTGGGAGAGCAGACAAAGACGGAGACATTTGGAAGTGCAGAGGAGAAGGGGTGCTCGAGTGTCCCACTGGAGAGGGCTCCTTCAAGCTGCCAACTTGTAAAGTTGGGTTTGTTTTGCTCTCCAAAACCCACTCACACCACATCCTCTCTTGCTTTGTTTCAGAGTTATGCCAGTGTGGCTGCCTCTGGACTTCCCTGCTGCGGTGGAGCTGAAGCAGCTCACAGATGAGACAGAGCCTTTTCCAGGTAATCTCTTGCCTTAGAAATCTGGGAGACCTCCCTGGAAAACACCCAAGGGGGGACAAAAACATCTCCAAGGCTAAACCTCTGTGTCACCTTGCACTCAACAGCTTTGGTTTGGTCAGCTGATTCTCATTCACGTCAAAGCTCTCTCTCCCCTTCTGTGGCAGCAGCCCGGGGCCTCACAGTGGGCACAAAGGGACGTGAGGAGCCTCAGGAGCCACGGTGGGAAGGCTGTGAAGGGAATGGGATTTTGGGTATTGTGAGGATGGGGAGGAAAAAGTCTCTTCTGGTTTCTTCCCCGTGCTATATGTGCTTTGCCTGCCTTTGTGTATTATTGTATATTCTTTTGTCTGGCTTTCCACATGCAACGTGCCTGGGTCTCCGTGCTCCGGGGCGGGTGTTCAATGTGGTGCACAGATGGTGCTCCCAGAAATCCCGTTATTTGCTAATGGGATTTTGTGCTAAGCGTTTCCACTGTTCTTTTCAAAAGTCTGCGTGTTTGTGTCAACATGCCCAGACCCCCATCTTGCAGAGACACCCTCTCCCATGCAGCTGAGAACACCACTCTATTTCTTTATTTGCCTGGCTTTTTAATCCCTGGGAAGGATGTCAGGACAGCTTCTGTGGGAGGCAATGGTGTCAGGACCCAGGCAGCTCTGAGATCACCTTGCACAGTGAAGGAGGGTCAGGATAATTGGGGTTGGAAGGGGCCTCTGGAGACCCTCCAGTCCAACCCCTTGGGTCACCTGGAGCAGGTGAGACAGGACTGCCTCCAGGTGTGTTCAGATGTCTCTAGAGAATGAGAGACCACCCTGGGCAGCTCTGCCGGATGTCACAACCCTTGCCAGGTGGCCTGGCCAGGTTGATTGGGGCACTCCAATGTGCACTTGTCACCTTGCTGGTGGCCCTGCCCTTACATTTTGTACTGAGATGTACTTACCTATTCAGCAACTTCCCCCGGGGTCCTGCAACATTTCAGTAATGCAGTGTTCAGCTATTATGCAGCTATTCCCAGCTATTATGCAGCAATTCCCCTCTGTGCCCTCCATTCTTCAAGCAGTGCTCAAAATCAGGATATAAATAGCAAAAGCCTGGAATATGTTGCTTTTGTTACCAGAGGCCTTTCAGAACAGGTTAGATGTGTGCCTGACAGGGATAATATAGTGCTAACTCTTCCAACGGGGCACAGAGCTGGACTAGGTGACCTCCTGAGGTCTCTTCCAGCCCTCATTTTTTCCATCCCTGCGTGACATCCCCTGCCAGTGGGTAAGTGGAGCTTTGTTTTGCGTCACGCTGACTAGAGCGAGGTCAGGGCTGTGTGTCAGGAAGTTCCCTGTCTGTCTGCACACCCATGCACGCTTCATCCTGCAGAAGGCTCTTCTCCTGCATGCTTCTCAGGCTCCTCTGCCACGGGAAGGTGAGTCAGACCAAGGCAGAGGTTCTCCTGGAGCTGGACGAGAGCTCCAGGTGGTTCCTCTGGAGGTGAGCTTAACCAGAAAAATCTCATCATAATCCCAGTGCAAAGTCCGGGTAGCCCAAGGCAGGAAAACTGCCAAGGACTGTTCCTGTTGTGGTACAGGGCCACTGAGATGGTGAATTTGAGGTCAGGAGCTGGCAATGGCTCGCTGAGCAGGCAAAGATGCTATGTTTATATATATATATAATCTGTACATAGCAAAATATTGCTGTGTACAGATTGACCCTTAGAGCCCTCTGTGCTTCTCTGAGCATCCAGGACTGTGCTGTCCTCCAGAAGGGGGTCTGACACTCAGGAAACCCTCATCTTCAGCTCTGGGACTGTGCTGGATTCCAGCTCTGGGCTGGGGAGCTGTGCTACCAAAGTAAGATTTGTGGTCACCTCCACGGCACCTGGATCTGTCTCCAAGTTTTGTTTGAACCATCAGCTGCACCTCTTGAGCATCTGGCTGGCACAGTGTCAGTCCCTCTGTAGCGATTGTGACTGCTTCGTCCAAAATTTAGGAGCTGTGGGGGACTGTGGAGTACAGCCCTCTGTGTCTCAGAGCCCTCCTCAGCAGCAGAGTTCGGGAAATAACATTTTTTAGGTCTGCAAAAGATGGCAGGGAACCGGCACAGACACTTCTCTTCAGCAGTGCCCCGCTGTGCTCCGATGTCTCTGCGGGGAAAACAGCTCTTCAGAGGTGTTGCCTTTCCTTGCCCATCAAGAAATACCTCTTTGCCTCGTGTTTTTGCAGCCTCTCAGCTTTGCTGATTTTATCACTCTTCTGATAAGGGTGATTAGATCTGATTTGTTTGAATTACAGCTCGGCTGCTTTCAGCTCTCACAGACACAACACGGTGCTGCGCGGGGTTCGAGCTGGGAAGCGAGAAGGGAGAGCCTCTCTCCCCCTCTGATAATAGTTAGCAGATGTGATGCCATTACCAGGTCAAGGATCTGAAATCACCCAGCAGCAGGAAAAACGCTGTGCTCGGCTGGCACTTGAAAGCCGGGCGGGGAAGGATGTGGCAAAGGCTGAATCATCCCGTGCTCAGCAGCAGCTCGGAGCGCTGCTCTGCAAGGTTTCACAAACTGTGTGATATTTAAGCAGCCCTGGTTTGGCCCCAGGAGCTGTTCTTTACGTTTGGAATGTACCATTAGTGATGTCTTGTTAAAAATCAAGGCTGCCCGCGGCTCGTTTATTGCTTTGGAATCTGCAAGCAGTTTGTCAGCGTGTCTTGTTTTTCTGGAGNCTGAACTGGGTTTTGTGCAAGGTTGGTGCCCTGCTGTGAGTCACATCATGATGCACACAATATTAAAACCTGGCTTTCCATGTTATCAGGAGCATTTTTTTTTCCTAAAGCCCTTACAGTAGCTTTCCAGGGTAGTTAAAAAAATCTGGGACAGGTCAGACAGATGACTGTGCCCTTGTGGCTTTGTTCTTTGATCTAGGGGCTGAAAATCTGAAAGAAGACACGACAAGCTGTGGGTTTGGTGCTGGTTTGGGCTCTGGGAGGAGCCTGATTTCTGCCTGCAGGTGCATCTTTTCTGCACAGCTTGGCCAGGAGCATCCCTGGCTCTTGCCCTCCTCACCCCTTTGCCTTGCAAATCTCCTCTCCCCAGTGATTAAAATCATAGTGGCAGAGGCTTGTGGGATTGCTCTTTAGAAAAAGGCTGGGCCTTAACTTTGGCTGGTTCCAGTGAGAACAACATGCTTTAAAAGCCATTCCTGGGCTCCAAACAGCCCTTGGAAAAAAGTGCTTCCCAGGTTTCTGGATGAAGGGCTGGTCATCAGGTCACTGATGGTCACTCCTAGCATGGGGGCAGAGAGTGCAGGATTTTTAAGAAGACAAATGGCTGTGCTTACAGCATGCCAACAAAGAACAAAATATCTGGGAATACTGGGATGAGTCTTGAGGAGCTGCTCTGGGGGAAAGGTGAGTGAGCTTCACCTTTAAAAGCTTCCATGGGGAGGATATGGCAGCTTCACGTTAACATGGAAGTGTGTGTTGGGAAGGAAAAGCTCAATCTGGGCTGTCTTTGATGATCTTCCAGTGGCCTCATGGCAAAAGTCCTGTCCTTTTCTCTTTCCTCTGTTTTTTTTTTTTCCTTTTCCCTGCTCCCCTCACCTCCAGCAAGGTGTCCTCTAGGTGAAGTTTAGGGTAAGAGAAGGGAAGTCCATGTATTCAACTTAATGGGTGATTTCAGTGCATGCAGCATGAATGCAAAGCAGGGGGAGGACACCAGTGTGCATAAGTGTGTCTGGAGAGACTATAAATAAATACCATATGTTGCACTCTAGCTTGCTCCTCTCTTATGCTGATGGCACATTTTCTAGCCCCACAGGTGGCAAACCCTTCCAGGTGATGTTTGCCCATTTTGAGAGCTCCTGTGAACTCTCCTGCAAGAAAACCGCAACGCTTGCAGCGTGCCTGCTCTCTCCCACCTCCCCCCTACATCTCCTTCCCCAGCTGATCTGACCAGGTCACTCCCCAGCTTTGATTCTCTCCTCTTGCTGAAAGACCTCCCGTGGCTGCATTGTCTGGAGAGCTCTGGTGGAGGCTTCAGAGCTGTACTTCCACCTCAGCAGAGAACAGGCTCTCGTTAGCAGCCCTCGGGGAGGGCGAACATCGCTGCTGCCTTCAAAGGAGGCACGGAGGTGCCGAGCCAGCTCCTGGCCCCCAGGGGGATGGAGCTCTGCTGAAGGCATCAGCAAGATCAAACCATCAGCTGGGGAGAGCAGAAGGGAAGCAGGCATTGCTCCACGGGGCAGGAGCTGCCCAGGCTCTGTGGCTCCTGGAGGCACCAGGTGCGAGTGGTGATGGTACCGATGGAAGTGCAGCAGGCCCGGCTCTTGAGAGGGTTTCCATGCACGTGCTGCTGTCAGCACTGACTGCTGGTTATCCTAAAGCTCTCCTAGGACTGCCACCAGCTGCAGAAGACATGTACCCTCAGCTGCTGTCAAGTGAAACCCCGCTGAGGCTCAGGAGCTAGAGCCCTCGTCGCCCTCCTGACCTCCTCCTCTCTGAACACCTCTGCCAGGCCCTCTGTCTCTTCCCTGAGAGCTGCACCTTGGTGGATGAGCTCCAGATGGTTGGGTGGAACCTTGCCAAGCACGGGGGGCTATCAGCAGTGCTGGGATGACTGTAGGCTTCATGCTGGGAAGGATGTGGAGATCTGTTGCCTTCTTACTTTAGGCCCCTAAAAAAAGTGCTCTCCCGACTACGCTTGGCTTTCCCTTTAGCCAAATGTGTTCTTCTCCCTTTCCCAAAAAGTCTGAGGCCAGTCAGTCCTAAAGTCTCCACAGCATCTCTTTGTCTGATTCCCCTTGTCTGGAAGTGTATCCGAGGAGTGTGGTGGGGTGGAGGTAGGCTGGACTTGGGCCATCCTTTGGCTCCTGCCATGAGTGCATAAACTTTTATCTTTTCAATGTTAGCATTAAGGGGTTGGAAAAATAAAAAAAATTAAAAAAAAAAAAAAGAAAAGGAAACTTAACCACAAACAACTGCATTAAAATAATAATCAGAGCCTCATGAAAGCGCACAAAACCCCAGCAAACCCTCTGTGCTTTGAAACTTGAATCTTATCTCCCCCTGTCAAGGTTAATTGTTGCTGGGTTCAAACCATGGACAAGCTTTCATTAAGGCTGGAGATGGGAGCCATGGCTGGGCTGGGTGCATTGGAGAGGAGTTGAATTTGGTCCAGTCTGTTAAGGAGGGAGTCACATCTGCAGCTACACAATTTCATTAGAGTTGTTGGATTTAAGTCTGATCTTTAATGTTTCTGGACTGTCTCCTCCCAGGGTTATAACCTGTGGAGTTGCTTTAAAGGTGGTCACTTAATTTCTTTCCATATAACTTTATTTCTTTCCATATCACATTGAATACTGGAGTATTGCAGTGTGATCAGATCTGGAGAGCTCAGGAAGAATGTTCCCCTATAAAAAGACCCTTTTAGTTTATGTGGTGGGGAGCAAATAGTCAGTCCTGGGAAGCAAGTCCTCCTCATTTCTCACTTAATCAACTTACCAAAGGCCAGACACTGCTGGTTTTCTCTTTTTTTGGACTGCTGCAGAGTTGCTATTGCAGCCCAACCTGCGTGTTCAGGACCCCAGCTCTTCTGGTTGTGGTTGTTGCTCCTGCAGGTCATGTTCTTCTAAAGGGATGCTTGGAGGAGATGGGCTTCTAAGAGCATTATCAGTGAGAAAAACACATCACAGCATTTAAAATACACGAATGAAAAAAGCATAATGAGTATTGGAAATAGTTTTATACCTCCTTGAACTAGAAAATATAAAGATACATCAATAAAATGATAGTCTCCTTCTATCCCCCCTGAGTCATGGTTAGATGAATTTGGGAGACAGTTTTTCACATGGAAATATGTTGGGATTATGGTTCTGCTTGGGTGAATTAAAGAAACTGTTCAATGCCTCAGTTTGGTCAACCATGAAAGGGTTGTCTTCACTTCTGCTCTGTTTCCTTGGATGCTCAAGCAAAAATGAGGCTGGATGAAAAGAAAATGAATTTATTTTCTCACTTTCAGCCGTTTTTCTGAGGTGGGTGAGAGAGTTGCTTGTGCCAGTGCTGGAATCTTTCCCAGTGTTTACATTAGAACAAGCAATAGGGCAAACAAGCTTGTTTTGGAAATAACAGTGGTATTTTGTTGTTGTTGTTTTTTTTTTTTTCAGTTTTCATGACTTTTTTATGAGAACTTCACAAATTTCTAATACCAAGTAAGTTCATTAATTCCTCTCCAAACTCCCTTCTTCCAGCTGCGCAGTAACTTTGCAAAGCATCTCCTGAAGCGATGATTTCGTAGGGCTGATCCTTGGATGGTTTCTGGGTTCTCCTGGCAGCCATGGAGCTCTGGGATGTGCAGCCACTGGGTGCCAGTACCTTGAAGGAGCCCCAAAAACGAGTCCAGAGAGCTGCAGGATTGGCTGGGCAGGATTCCTCCTTGTGTTGTGACACAAGGACCCCTCGGACACGGCTAACGGGATGTGGCCAGCCGTGACTTGACATGATTGCTTAGCATTCCATCCCCACCTTTCCCCCAGCCCGCTCCTTTCCTGTGGCTTGTTTTCATTTCCTTGCTAATTCAAGCATGTCTGATGTTAGCAGGAGGAATTTTTGTGTGGTGCATAGGTCAGGGAGAGCTGACTGGGACTGGATTTTCCAGGTGACGTTCATGTGTAGAGGTGGGGGGAGCAGGACAACAGAGAGGTCACGGAGATGGGAGCTGGGAGAATTGCTGCTGTGCTTGGTGGGGAAGCCTGGGAAGGGGAATGCAGTGGTGGAAATGAGGTTAAAACACTTGTAAGTGGGTTCAGTCCATGGGGATTTGTGTTACGTTCTGTTGTTGGAGACAGAGGAGTGCCTGCCTCCTCTCTGTGGTCACCAGCCCCTGGCACTGTGTGTCCTCACATGCCATCCTTGGTCACCACAGAGATGGTGATAAGCAGGTGTCCCTTGCTGGCCAGTGGGAGGAAGAGTCTGCTTTCCTTGGGAATGCTTCCCCCAAAAACTGCTGCAGCCTTGTTGCTGTGACTGACAGAAACCAGACCCCTCACTTTCGTGTGGACTCTATCCACCAGCAACCAGCTGGTGCTGGTATTTCATATCAGCTGGGAAAGCCATCAGGAAGCTTTGGCTGTACTTTTTTCCTTTCCTTTTTAAAAAAAAAATTTCCATCACCTTCTCAGCCTTGCTCCCCATTCTCTGCTTGGTCTGTGTGGTTCCACCTGCCCCCAGCAGGGACCCACACAGTGCCGAACTGTAGGAACATCCCTGATGTGTCTCACCTTGGGCAGTCTGAACTTGGCAGCATTTCTCTCAAACTGGAGAAAAAAGCTCTGCAACAGGCATTTTTTTCCCAGTCAAATGCATTCAAAGTGGGTGCATGTCCAATTTATTAAAAGCGATCCTTAGAAAGCTACAAGCTGTGGCTTTTAAATTTCTTGTGTGTTTATTTTTATTAAAAAGAAAAAAAAATCCCATGTTTTCTTCATTAATGGATGGTATTTACTTTAAGTACAGCAGAAATCTGATGTTGAGCTTCAAACTAAGTAAATCTCCATTTATTAAAACCCTCAGTGCCTCTGTTTCCAGATTTTTTCATGGTACATTTAGGCTCCATGTCAGAGACTCAAGGCTGAGCAGCCCGAACTCTGCTCCAGCAAGATGGGATGTAGCAGTGGGCCTGACTTTTGGGCTGCATTAAAGGCTGGTGCCATGCAGGGATGTGAAAAGCCTTTCCTGTGGCCACAGGAGGACTCTTCAGAGGCCAGCCTGTGTGGAGGAAAATCTGGGAGCAAGGCAAAGACAGGGCTCCAGCCTGTTAGAGGCACCAGATAAGGTTTCACTCGTGGGGGCTGGTTCCTGTGCTCTAAAGCAAACAAAGCCTCAGGTCTGACTTTGCTTGTTTGGTTTTTCGTTTTCTGGACATGTGTTGCTTTATCAAGCTGTGCTGGAAGCCTCCAAAATCTTGGTTTTCAAGAGGATACTTAAACAGTTTTCTGAGTTTCAAATCCAGTCAGCTGAGGAGAAACCCTCTTAGCACTAGTGTCTCCTGTTTATTACCAGTCTGAGCAATGCAGCTGGAAGGAGAGGTGGCACTTCCCAGCAGTTGTGCTTCCTAAGCTTTGTATCCAGTTCAGTGTGACCACGAGCCTTGCAGGCACCATCATTAACAGATAATTGTCCCCTTCTGGAATCAGGTGAAGTCTTTGGGCTTGCCTTTGATTTTGCCTGGTGTCAAATGGGTACTGAAAAGCTTTCCCTCTTCTCCAGAGGTGCTCAATTCCAAAGGATCTCAAGATGAGACAGGTTAGTAGCAACAGTGAAAATCTGTGCCCTTAGCACCTGGTGCTTTATTAAGGTGGGTGCCCCATTTTTAGAAGAGAGGAAAGCAATTTCTCCCCACTGACTCAGGCTCTGTCAGGCCCTTTTTGTTCTAGTGCTGGTATTATATTAACTAGAACTGGAAATAAGGATGCCAAGAGTCAGTCCAGCAAGGGGTGAAACCATCCCAACCACAAGCTCCAGAAGGCATTGACATCTCCCTGCCTCTCCCAGTTCTCAAAATGTCCACAAGACTTCTGCGTGCTGTGGGGAAAATATGTTAGGAAATGAGCAGATGCCACAGGTGATGGTCATGAGGAGCTCTGCCCTCACCTTTCCTCCCTGCAGCCATCTTCCCCTCCTGGAATGAGGAGGCCTGTTCCTAAATAAATCACATTGAATTTCAAACCCCTTCTTCCCAGGCAAAACCACCCCGGAGTGATAGGCATTAGCATAAGCAAAGCTAATTCCCTAACTTATCTCCAGCGTGCCGTATAATTGATTTCATCAAATAAAATCTGCCTAATAAAGCTCTGCAAGGGAAGGGAAGGCTACAACTTAATTGTAGTTCAGCCAAGAATCAATTCCTCATCTTCAGTCTGGTTTTCTGACAATTCCTGGGTGTTGGTGAGGGCCAGGAAAAAACGGACATTTGACAAATATTTCTATCCTCTGGATCACTGATATTTTATATCCAGAGTGAAAATGGAAGGAAATTTTGCAGATTGTATCAGCCACGATAAGGAAATGACTGTGTCAAAATGTTCAACAATGAGGAGCTTTTTCCCTCCATAAAGCATGAATTTTATCTGTAAATTTGTATTTCAGTTCATCTTAAACACAGAGTTAGGGAGAAAAAGGGATCAAGACTAACTTATTTAATGATGTCTTCATTTCAGACACACAATAAAAATGTAAAGCACAATAAGAAGTTACAAGCTCAGTCCTTGTTTGCTGAGTGAAGATGTTTAGGAAATATTTTGGATAAAACGTCTGCACTATGATCCTGCAGTTATTCATGCTGAAAGATATTCAGTTGTTCTTTGTTTTCAGTTTGAAACTCAGTGTCATATCCAGGAGGAAAAAAAGGAAGGATTGGACCACATTTATCCAGCATTTTCTGGGATACCTGGGTAGCTGGAGAGTGGTGGATGGTCTGGGTGAGCAGGTGCTGCACAGGCATAAATTGCCTGTGAAAATAAACATAGTAGGAGTCCAGCCCAGCCAAAATGCAAGATGTAAGGTTTTTTTTCTCAAGATGGAACTGTTTTCCTTTAGGGAATAGCTTGGATCTGTCTAGCTGCAACTTTTGAAAGCTTTTGTTCTTCACCTTGACTCTATTTATTGCTGCTTTTGATGACCAGAGAAAATGCAGGAGATGTTTAGTCTGTGAAGCCTTAAGCTCTTCAGAGGAAGATGCTAATTCAGTGGTGAAGTGACAGCTCCTACCTTCTCTCCTTAATCCTGTCAGCCTTGGATTTCAACCCAGGCTGCTGAGATGGGAGCATCATCTTGATTCGGAGCTCCAGCCCAGGTGCAGATGAACCCAGCAGCCTGGGTTCAGCAGGGATTCTTGGAAGCAGTCATAACAGGGCAGGCTTTTAATTCTGGTGATGCCCCACTTTTGCCTTCAAGCTGAGAGGCTGCAGAGATCAGGGAGGGTCAGGAAAGAATGGAAGAGGAAAAAGGAGTGTGCTATCCAGAGTCTTGAATTTCCCTCATCCACCATCCACACAGGGCTGGACTTTACCAGAGATACCTCTCCTTCCTTCCTCTGTTTGCACAGCTGGGTTTGAAGCCTGCTCTTGTAGCACATACATTCAGAACAAATATTAGCCCTATCCTGCTATTCCTCGTGTGCAGGATCCACACCTTGCAGCCCGTGCCTCGACTCCTGCGAGATGCTGGAGCCAGCCTGAGAGACGTGGCCTTGAGACACCCCCTTTGCAGGCCAGCCCCCAGGACACTGGGAATGGGGGCTGGAAGTTGCCTGCAGCCAGGCTGTGGATCCTGAGAGAGGTTTCAGTCTGCAGGGAGGGACAGTGAGGTGTGACAGGGCAGCCTTTGTGCAGCTCATTACTCTCCCGCCACCAATTTCCAAACGGAGTCCTGGCACTGAGACGGACCAGGTTTGCTTTTACTAAAAACAGAGGGGTGGTTTTTTTATTTTTTCTTGTACCAAAGTATGTAACTTTAGATGGCCATCTCTGTGCCTGGTCACCTCTGAGATTTTTTAAAATATTTTTTCCACTGACATTCACCTTGATAAGCTACAAAGAGGTAAAAACTCCAGTGGCCTGCTGTGTCTTGACTAGTGTCTTGCTTTGATAGAAATCCTCAGGGTAAAAAAAACACCTTGTGCAGCGAAAGCAAAGGCTGAAGTGGCTTTCATGAAGCAGGCTTAGTTCCCCTGGAGGACTGACATCCCCATTTTTGAGGCCTAATTGCGTGAAGTCTCCTGTGATAATTTCTTAGACAGCGATGAAAAGCAGCTGGAGCCAGCCTCTGGCATTGAGGGGTCCGAGCCCAGCGGGTCGGAGCCGTGTCTTGATAGGGCAACAAAGAGATCCAAAGCCTTGGACAGCAGTGATCCTGTGGGATGTGCTTAAAGCCTTCCTTCATCCATTGCTAGCACAGGTCCCTGGGGGTGATCAGTATTAAAATGCTTCCCGGGAAGGTGTGTTTCCTGTGCAATTTGGGACAATATTTGATGATAAAGGAGCGCTTTTGTATGAAGTGATTGTGGGTTTGGAGCAGAGGTTTGTAAGAGCCCTCAGTCTGACACAGGGCTGATGACATCAGCCTGGCCACACATGGTGATGGCAAGGACCCATCAGCAGGAGGGACCACAAAATAGGCTCCCTGCAGCAGGAACCTGAAGGTTTTGTGTTCCTGGCTGCCCTTTCTCACTCCAGATTTCGGGACTGGGCGAGGCTGTGCTTGCTCCCTGTGTGGTACCTTGCTCCCTGTGTGTTACCTACCTTGCTCCTTGTGTGTTACTTACCTTGCTCCCTGTGTGTTGCCCTGCTCCCAGTGTTCCCCTTCCCTGCTTTCCCAGTGATCCAGTGTCCCAGTCCCCCGGGCTCAGCTCGTAGCAGTGTGTGGGGTTTTGATTTCTGTCCCACAGAATGATAGCCTTCAAAGGATGGCTGGGCATAATGAGCTGGGCAGCTGCCAATAGCTCCGTGTCACCAGCAGCTTGTGACTCTCCGTGTGTCAAAGCCTTGCTGCCCCTCAGTACTTCAGATGGCTTTGTGTCTGTAAGAGCAGGCACAATGTCTCAGCTTCTTGGGGTGCGCCTACATCTTCTGAACCCTCTTTGAAGCTATTTCTGCATTTGATTTGGCAGCCTAAAGCCCACAGAAGGGAAGAACATAGGTTTGGAGGCATGCAGCCCCTATGTTTAACTTGGACATCACAGCCCACTGATAAACCCTAAGGAATGAGCAGTTTTGAAAGCCCTCTGCAGTATTGATTCATCATTTTCTGCCGCATCAGCATCACTTTGAAGAACAAGGGGCTTTGTAATGTCGTTGTACATTTTTCCTATAAGCATCTAAGTGCCTCATGGGAGTGCATGGTCGCTCAAGATGCTTCCTAATTTATTCCTTCTCATGTTTTTCAGCTGTGCAATAAAGCATTTATGATTATCCAGGAACTAGGGTCCTTACAGATGGCACCGACATGCACCGGGCTCACATGAAAACCCTCACATCACCTGCAGGAAGGAGAAAAAGAAGGCAGGAATGAGTCTCAGAATTTGCTGAACCTATGGGGTGGGTTTGAAACTCCTGAAAAGGTTTTAAACATGGTAGTTTTGCTTCTTGAATCCTGTTCACTCTCAGTAGTGTTGTTTCTGTTTTGGTACTTGATAGGCTAGTTGATGTCGAGCTGGTAGCATCAGATTCTACAGGATTACAAAAGCAGCTGTCCCAAAGTGTGAAGTTCCACTTGTAACTTGGAGAAGACCTCAATGACCAAATATATGCAAGGGATTAAAAGCCTCACTGGCCTCTTGCTGGTGAGAGCAGGCTTATGTCATCCCAGATACTTTTTGAGAGTAAATAAATGGCTTTGTTTTACATTATTTGAGAGAACCCCAACAGGAAATTTGCTCTGTTGACTTCAGTGACCTCAAAACCACTCATAGCCATTTAATCTGGCTCGTTCAAGTTCTGTGTGATTTTGTTATGGGGATGTAAATGCTGGTTGAAATCTTACAAAGATAAGCTTTTCTTGAGTGGGGAGGCCAAGAGACTGCAGCTCAGTGAATAAATGGAGAGGAATCTTTTTTTCTGTCTCCACGTTGGGATTTCTAGCTCACTGCTCCTCCAGGCTGAATGCCAGCGAATCCTTGAAGGTAAGGCAGGGCGTGGGGATCCTCTGACAAAATAAGTCTTGAGGGCTTGAGATGCCATCAGCATATCCCTGTCTGCTCAAATTAGCTGATGCAGAACTAACAGTGGTCGTATGACTCAGGGTATGAAGTAAATTCCAGTCACTGCTGGATGTTGATCTCTGGAGCGCAGGAATTGTTCGTGGCGTGTTGACCTGCCCTGAACTCCTGGGCAGTCCTAGCAGTTACTGATAGTAACAGCCCAAACACAGTGAACAGCACCTTTTGCTCTGTGCAAACAACACTGTGAGACCAATGCTGAGTCCCAGGGACTGCCTGAAATCCATCTTTGATTTGCCCTGACTTCCCAGCATGTCCAGGGCATGAGGAGCTGTTCTGGAGCGACTGGTCCTGGGCATCAGATGTTTGCCCTACCGTGGCTGGCCATCCCTGATACCCAAACACCTGTCTGTGCTAATAAGTACTTCATTCCAAACCCTGAAGGATGAGCCAAAATATCTTGATATCCTGGGAAAGCCCCGAAATTGTGTGTAATGTCTGTTTTGCAAGACCAATCGTCATGTGTGGGCCTCTTGCTCAACGATGGGCTGCTCGGTGAAGGTCTTGCAGAGTGGTTGGAAGTGTCTTTTGCCCTCCCCTTCATCCATCTGGCCATTCGTAGCTTGTTGGGGGACCCAGAGAATTTAGAGGGACTGGTAGAAGTGGCAGCTGGCCTGGTGAGCATCCTGCTGTCTCCTGGTTCCCTGTAATAACCCATAAATTACCCTTGCTTCGGGAGCCAGCGGTGGGTGTGTGCTGATTGCGGAGCTATGCTTGACTCATCATTGCAGCTTGGCTCCAAAACCAAATGTATCCTTTTCTTTTTCGTGTCAAGAGCATGATTAAGTCCTCCTGTTTCTGTGCAAGAGCATGGAGCAGCTGCCTCTGTTCTCCTCTGGCTGGACCGTGTTTCTCAGGATACAGGAGGGATGCCAAGGAAGCAATGTCTCTCCTGGGAGAGGGCTGGATGAATCATGTTAAGGGAGCTGCAGCAGAAAGTTTCACCCACAAAGGGTGGGGAACAGCAGCTGATCTAGACCAAACGATGACTTAACCTTGAAAATTAAGATGTTGTTCCTTCCATTTTTGACCTGCTGGAAAACTGAAGATATTTCCATGACGGTATTTCCGTGAAACACAACTTTTTTTTTTTCAGCAGAAAACCTTTCCTCTGCCCAAAGTCTGCCTGTTGGAACGCTCCCCTCCAGCTCTATTGGTGGGCTGGGAATGTTCCAGGACTAGCCTGAAGTTTCAATCAAGGACTTGTTTGGGGATTTTTGGTTTGTTTATTTGTTTGCTTTTAAGGCAGCCAAGCAAAACAACTGCTGGCAAGAGCTTTAGTACCTGATTCATCCCTATAAAATTCTCTGCAAAGTGAGAAGACATTTGCTTTTAAAACTGAATTTCCTCTGCTACTCCAAGTAAGAGTTAATAAAGGACTTAGAGGTGTTTGTTTCATTTTGGGTGCCTAATCGGTTCTCAATTTGTTTCAGATGAGCCATGTTAAATTTATCCCATGACCCTGTAATTACAGTCTGTCTTTCCATCCCTTAAATAGCCACTCTGTCTTTTCAAGCAGTATTTTGGTTCACCTTCCTGGCATCCAGTTTTAAGTAAATATTTTAAGCTCTGAGGAGCGTGGTTCTCTGCTTTCCGCTCTCCTGGCTTCCTTGAGGACAGCAAGGGTTCCACCAATTTCCACGGATGGGCTTCAGATCAGCTCCAGATTTCTTTCTGGCCTTTCATTCTGGTGGAGAACAACTTTTTTGGCTGTTTAGAGAGCGGAAAGGAGCCTCAGGGAATCTCCTTTTTCTCTTTGAAAGTGGAAAACAGGCACTTTCTTTATCTTTTGTGCCTTGCTGCAGCTGAAAAGCGCTGGAGCAGACCCTGGCAAGGGAAGATCCTGAAGAAAGAGGAGAGGATGGCCCCATCCTTCCTGGAAAGGGTGGAGCAGGGTGACCCTCTGGCTCTTCAGGATGTCATGGAACACCACCCATCAGATCCTGGGGATGACTTCAGACTGGCTTGAGGATGGAACACCACCAAGGAATGACATTTTACTTGGATTTTGAAAGTTCTAGGCAGAGCTTCTGCTCCAGGTCTGGTTGGTAACTGAGTTCATAATTTTGGCTTTCCCTGCTTGGACACAGGTTTCTTTGTGTGCTATCCATGAGGCAGTACTGGAGTGTTTCCCACCTCTTTCTCCTTAGTGCCTTCCCTTTCCTGCATTTCTCGTGCTCCTTCAGGCTTTATTGCACTGGTCAGGAAAGATGGAGTTGAAATAGCCAGAGCTTTCCTTTGTAGACTGCTGCATTAAAAAGAGCTGTTCAGCTCCCTTTCTGTCAAGTTGATGATATTAAAATCAATATTTCTCCCTCTTTCCCAGCTGATTTTAGTGGTGTGGGCTGTGCAGAAAGGACTCACATACTGTGACTGCAATGCACTTGGCACCTGAGCAGAGAAGGGGCAGGTTGTGGATAAAGACTGGGTGGGTCTGCTCCTTGCTGGGACCTCTCCTGATGGCTGGAAACTCTCCAGGGTTGGTTTTGATCATGGTTTTGCTGTTCTAAGTGGAACTGATTTATAAAAAGGAATGTTAAGATGGTCCTGCAAACACAGGGGGGTGGAGAAGTTCAGCTACTGTGAGGATGGGTATTCTTTGGGAAGGAAAGATGTGTCCATTAAAAAATACTTGAGTTTCCACGTGCATAATGCTTAGACCTGCCTCAGCAGAGCAAATTCTCACTGGGTAGGTGGGAAGTGATTTTACAAGGACATGTAGGATAGGACACAGGGAATGGCTTCCTACTGCCAGAGGCAGGGTTAGATGGGATATTGGGAAGGAATTCTTCCCTGTGAGGGTGGGCAGGCCCTGGCAGAGACCCAGAGAAGCTGTGGCTGCCCCTGGATCCTTGGAAGTGTCCAAGGCCAGGCTGGATGAGGCTTGGAGCAGCCTGGGAGAGTGGAAGGGGTCCCTGCCTGTGGCAGGGGCTGGGACTGGATGGGCTTTAAGTTCCCTTCCAACCATTTTATGATTGTCCCAGAGCTCTCTAAGATGAGCAGTGGCAGCTACCTGCAAAGCCCCTGTGGAGAGACTGATGTATGCCTTTCTCCAGTCTGAAGGAGAGACAAGTAAAGCCCTTCCCAGCACTGGTTTCTTCGAGATGGCATTGCCTGGCTGTGAATATTCATGTGCAGCTTGTTTCTGCAGCAAAAGTGTGAGCGGGGCTGTGATGCTGCTAATTGCAAGTGAAAGTGTTAATTTTCACATCGTTGTAAAAGAAATCCCAATTCGTGAAGGTTTCACTTGAGTCAGGGGTGAAGTTCCTGTCACTTTTAAAAGGCACAGATGGGAAATGCTGAGTTGGAATATTCAGCCCCTCTTAAAATACTTTATTCCATCAGAAAGATTCCCAGGCTCTCTCAGCATGTTACTTTGTCAAATTCACCTTTTTTTTTTCCCCTGAGAGAGGTTGGAGTCTCGACTTCTTATTCAACTTTCTATTGCAGCTTTGTTTTAGTGGAGTTTATACATTCTTAGATCAAACATTATACAATCTGACCAGGAATCATGCAATCACAGTGGGAGATGGGAAGAAACAGCATAATTTATTTCATAAACAAAGGCATCATCCACATTAAAGTACCAGTTGGTTAATAAAATGGGTTTTAATGCAACAAAAAAAATAAATATGCAGCTTTCCCTGAGCTGTGTTTAGAAATAGTTGCACTCAAATGAGGAATGTGGCACTCATGTCTTCCCACAGAGGCTGCCTTCATCTCCTGAAAGCAGCTACCCTGGCTGGTTTTGTCTGGGAAGGCTGGAGGGACTTGACCAGCTCCTCATTGTAAAATGGAGTGGATAATGAATGCCAGCAGAAGGACTAAACTCTGTGTAATATTCCTCCAGAGATGAACCAGCTGCTCTAGGTTGGGAACACGCACAAGCTCATGCAAGGAGAGCTCTGAGGAGGCTTAGCAGGGTCAGGGGAAGGTGATGGCCAAGCATCACTGGATGTTGTCATTACCCTCAGCTAGTTCTGGAGGATGCACTCGTTAAATCCTTGTGGGACAGCTTGGCTGGTACAGTTGGAACTTTGGGAAAACAGCCCAGTTACTGCACTTGGGCTGCTGGGTGGGCAGAGGATCCTCCTGAGTGTTTGCTGGACAGCCAGCCTCGTTGAGGAGCTGGAGAATTTGCTCAGTGGGGTTTGCGTTGTGGGCAAAGGGCTGGTGGATTAAGCTGCTGCTTCTGGAGCTGAGCCCTGGGAAGGAGGAGAGTTGGGGGGATGTCCACTTTTTTTGAGGATGTATTGCAGTGTGGGTAGGGATCTGGGAATTGTCAGCTGGATCAAAACTTGCTTTATCCAGCAAACATTTTGACAGCTCCTTGAAGAGCAGAAAGGCTAACTTCAGTGAAGGTAGTGGTACAGTGAGCCAGGAGAAGATTTCGTCCTGGCGCTGCAGTGAGTACAACCTGGCCTGTAAACCAAAAGCTGCAGAGAGTTATTACACACACATGCACACAATGGAGCTCAGAGCCCAGCCACTGAGACCCTTCCTTGGGGATCCATATAAAATACCTCTCACAAAAGCTGCCCTATGTGCAAGCAGAGGAACCACTGCTAGTGACGTTAAAAATGGTAAAAAAAAAAATAAAAAAATCCCACAACCCCTTTTTTCACACACATCCAAGGGGTGTAACTCTTATCTTGCTGCCAGTCTGTAGGAGATACCAGCACAGCTACACAGCACACACCATATGGGGCTCTAGAAATGCTGCCTGGGAAGCGCTTTTCAGTCTCTGCTCTGAACTGTGCCAATGTAAAAAATGTCCCCTTTGTCGTGGTGGTGAATGAATCTTCTTGTTCCCCTTTTTCCCTGGATTTACGTTAACCCTGGCTTTCAGCCCAGTTTGATCTGCTCACTTTATTGTATTGCAAACAGTAGTCAATGGCTCTTCAGCTCGAGATCGCCTGGATTTATTTTCAGGTCAAGTCAACTCTCCTTGACCCAAGTCTGAACCAAAATACATTCCCAGAAGATTCCCCCACAGGATACGGGATCCAAAGACAGAGTGACATTGTAATGAGTTCAAGGTTTCAGCTCGGTACAACAGAGCCCCTGTTGGTGCAGGGAAGGCACTGAGCAATCCTTATTTCAGCAGATTTTGTCACCCATCAGTCACTTCCCTTCACTGAGCAGTGCCACACCACGGAATCCCAGGGTGGCTTGGATTGGAAGGGACCTTAAAGCTCCTCTTGTTCTGCCCCCCTGCCATAAGCAGGGACATCTTCTACTAGACCAGGTTTCTCCAAGCCCCACCACAGTGCTGGTGTTTGTGGTCTGCAGGGAAGCCAGTCCTCATGGATGTGTTTGCATGGCTCTGACGTGCTTGTGTGGAATTTGCTGTGCAGGCTTTAAGCAACTGGTGAGATGGTCTGCATTCTTTTATTACTTTTTATAAAGGAAAAGTGGAATGTCTTTTGGGAACTGCCTGGCACAGAGGAAGAACCACTGATACTGTGTCATGAAGTGTAAAACACTGCTTTGAAGATTTGGGACAAAACAGGAATGAACTCATGGGTTTAGCCTGGGTGATAAATCTTCCTTCAAAATAAGGCAGCCTTATGTTTGGTACAAAAGACTGTTTATTTCTTCTATGGAAAAAAAAAAAAAAAGAAAAGAAATGGTGTAATCAGCTAGGATTAACTTTCCAGGGGCCCTGGACAGAAGCTAATGCCCACATTGCCTCCTTCTCATGCTCACATTGGATATTTTGAGTAGTTTAAAACCTCTCTGGCTTCCTATGGTTTTGGGCTATGAGCTGCTGCCAGTGTGCCTTGAACCTAAAGCCATTGCTGAGGACCTCAGCAACAGAAATTAAATGTCCAAGTGTTTGGCTGGTATGAACTGCCTGTTTCAACTAGGAGCCTGGCCCAGGTGTGGAAAAAAATAGGGCCTTGTTCCTGTTTTCCATCTCAAGGAGGTATTGAATCCACATGGCAAATACACAACTAAGGTCCTGCTGACTTTAATGCTGCATTAAGAGTCTTTGTGAGTCAGGTGAGCTGCCTTTGTTGTTCTGCCTGCTCGTGGTTAATGTTTCATCAGCCCTTTTTATTTTATCTGCTCAGGTAATTACCTAGGAACAGCCCCGTGTGCAGTTTGGTGATGCTTCAAATTTCACACCTCGTTGGGATGGATGCTGGGAAAGCTGTCAGCAAGACAGCCAGGCAAGGGGAAGGAGGAGGGGGAGGTCCTGCAGGAGCCTGTGTGTGTGAGCCCTCTCAGGCAGAGTGGGCTATGCAGTGTGAGTGATAAGCAAATCCCATATTTTCTGCTGGGTCAGGCTGGGTTATCTGTGCCTGAGCTGGCTGAGAGTGTGACGGGGTCAACAAAAAAAACCTCAATTGTTTTATGGTGCAAGAGCACTCAGTGGTCCCTGTCACCTTGTGTGGGGAGCTTAAGCTGTCCTCTCCCCTTGTTCCTGTGGAATAAACTCCTTGGGATGGAGAGTTAGCACAGGGGAAGGCCATGGGCACGAGCAGGTACTGTACACTGTGCTGTGTGTTTGCTGAGAACCTGCCTGTAGCTATTCTGTGAGGGTTTTTTCTACAATTCACAGGTTTCTCCTGAGGAAAGATATGCTCCAGGAGACAGGCAGGGAGGAAAAAAGGCAGCAGGGATGCTCCTTTTGCAAAGGAACTCAAGATTTGTGTGCTCAGGAGACAGGGGGGAAGCCAAAGGTGGAGTGTGACCACACCTGTGGAAGGGCAGGCAGCCAGTCCCACCCCACAGTGTGGCAGCTGCCTTCGTGAGGAGACCTTGCTGTGTGCAAGGTGTCAGCCAGGAAAGGTCTCTCGAGGGAGGCAGGGGTTTATTTGCCTCCATGTGTTGCAATTTGGGCAGGAGATGGGGCTGGATCTGCAGCAGGAGCATCTGGCACGTGCCAATGGAGCCTCCTGGAGAATGGAGACCGGGCAAGTCGAGAGCCTAGGCTGGGAAACAGCTGGAGCAGGGCTTTGGAGAGCCCATGGTTTGCAGCTGGCTACTGAGTTCTCCCCAAACCCTGGGTGTCTGGCTGGACTGAGAGCCAGGAGAGCTTGGCAATTTCCACTGCTGAGCCAGAAGCAATCCAGGAGACAACCAGACAGCTCCCGACCACCAAGCGTCAGTTGAAAGGAGCTGTGGTGTCTTTGTCTCCTCACCTGTTTGCTGGTGACTGTTCACAGTAAAAAATTACCCTTTTTGTTTACTTATTTAACATTTTCAAGGAGTTGTGGCTAAATGGAGGTGACCTTCACTCTCAGGTCCCATGCACGGGCTCAGCTCCAAGAGCTGCAGTCAAACCACGCTGACTTTCAGCAGCTGGGACTTGGGCCCTGCATTTAATGTCCCTTCCTCACTGCTCATGCACTCACTTTTCCTTGCCAAGATTATATTTGCTTTGCTTCCTCAAGGACTGCTCTAAATATCAGACTTTAAAACAATATGTCTTTTTTCCCCTGCAGAGAACAATATGATATGCCACTGTTGAATTAATATGTCCATGAGAGGTGAATATAATCTCCCCAGTAGATCCCCTTTCCAAAAGATTTATGATTTAATGAATTTTTTATTTCTTACCGGCCTGTAACATTTAGTTGTTTTACACCTAGCAGGGCTCTTTCCCATGGAAGCAAATGAAGGTGGGGGGGATCCCATCATCCTAATTCCAGTTCCTTGCTTTCCTCTCTCTGCCCCCTTGCTGCTGATGCAGATTTCCAGAGCCTGGCTCCTGTCAAAACCTACCCCTGCCATGTTCACATCTCACTGCTAATCTGAGTGTGTGCTGTTTTTGAATTATGTTTATGTAAAAATCAGTGTCTCTGAAAAAATCTTCTCTGCTGCCTGCTTAGCTGCTCCAGGCAGGATTTCTGGCTCAGGATTTGATGTTATGTTCCTCATGGTCACATTCTGGCATTCTCTCAAATAAATGGCAGTAATGCCTCTGACAGCAGATTATGAAGCAGCAAATAACATCCATTGGAAACACCTTTATTTAGTGGAAAGGGTAAGATGGAAATGAACTGTGAAGGGGAGACCCATCTTCTGTAATTATTTGCTACACAGGTCATATTCCTAATTCCACCACCAATTGATTTCTCCTGAAAGCTCTCATTGCATGGAAAATAGCAAATTGATTGCTCTGCCAGCCCTTTCCTCTATGGATCCTGCTGGAATTGTTGCCGCATTATTGCTTGGCTTTGGGAAAGCCTGCTGGGATTGACAGAGAATGCCCTGCCATGCAGGTGGACAAGACCTTAAACCTTTCTCCTGCTGTGTCTCTCTCTCCTCCATCCCTGGGGCTGTCCAAGGAATGCCTGGATGTGGCACTCCATGCTCTGGGCAGGGTGACGAGGTGGGGATCAGTCACAGGTTGGACTCTGATCTTGGAAGCATTTTCCAACCTAAACAATTCTGTGAGTCTGTCTTTGGGTGGACAAAGCCAGAAATGGTTAAAAGCCTGGGTGGCCCAGCTGAAGAAGGCCACGTGGAGCACCATGTGCTTGGAGTTGTCTCTCTGAATCAGAGCTGCTCACCGGCACTTGTCAGGAGGCGAGAGCTGACGGCAGCGTCCCCGCGCCGGACAGGGCCTGGAAAACACAGATCTCTCCCGGCAGCTCTTCACAAAGCTTTCAGCGTGTGCCGCCTCAAACCACGAGTGCTGGAGGCCTGTGACAGCCCAAGAAGCTCAGCTTTATGTTGGAAAATCTTCCTCTTCAATTTGGTCCTTATTGTTGCGGTGCTGAGGCTGAAAATGCAGCCTTGGAGCTGCAGCAGAGATGGGAACCAGTCCCCGAGTGGCTTTTTGCTATAAAAATAAAATATCTCATGAACCTTTGAACTAACAGGTGGGTGTGGGGAGGAGGAAGGGAAGTCCTGAGCTGTGATTTCTTTTTTTGCTTGGTGCAGTGGTTTAGGCTAGGCTAGGGGCAGCAGGAGCCTTGCCCTAGGATGGGTTGTGGTTGCCCTGGCAGCCTCTCCCTGCACTTCTCTTCCTTTTTGTCTGCTTTTAAGAGGTCAGCTTCTTTCTGCCACGGTTTCTCTAGCACTGGCTTTCCCACCCCCTGAGCAGCTTCCTCAGCTTGGGGCACCTCTGTCTCTCTCCATCCTTGTGCAGAGGAGGATTCTGGTTTCCTGGAGTTGCCTGTGAGCACAAGAACCTTTCCTGCCCTGCAGTGGGAGGCTGCTTCTCCCTACTCGCTTCCCCTTGCCTTCCTCATTGTGCGTCTGTTCCAGCACGGACAGGATGGAGCTGGATAGGATACCAGCCCCGGGGCTTCCCTGAGGCTGCTGGCACTGCTGGAGGCAAGTTTGGCTTAAATATCCTGACTGTTCCCTGCTGTTGGGGGAAGGACCAGTGGACCAGGAAGGTCCTGCCAGGCAGGACCAGCGCTGGATATGCACCGCTCGTTTCCTTTCTGCTGCCGTTTCTGAGGTGACTCCTGATGCAGTCACCTGTGTATTCCTTTCGTTAGCGTCAGGGCTCGTTCCTCCATCCATCCATCCATCCATCCATCCATCCATCCATCCATCCATCCCAGCGAGGAAGTGACCAGGAGAGGACAGGACTGGTTCTCTCGGCAGAGGGAGGACGCGGGCACTGCGCATTCATCCCGCAGGAAGCTGGGCTTCGCCTTTGGACACTTCATGGATCACAGCCTGGCTTCCTGCAGGGCTGTCCCAGCCTTTGGCGTGGCTGGGTGGGTGTTTGAGCTCCTGGCAGCGATCTCTCTCTGTGCGTGAGGCTGCTGCTCCCACCTCGCCTCGCTTGTGCAATGGCAGGAATGTTTCCCTTTGTCCCATTCGGATACTTGCTGCGCAATCAAAACGCTCCCCCACCCAACACGATCTGCACTTTGCCTTCTTGGCCTTCTCTCTCACTCCCAGACCCATGTCTTCCCAGCACTCGAAGCTGCCAACTTGAGTTTTTTTACTTTTTATTTTTAATTTCTCTGTTGATTTGAGTAGGCAGAGCTGGGTGTCAGCTTCCATCTGCCTCCCAGCTGGAAAGGGAAGCCTTAAGAGAAAGGGAGGGTGCTTTCAGTCTGTGTTCCCAAAATCAGTAGGGAAAGGCTGTGAGGACTGGGAGAAATTCATGATTTTTTCTCCCCCCTACCCCCATTAGTAAAAACTTATGCTTTTAGAGACAAAAAAGAACACATTGCTGTAATCCAGGCAGTTAAACAAAATATAAATGCATACCAAAGCAGTTAAATTATGATCTGGCTTTCAGTGCTGCATTTTGCCCAACACTGACATGTTGTCATAGACTCCTCCATAATGGGGAGAAAACTGCAGAACTCTGCTTTCCTAAATCATAAAATGGTTTGGGTTGGAAGGGACTTTAAAGCTTATCCCATCCCACCCCGTGCCATGTCCAGGGACACCTTCCACTCTCCCAGGTTGCTCCATGCCCCCTCCAACCTGGCCTGGGACACTGCCAGGGATCCAGGGGCAGCCCCAGTTTCTCTGGGCACCCTGTGCCAGGGCCTGCCCACCCTCACAGGGAAGAATTCCCTCCCAATATCCCATCTAACCTCACCCTCTGGCAGCGAGATGCTGTTTCCCTTTATCCAAAGTCCCTCTTCAGCTCCCTTGGAACCCCTTCAGGCACTGGAAGGCTCTTTAAAGTCTCCCCAGAACATTCTGTTTTCCAGGCTGAACCATCCCCAGCCTGTCTCGTTTCAGTGAGTGATGGATCACCTGGACAGCTGCATCTCCAAGAAGTTGCTGGCCGCAGCAACTGCAATCTGCAATCACATCTCTTGGATCACCTGCTTGGATTGGTGGCAGATACCAATTAATCATGGCAAGCAGGCAGCACCTGGACCTCCTGCTGGTTTTATCTGAGGTTCCCAGCTGTGCTTGCTCTGTTCTAGGGAGGCAGTTTTGTGTCGTGCAGATTTTCAGTGCTGGAACACCAAGCAGAATCTCATTTTTGTAACGAAAAGGGAATCAGCCCTGGCTGTCCTGTGAGGAATGTGCTCCCTATAAAATGATACCTGAAAGCAGGAACCCAGAGAGGGCAGCGAGGGCTCTGCCCTTGGCAAAAGGCAGCAGAGGGCAGGTTGCCTGTCACTCCTGGACATGCAGCAGCTTTGTGGTTCCAGGTATTTTTGGAGAGCTGTGGAAGACTTTGCACTTTTTGATGTTATTTTCTGGCGCACCAAGTAAGGAAAAACCACTCCACTTGCTTTTTTGGCCGAGTGACCAGAGTGCTGCTAGGGTGCCTTTAGTTTTGGTTTGGATTTTTTTTTCCCCTCAGATTTTCAAAGCCTTGGCTAACTCAAGCCAAGTTCTTCAGCCCGTGCTTATTTTTAAACCTAATCCTGTCGCTCTCTGACATCACTGTGCTTCAATCCCACCGACATCCGTGGACTTGGGCAAGCACTCGGAATTCAAGTGGATGCTGGAACACTTTGCTCAGTGACAGCTGTGAAGTTGGGAGGAGCTCATCCAGGGAGAGAGGGGGGTCAGGAAGGGACATGTGACACCTTTATCCCACCCTTTCCATCTGTGGATGGTGGGACACTCATCCCTCTGTTCTTGTTCCCTGGCACCCAAACCAGAAAGGACCCCAAAGCCCATCCAGTTTCTCTGGCAGGAACACCCTCCACTATCCCAGGTTGCTCCAAGCCCCATCCAACCTGGCCTGGAGCACTTCCAGGGATGGGGCAACCACAGCTTCTCTGTGCCAGGGCCTCATCCCCCTCCCAGGAAAGATTTTCCCCCTCAATATCCCATCTAAACTTTCAGTTTGAAGCCATTGCCCCTCATCCTGCTAATTGCCTGTGGATATAGGGTGATGTGCCTTTTGGGAAACAAAATACAATGTAAAGCAATTATTTTCTACATGTCTTTGGGATTCTTAGATGGAAGTTACATAACACAAAATGTGAAGCTCTTGCAAAAAAATAGAGGTTCTTTTTCAGAAAAGCTGCTTATACTTTCTATATTGCAAATGTTAATCGAAGGCATGTAATTATCAAAATGATAAATTCTTGGGGATGAGGGAAGGAATTGTGCTGGTGAAATGGGATATTTATCCTTCACCTTCCAATGTGATAAGTCTCCTTTCTGATGAAGGCTTTGGATGCTTGGGAACTTGGATAGCCAAGCCTCTTCCAGCAGGATCTTCTGCTGGCCTTGCAAAGATTCTCATCTCCCAGCTATCATAAACGGCTTCGAATCTTGTCTACAACTTGCCATTTTTCATTGCAAAATCATAGGGTTTTTAAAAATATTTACAAAAAACCCCAAAAAAACCAAAAACACACAAAAAGAAACCTTTATTAAGTGTTCTTATTAAAAACCAGTGGCTGAATTTCTGGGGGCAGGTTCAAGGGCTAAACTCCAGCCCTGTATCTTCCAAAAAGTCGCGGTTCAAAGGTGCCTGCTAAACTGCATGTGCTGAGGTGATTTAGGAGCTGAAGGTGGGTGTGGGCTCAGGGGGAGGGTTTGGGGGCCCAGCCCTGCCCTGCTGCTTTGGGAGATCCCTGGGAGCTGTCAGGGCCCGTCTAATCGCATTTTCCCCGGGGCAGGCAGCCTGACTGACCCCCCTTGCCCTCACCTTCCCCGTGCTCAGGAGCCGGGCAAGGAGAGGCATTTTCACTTGGAGTCAGTGACTCCCTGCCTTCTTGTTGCTTTCCTTTGCCCTTGGGCACGGAGCAGAGGCGAGGATTTGCTGCCTCCCCTTGCCTCGTCTACCTCAATCCTTTATTGCAGCGGGGAAAAACCAAATCAAAATAGAAAACAACTAGAGACATGCGGCTTTATTTTCTTCTCCCCCACTTACATCTGTTTTGTGCTTTTCCACCATTAAAAATCTTTTTTCTCTTCTTGTTTCCTCTCTTCTTTCTTCCTCCCCTTCTCTTCCATCATCTTTCCCCCTCCCCTCTCTTCTGTATTTTTCTCTCCTTTTTTCTCTTTTCCCTTGTCACTTTTTCTTTTTTCACTTTTTTCTTTTTTCACCTTTTCTTCTCTTTTTTCTTTCTTTGCCCCTCTTTTTCTGCTTTCTCCACTTTTCTTTCCTTTTCTCTCCTTTTTCCATTTTCCTCTTTTTCTTTCCACTCCTTTTCTCATTTCCTTTTTTATTTTCCTCTCTTTTTCTCTTTTTTCTTCCCTTCTTTTTCTTTTTCCTCTTCTTCTCTCCTTTTTTCTCCTTCTCTCCTTTTCTCTCCTTCTCTCCTTTTCCTTTCCCCTTTCCATTTCTTTTTATCTCCTTCTCATTTTCTCTCTTTCCCTCACTTCCATCTCTCTTTGCCCCTTTCTCTGCTTTCTATTTTCTCTACTTTTCTTTTTCCTTCTCTTCTTTTTCTCTTATTTTTCCATTTTACTTTTCTTTCCTCTCCTTTTCTCATTTTTCCTTTTTCTATTTTCCTCTTTCCCTCTTTTTCCTTTTCCTCTTTTTCTATTCTTTTTTCTTCCTTCTATTTCTCTTTACCTCCTCTGTCTTCCTCTTCTGCTTTTCCTCTTTTCCCCTTTTTCCTCCTTCTTTCTCTTTTCCTCCTTTTTCTTTTTCCTCTTTTCTTCTGCTTTTCTCTCATTTCCCCTTTCTGTCCTTAATTTTCTATTTCCTCTTTTCTTCTTTTTCTCTCCTTTCCTTCCCACTCTTTTTCTCTCCTTCTCCCCTTTCCCTCTCTATTTTTTTCTGTCCTTATTTTCTCCCCTTCTCATTTTCTCTCTTTCCCTCACTTCCATCTCTCTTTACCCCTTTTTTTTTGCTTTCTCTTTTCTCTGCTTTTCTCTCCTTCCTTCTCTTTTTGTCTCCTTTTTCCTCCCTCTACTTATTTTTCCTCATTTTTCTTTTTCCTCTCCCTTTACTCTCCTCCCCCCTCTTTTTTTCTCCGTTTCCCTCCCTCTATTTCTTTTTCTCTACTCTCCTTTTCCTCTCCCTTTTCCCTCTTTCTCTATTTCTTTTTCTCTCCTTCTCATCTTCTCTTTCCCTCGCTTCCGTCTCTTTCCCCCCCTTTCTTCTGTCTTTTCTCCCCCCTCTTTTTTTTTTCTTTTTCCTCCCTCTATTTCTTTTTCTCTCCTCATTTTCTCTTTCCCTTTTTTCTTCTACCTTTTCTCTCCTCCCCNTGCGCTGCGGGACCCCTGGGCGGTCACACCGCGCCCGGCCCGGTGCCCCTGAGCGCTCGCAGGCTCCGCCGCGTCCCTCTGGGCTCGCACTGGGTGGGGGGAGCCTCTCCTCCTCGCCCCCACCTCCGTGGCGGGAGGGTCTGGGCGAGCTTGGAGCGGCCGCCGCTCCCCTGTGGGTGTCTCTGCATGCCCAGGTGCGGGCT
>VXBS01000459.1:8353-47394 GCA_013400255.1 Sitta europaea | reverse complement strand
TCTCTGCATGCCCAGGTGCGGTCTCGGCTCCGCTCCGTCCCCTGCGCTTGTTGCTCGTTTGTTCGGCTCGGAGCTGCGGGAGAGTTTGAATGTGCCGGGCCCGGGCTGGCAAAGCCCCTTGCGGGCATGGGTGGCCTCTTGCGGTGGCCGCCTCCGCAGGCTGGAGAGCCGGCACACGGCAGGGGTGCGGATGGGCGAGTGACAGCCGTCCCGACTTTTCCTGGCCTGGCTCATTTGCTTCTCGGTTTGGGCCGGGCAAAGCCCAGCTTGCCCACACCCCTGAGGGAGGCAGGAGCTGCGGGATGCTCTGGGAAGCTCCCCGAATTGCTGAGGGCCTGGACACTGCCGTGCCGTGCTGGGCTGCCCTCCTAGGCGGGGATGCTGGTGCTTGTTTACTTTGCACCACCTGCGGGTCCCGGGCAGGACAGTGGGATGGGGAGGGTGCAGTCCTGCAGGCTGCAGCAGCTCTGGGTGTTTGGAGCAGGATTTTGGGTGCGTCTCCTTTCAGTCACGTCCTAACTCCTGTAAACTATCAGCGACTGCACTCAGCGCCTGTGCCTGCCAGGTGAAGGGGTGATGGCCTGCAGGAGTTTTGCAGTGTCGTGGACGCAAATTACAGTCCGAGCTTCCTCCACGAGTTTTTCGGATGCTGTGCTGTCTGCAGAGAGCGCTGAAGGTGTTTCTTTAGGAGCACGGAGTGGCTTTATTGAGTTTGTCTGGTGGGTTCCCCCCCGTCCTTCCCAGCTAATCTGGGTGGGAGTTGGAGCTCAGGTTACAGCAGCTAACCCCAGACTACAGCCCGGTTTGTGGGGCTGTAATCTGTGAGCACAGCCCTCCTCCCCGGAGGGACCTGGAGCCTGGGAGGCCGGCTCGGTTTCGGGTTTTTATTGCCGCGCAGGCAGATGGATGCACGTGTGTGCAGCAGCCGGGCTGGGCTCGGGCTGAGCATCCTTCCTGCTCCCTGACATCCCCAGGGTGGCTCTGAGCCAGCAGCTGCGGTTGTGGTGGCCGTGGTGTCCCCAGTGTTGGTGTGAGCCCGAGCTCCAAGGGCTCTCTGCTGCCCTGTTGTTGCCTCTCTGTGGGAATCTGACACCCTTCAGCCAGGTTTGAGTTTCTTCTGCCTGAGGTATGTGCTGGAGGCTGGCTGGTCACCGTCCTGGGCTGGATTGGGGTCTCGGGATGTGGGTCTGTTCCTCCTGCTCTGCTCCCCTTGCTGCCCCCAAATACCAGCAGGAGCTGGTGGCCTTTGCCATGGGGCTGAAAGTTTTGTGGCTTTTAGGGAGTTTGCTTTGATTGCTGCAGGGTTTTGAGCTCTAGGGACTTGGGGATGGTGCTGCTTTTCCCTATGCATGAGAGCTTTGGAAAGTGTGTGTGCTGGGGGTGCAGTGGGATGCTGGGTGAGGTCGGGCAGGAGCCCCATCCCTCTGTCCCACTTACAGCCCTGGGATGGAGTGAACATCCAGGGGACGCATCCACCCCTGCTACCTGCAGCACCGGGGTGGCACTGGCAGCTCTAGGGGGGCCTGTCTGAAGGGGGGAGGATCAGCCCTTCTGCCCTGCATAGTTAAATCACTCTGCTTTCCCGAGGTGGACACAGGATAGACCGTCCCAGGAAGGAGAGCTGCCACTGCCTCAGCTCCTCTTTAGCCAGCGTTTTAGTCAAATCCACGCTTAATTTAGTCCGAATCTCGGCTCTGTCTTTCATCAGGCCAGCAGGATGAAAGCCATCGGCCAGATCTCCTCACGGGGCCAATTTGGGCCTGTTTGTGGAGAGATTTGATCTCCCCTGAATGGGTGCACGGCCCCCCTCATTGTTAGTGCCACCAGCTTCCCCTCTGCTGGGACAATAGTGCCTGGAGTCCTCTCGGGTAATCTCCCCCCCTTATCTCCCTTCTCTTCCGTAGCCTCTGTCCCTGACAGGCAGGAGGGTGGGAGCTTTGGGAAGAGCCAATTATGCAGATGGAGAAGGAGAGGTGCTGTGTCAACCAAGGACCCTTTTTGGGGAGAGGGGCTGAGAAGAGGACGTTCAACACATCCAAGCTCTCTTCTGCTTACCTTCCCTCTGTGCTCCTGGGAAGCCCTACCAAGAGATTCCATGGTTGGGGTCAGGGATATTTGGAGATCCTCTGTTGCTTTCTGGTCTCTTGGCCACACTGGCCTTGCCCCAGGATGCTCCCTCTCCTTCTGGGGCTGTGGTCACGGGGAAGAGCATTTTTGGGGATGCTGGCTGACCTGATGGTCCAGCTTAGGTGAAGCCATGAGGGAGCAAGGATCCATCCCTTGGAAACCCACCTCTGCAGCTTTATTTTGACACATTCCAGGCTGGATCCTGTGCTCCAAAACTGGGCTGGGTGAAGCATGGTGGGCACAGGCCTGTGGCTGTGGGTGGTATTGAGGGTCCCAGAGAGGGGTACAGCATTTTTATGCCTCCCCAAAAGCACAAGGACAATTAGCAGCCTATCTTGGGCTTTCGTGTGAGCCATCAAGATCTGATGGGCTTTTCCTTTCTGCTGGTGAGGAAGTTAACAAGTTGCTTTGTCCACTGCCTGCTGGTAGAAGAAAGCACAAAGAGGCAGCAAAAGTGGATGTAGAAAAGCAAAGGTGGGGAAAGGAGGCAGTTGTGGAGCCAGCCATGATGGGGGGGTGTTTTGAAATCAAAGCACTCTTCTAAAAAGAAAACTTAAGCCCAGCAGATCTACTCAGCAGTCAAGCTCCGAGTTTTGTTTTTTTCTTTTCTCAAAGCTTTGTAATGATTGTTAAATGCAGGAGATAGTTAATCTCATAGAATTTGAGGGGAGAGGGGAGGGAGGATGGGGCAGAATTTAAATTTGATCTTGGATAGGGGTACAAAGCCCCTTAGTTCCCTACTTGTACTTACTGCAGCTGTAGCTGGGCTTGACAAGATGCTGACCAGAGCCTGTGGTAAATGTTTTACGGTACTGTGTTTTAGCCAGATCAATTCTACTGTGCTTGAGGGAGTGCAGATAAAATGGCTTAAAGATTCCCCTGCCGAAAGCAATAGGACCATCATTTATGCCAGAGGAGACAGGTTTAGTCGCCTGACATTTATTTGGCCGCGGTGTACTTTGCAGATTTCACACCCGGGGATGATAGCCAACCTGATGATGTCAGATGTGAGCTGGAAGAGAAGGAAAAAAAAATCACACAAAATCTAGTGCTGCTCCTCTTTTTTTTCAAGGGGATGAGTTTTGCCAAGTGTCTTGGTGGTTTTACTCCCTGGAGCTCTTTAGTGGAAGGTGCCTGGCAAGAGCGGGATGTTACTGAAGCGGTGCGTCCTGGTATGACACGGCAGCAGAAATAGCTCCATAATTTACGTCATTTCTTTCAATCCTGTTTTGCCTGTAGGTCATTTGGAGTCCAATCTGAGCGACCATGAGCGCGCTTGACTTGACTTCCATCCTGGATTTCCTGGAGACGGCCAACTTGACGGAGATCAACTGGACGTGCAACAATGGCGAGTGCATCACGGTGGACGCGACGTCATGCCCTGGCACGCTCAACAAGAGCGCCCTGCTCTACACCCTGTCCTTCTTCTACATCTTCATCTTCGTCATCGGCCTAGTGGCCAACTCAGTGGTGGTGTGGGTCAACCTCCAGGCTAAAATGACCGGCTATGAAACCCACCTGTACATCTTCAACCTGGCCATCGCCGACCTGTGCGTCGTCATCACCCTTCCCGTGTGGGTTGTCTCACTCGTTCAGCACAACCAGTGGCACATGGGGGAAATCACGTGCAAGATAACTCACCTGATATTTTGCATCAACTTGTACAGCAGCATCTTCTTCCTGGCATGCATGAGCGTGGACCGCTACCTCTCGGTCGCCTATTTCACCAACTCCAGCAGCCGCAAGAAGAAGATCATCCGCCGCTGCATCTGCATCCTGGTGTGGCTCCTGGCCTTCTCCGCGTCCCTCCCGGACACCTATTACCTCAAGACGGTCTCTTCCAACAACGAGACTTACTGCAGGCCCGTTTACCCTGAAGAGAGCTTCAAGGAGTGGTTTATTGGCATGGAGCTCATCTCCGTGGTGCTGGGCTTCCTCATCCCCTTTCCCGTCATCGCCGTGTTTTATTTCCTCCTCGCCAAGAGCATCTCCGCCTCCAGCGACCAGGAGCGCAAGAGCAACGGGAAGATCATCTTCTCCTACGTCGTGGTGTTCCTGGTGTGCTGGCTGCCCTACCACGTGGCCGTCCTGCTGGACATCTTCTACAGCCTTCACTTCATCCCCTTCAGCTGCCAGATGGAGAACTTCCTCTATGCCACCCTGCACATCACTCAGTGCTTCTCCCTAGTCCACTGCTGTGTCAACCCCATCCTGTACAGCTTCATCAACCGTAACTACAGATATGAGCTGATGAAAGCCTTTATTTTCAAGTACTCTGCCAAAACTGGCCTCACTAAACTCATTGACGCCTCCAGAGTGTCAGAAGCAGAGTACTCAGCTCTGGAGCAAAATGCCAAATGACTGCAACCCCAGAAAGAAACTTCCCTGACTCTCTGACCTGATGTGTTTAGGATTTTTTTTGTGTGTGTGTTTTACAGTTTGTTGTTTTGTTTTTTTTTTTTTTTTTACCCCTTCCTTTCAATGTGCTTGTTATGAACGGGGCGTGAATTCCAGCCTACAAAAGAGAGAGGACAAAATGTAATTTAAGAGTAGGATCAGTTGCAAAGTGGAAGTGGTACCAAAATGAAAACCTTTTCTCCTCCTAGCCCAGTGTGGACTCCTCAACAACGCTATGCAAATGGAAATTACTTCCTAGCAGACAAAGCCATTGTGTACAATAGATAACATGGATAAGCTTCTCCTTCCACGTCTTGATTTCCTCTTGTCTCCTTGTATATGTTTATATATATAGTGTGTCGTATTTAAAAGCTTGAGACTTTATTTTCTGCCTCTTGGTGTACCTTATACAAGTGTATTTGAAAGTTAAATATATTTTTATCATGTATTTGAAGTATATTGCTGATGAGTGTATCCAGAGTGCTGTAGTCTGAGTGTTAGGCGGCCGTTTGGCTCCAAGAGGTTGCTGATAAATAGGATGGAAATGATCTCTTGGGAGCATCCTCCCTGGCTGGCACACTTTATGGACCGTGGCTTTATGTGGTGTCACACCCACATGCTGGAGCATGAAATATATGTAGTGTAATATAGCTGCCATCATGTTAAAGTTAACAGTATTGTCAGAGTCCTCAACTCCTACACCCCTGCTTCACCAGGCTGTATCCTCCTGCACAGAGTGAGTGATCTTACTGCTGAGAGTTGTCTCTATTTGTAAGTTATTTTTGTAAAATAAAGATCTGAGGAAAAAAAAAAGTACCTGTGCCTACCAGTGGTTTGACTTGCCAGCCTTCTCCCCAAGAAAAAACAAAACAAGGAGGAATCTCCAGGCCACCCTCTATCCTTTGGTACAGGAGCGGGCAGGTCAGTCAGAGTTTTCCTAGTGCTTGGTGGCCAGAAAGAACTGATGGAGGAATGGGAGATGGCACTGGAAGGGGGTGGGAAGAGTGGGTCTGTGCTGGTGGGGAAAGTAAAACTGATGGATTTATAAGGTAAAAGCTGCTAGGAATAATGGAAAGCTGTGTTTGTGGCTTAGAAATAAACACAGGGAAGGAAAATAGGGAAGTGTGCAGATGGAGCGGATATTTGGACTAATCCAGGTTCAGCCCTCTGTGGTTTTTGCCGGCAATGGAATTGGGGGGTTAGCAGTCCTGACAGCACTAAATCCCTTTTTATCTCTTCTTCCCTTTGTTGTGGATTTGCAGTGCCGTGGTGTCCGAGTGTGGGGCAGGATCCAGGCGCTGCGGGATGCCTGAAGTGGAGCTTTAAGCCAGCAAAGCACTTGAATCATGGCCGTGTTCCCCTCAGGACAAGGTATTTAATGTCAAATCAGTGATGTCTCCCAGCCGTGTTTGCTGCTCCAGGGCAGTGCTACGCTTAAATTCCTGTTCAATCCGAGCATGCCCTCATCCCTCTGCGATCCCAACAGCCAAACGATTTGGGAATGGCTGTATTTTGTTTCTTTATGCATGGTCCATTACTGCCTCCTCAAAGGTCTTCCTGTAAAAACAGATGTTAAGTCTGCCATCCCCTCCTCCTACTGGTGTTGCTAAAAAAGCATTAGTCCATTCCCAAATGGGGAGAAATCCAAAAAGGAAAAGGATTTCTGGTTGTGGAGAAGCTGTCAGGATGGAGTGCAGGTGCAGCTTTTTGTGCTGATGCTTCTTGTACACTGCGGATATTTTGAGCTTCCTGTAAACCTTAAGATGCTGCTGAACTGCAAGGAAAGTTCTCCCTTGTGCTGGCACTTGGAAATGGTTAATGCTGAGAAATTAATCTCCTGCTTTAGCTGGGCTTTGCTTCCCTTCCCTCAGCATCCCTGTGTGCAGCTGCGTGTCCTCCCCAAAGGTGCTGGATACTGCTCTGGCATCCTGCTCCTGTCTCATTTTAGAGCAGCAGGACCGTGTCAGTTCAGGTTCCCTCTTGGGCAGTGGGTTGTTCTCACGTGGTGCTGCAGCTTTACACTGGCAGAAACTCACAGAATGTTTTTTTTCCCTTTCTCTCTGCAGTTTGGTATTCACAGAGCGGCGTCAGCCCTGCACATAGCCCGGGTGGTGCTGAGTGTTGGGGAGATCCTGCAGGCCTGCTGCTCAAACCATGCTGATAAAGTCTCCAGGCCTCTTCCTTGGGGAGGTGAATCGTGGTGTGATGGTGCCTTTTCCAAGAGCAGGGTCAGACAGGGAGCAGGGAAAGGTCAGGACCATGACCCTTGCTGTCAATACTGTGCATGCATGGATCCTTTCCAGCTCCTTGATGGGAAAAGCTGGAGCTGAGGATTCACCTTGTCCCTTGAAAGGACAACTGGGGCTGGGAGGCAGCACCCCCTTGCACCAGCAGTTGGGGAAGTGGGAGCATTGTCCTCTCCAGGAACTGGCACTGCTGAGTGGCCCTGAGGTGGCCTTGACTCTGTGGGAAGGGGGGGAGTGGGCAAAGGATGGGAAATGGGTGGAGGACAGAACAATGTGGGGGGACAGGAGAGATGGAGTTTGTAATTGTGTATTTCTCTTTAGGAGTTTGGTTTCATGCTAAAAATTCTCAAAAATCAAACTGACAGAGGTGTAATAGCTAAAAACTTGGCTGTGTTCTAGGAAGCTTTACTCCTGTGGGACACAATATGCCAGCTGGTGTTTGCACTGAGACCAAAGTGTGAGTCTGGACTGCTTGGAGACTGAAATGAGGGAATTTATCAGCAGGTGAGTGAAAATAGGTGTCTTCTGTGATGTGACTGTGACTTAGTGATTGATGTGATGGCTGCTGTCACTTCTTTGGCCAAACATCCTGAGCCTGGAACTTGGGCTGTTCAGGAAGGATTTCTTCATGGAAAGGCTGCTAAGCATTGGAAGGGGCTGCCGAGGGGAGTGGTGGAGTCCCCATCCCTGGAGGTGTTCAAGGAAAGACTGGGCGTGGCACTTGGTGCTCTGGGCTGGGTGACAAGGTGGGAATTAATCACAGGTTGGTCTTGGCTGGAAAAGATCTGTCAGACCATCTAAATGGTTCTGTTTTATGAAGGGCCCCTGCTTCCCCCTGCTGTGGCTTTGTGGCTTGCCGTGCCTGGGGATCTCTCTTGTTCCTCTGACAGCTGCAGGTGTCCATGGGGATTCAACTCTTGCCTTTTCCAGGAGGTCAGATTTGCTGTGTTAAGGCTTGGCTGGAAAAACAAGTATAAATCAAACATAATCCATAACCTGGAGCAAGTCTTCCTGCTTAACTCTTGGGCTTTCTGGTAGAGCATCTCCACGTGCCTCGGAGGCAGGCACTGAGCAAATAAAAATACATCTGCTCCATGAGAAAGGCTTTATTTCTCTTCTTCCATAGAAAGAGCAGTGCTGCTTTATTGTTCCTTAAACACAGCTTTCCTTTTATGAGCCATAAACGACATTCAGGTGTAGCACAGTGACTTTAAATCAGCTCCTCTGGCATTATGCAGATAATGTACTGTAAGAAACACCCAACTGGCCCCTTTCTCCTCGTGCTAATTCATGGTTTCAGTGCTGCTGACTTTAGGTACTCTCCTTTCACGAGTTCACTGAGCATAAAAGCCAGTTAAAATTCCTAAGAAGCAAGAAATAACTCAGCTGTGAGCAATATTGAAGCACGTGGGGGCGGGGGCAGCGCTGCCAAAGGCCAGCTCTTAATTCTGTTTCTGAGAGTTTCTCCATGACAAGAGTGGAGCTGGTACTTGAAAAAGTGAAGGGGTGTGGGGCTGAGCAGGGCAGGATGTGATGGGGATGGGTTTTGGGGGGGAGCTGGTGTGTGCAGAGCCCTGGGTTTGCCTTTAGCCTCCCTCCTCCATTAGGATGTATGGCTGAAGAGCATCTGAGCCAGAGTCTGCTCCGACTTACACCCTGGATTTACAGTAGGATAATGCTGCTGATTTAAAAGGAGCTCTCTGGGATTTATAGGGCTTTTTATAAGCAGGATCAGGAATTTTAGCCATAATCCTGTGCAAATGTATGGGTGTGAGTGGTGATGTGTGCATCTGCGTGGCTAATGCAGAGTAATACCCACATCCAGGCAGAACTCAGAGATGAAATCTCAGCAGAGGATAACCATGGGAGTTTGCTCCCACAAAAGTACTTGCATTACAGGATTGTAATGGGATTCAAACCAGGCTCCCAAAGATCCTGGCATGGATAAGCCAGCTGTAACTCTAAAACACATGGCTGACTCTCCAACACCCACTGGCACGAGAAAAATCAGCCTACTCCTACTTTGGTAGTTGCTGCTTGAAAGCAATTTTTTTTTTCCCTCATAGAAATCTTGATCTCTGTTTTTATTGTGGGAAATAACATGCAAGGCCTTAGCTAAAGGAAATGCTGGAACTTTACAGTGCCAAGGAGATACCAACGTCCCAGTGAAGTGAGTCCAGGGAGACCCCTCAATCCTAAAACACTGAGCAAGATGGCACTGGAGTGAGCATCAGAGTAAGGCTTCTTGGGGGTTTTAACTCACTAAAAAGGTACAAGAAAGCACTGGGAAAGCAACCAGACCCTCTGCAGATGATGCTTCTTGTCATCCTCTGGTTTGAAGCCAACTCTGATGATGGATGGTGCCTCTTGCTTTTAGGTTAAGGGGGGAAAACAAACCCCAAGCCCCTCTCGTGTTTGCTGTCTGTACAGTGCTATTTCCAGACTAAAGAAAAAGTTAAATTACATTTTAACAGAACAATACTGACAACAGCAAAAGGTCAGGAAACTTTCACGTAAGGTCACCCTATCGATTGCAGCAGTGAAAGGAGAGACATCAAATACTTGGCCATGAAAGGCTGAAAAGAAGTAAATTCAGCATGAGATATTGAAACCCAAGCCTCTTTCATATGTGGCAGAGCCTCTGACATAGCAGGTTTACTGTTCAAGCTGAGATATGTTGCCTTGCCAACATATATTCTGAGTTACCCAAGCAGATTTAATGTTTTTGCAGTGGTGACTTTTCCCTTTTTTTTTTTTTGGGGGGGGGGACAGACTGCTTTTCTTTTTCTTTTCAAAAAAGAAAAAAATTGTTGTAGAAGATTTCAAACCTACCTAGGAAATGACCTTAATCAATTTAGTTCCACCGATGAGTATGAAAACCTCAGATCTTTCTTTTTGCTTTCTCTGAACATTGTCCTGCCTGCATTGAGCATGGTGACCGAGGCACAGCTTGACAGAAAAGTGTGTTTTGTTTGTTGTTTTGTTGTGGGGTTTTTTTTTAATCCATCCAAGTGGCAGCTCTGTTTTGTCCAAGGGGATTGACATGACTGACAAGTGTTTTGAATTTCTAAGCTCCGAGGTCTCCAAATGTATGAAAAGCGAATGACACACACATAAAAATGTAAATCTTTGCAAAACAAGCACCAACTACACACAAAAAACATAACAATTCTGCAAAAGGGTGACAGACGCTGCATTCATTCTGGTTTTTTTTTTCCTTTTCCCCTCCCTTTTTAATAAGCCAGTGTTTCTGGGCCACCTACAGGCACATTTGTGTCTCCTGCAGTGGGGAATCAGGATGCACAATAAGGCAGAGTCAGGGCTGTGCATCAGGGTGGGTCCTGCTGCAGCTCCCATTGGCACCAGCTCCCAGGATCCCTTCCCATCAGCTCTGTGTCCACTGGGGTCACTCCCTGGATCATGAGCCAACAGGCACACGACCCTCCAGTGTCCCCATTATCTGGGCTTGGGCTGGGGGAGTCCCAGGGGAGTGAAGTGAAGCCACAGGGCAGGACTGTGCCCCCCAACCCTGGGCATCCCAGAGAGCAGTGTCCAAATGTTCCTGGAGCTCTGGCAGCCTTGGGGCCATGCCCATTCCCTGGGGGAGCCTGGGCAGAGCCCCATCATCCTCTGAGGGAAGAATGTGTTCCAATATCCAGCCTGACCCTCCCCTGGTACAGCTCCATGGCATTCCCTCCTGTCACTGGTCACCACAGAGTGAGCAGAAGGTGTGAGAGGGAGGGAAAGGCACATTTCTGGTCACCCAAGCAGCAAGCTGGCTTCTCTCTTCTTCCAGGCATCCCATCACAACCTTGTTGTCACTCACTGTCCTGGGCAAAGACTGTTCAGCACAGGATTATCCAAGACAGCCATATGGAGTTACTCCAGAGAGTATTTTAATCATTTTTGCCTCCTGGTAACTTATCTGAGACCAGACCACCTGAATGCAGGATGTGACTCCACAGAGCAGACCTGGAACCCTCTGGGGCATGGCCCTGCTCCCTCCTGGCTCTCTTTTCCCTTGTGGCAGGATCAAAGACTTGGGAATGCTGCACTGTGTGGAGGATGCTGGGCCCCCAGTGACACCATCAGGGGCTCTTGTCCCCAGCTCAGCCGCCCTGTTCCAGGGCTGGCTGGAGTCTCAAGGTCGTGCCTTCAGTGGGTGACAGTTTTATAAAGAGGAGTGGTGGTGGGGAGAGAGGTTTTCTTCCCATTTCCCGTCCTGTCTGGCCTGGTGAATGCCAGGTTTTGGTTGAAGGGTTTGGGAGAGCAAGGGAAGCAGTCAGTTGGAAAGGCCGATCCCGCAGCTTCCCCTCAGTTCAGCTCCAGTGCTTCCTCATGGCTGCTTTAGGGGAAGTTGGCTGGCAGAGGAGAATCCATACCTTCCCTTTGCACTCCATCCATAAAACACCAGAGTGTTTTGGATTCCTGCTTCCAGGAGAGAATAGCCCTCATTGTACTCCTGGAGAATAAAATAGGAGAGGGAGATTCTTCCCTGTGCACGCTCGGCCTCCCTTGGCTGAGAGGCAGCTTCACTCACCCACTTTTGGGTTTTGGCATTTTTTGAGGATTTCTAAACCTTGCCTGAGTTGTGTCTGTCTGTGGAGCAAATGCCAGGCATTCTTGGCTCGATCTAATTACGAGATGAGGGTGATGGATCCTACAAGAAAGGACGGAAAGTAGATTTTTCCATCAGCAGCCCTGGTAGTCTGCTGTCTTCCCTGGGCACCATCTCAGCTCCTTTGCACCTGGTGATCTCTTGGCCCTGCTTCTGCGAAAGATACTTCATGATGAATGCCTGGATTTCAGGTTGGAAACTCCCAGACAGGTGAACACCCTGTGAGTCTGAGAGGGGTGACTGCTTGGCTCAGCCCCTGGAAGTCTGGATGCAAACCTGAAGTGCATTAAACCTTCTCCAAGAGTGGGGAGTGGGGGGCGTTCACACTTTGAAAAGCTTTCTGAGCTTTCCAGTGTGCTGCTTCCAGTCAGGCTGGAATCCAAAAGTGCAAAGGCCCGTGAAAGTGATTAATAAGGAACAAAAGCCAGACCCTGAGACAGGTTCAGCTCCATGAGAGCTCTGAAAGTGTGGGCTTGCAGCAGTCTCAGGCTTTGCTCAGGTAGGTTTGCTCTTGGAGAGCTGGAAATCCATTTTTCACACTGCATTCACTTCCAGGTGCTGTTTGTATAAGAGTTAGGAATGTCTCCAGGTGTAAAATTTCCAGTGTCTGCTGGCATCCGTGTCTTCTATTCCTCCATGTGTCTGGAAAGTCTGGTCCAGGCAGTTTGGGGAAGTGCAGGGGATTTACTTGCAGGGTGGGTAACTGCTCCTGTACACGTGGCCTTCTCCCTGAGCTTCCCATAGATCTGGTGACAATCTTTTTTCCCTGAAGTCAGTGAGAAATTCCTAGACACCTCTCAGCCTGGATTTCTTCCTAGGAAGTTCTGTGATTCCCCTTTGCTCTGTGAGACCACAGCTTGTAGCCCGTTGGAAAGGAGAGGCTGTTTCCCATTTGTGCCAAGGAATGTCTGTGCAGGAAAAGAGGCCTTTGGAAGTGGTACAACCCCAAAGATGAATTGTTGTCACACAGACTGTGAAAGGAAGCAATGTACAGCACCAGAAATATTACTTGGGATCTGACAAATCCCTTCTCCTTCCCTTTGGTAAGTGACCAACCCTTTCCACTTTCCAAGCAGTTGGAATACATCCATGTCGCTGGGGAGCTGAAGCTGTCTTAGCTTGCAGGGTGATAGAAAAGGGAACTTTAAATGAACTGCAGGTTTGTGTTACATGTGTTGCACATGCTATACCTTCCTGCAGGGAGTCCTCCCGAGCTGATTTAATCACCTTTCCCCTTCCACTGACAGCTGGAGTTGTGCAGTAGAGGAAGATTATAAAGGAGAACAGCTCAAAACAAGGCTCTGAGGTAACCCATCAACCCATTCCTCGTAGGAGAGGGATGGAGACAACTGCTGGGGGAAGAGCAAAGCTGTTGACTGTTTCCAGGACCTGTGGTTCATGGCTAAGGAAGGTTTTTTTATCCCCTTTGCTGCTCTAAGATATAAATTAAGCTGCCCTCTTAACCAGAAACACATTCAGTTCTGACTTTGAGTCAGCTCAGGTGTTGTTTGAGCTTTATCATAGTGTGCAGCCTCTCTGGGTGCTCCTGTTGTTCATTTCCAAGGAATGAAGGTGAGAGCTTGGATCTGGGAGAGCCAAGAAGCCCACGTTGAAGTGGAAGGGCTGTGTTTAGCAGCAGTATCTGCGTGATAGCCAGCACTGCATTCACCAGGATGGATAAAACTGATAAAGGTGTTTTTCTGAATTGGCTTCACTGTTCTCTGCCTCCTGTGCTCTTCTTGCCCTCCTCCTGTAAACCTGAGGCTGGGAAAGTTCTTTTTCCTCCAATTCCTCAGCCTTCTCTCTGCCTTACAGGCAGGAGTTGAGCCCTGTCCTACCTGGTGCCACAGGCTCTGGGCCAGCCAGCTCCTGAAATCCAGCAGGGCTGGAACGACCACCAAGCTCTCTGCTCATCTTTTCCAGCCCCTTTCCTGCTGAGGGATGTTTCTCTGGGCCCGTGACAAGGGGTGACACTTTGTAAAAGCCATTTTGTAGCTGGTAAGTGCCTCAGGCCTCCCTGGTGCACTGGTGGTCCCACTGCCAGCAGTGGGAGTTTGCAGGATGCGATATCTCCTGGTAGATTATCCAGGACATTTATCTGGAAAACCAGACAAGCCACTCTCCAGGCTAAAAGCAGGTCTGTTTTCCCCCAGTTGTGTCCGTGCTGGTTTTTCCAGGGGTGTCTGTGCCTCACGTGCTGATAAAAGCCATGTGCTCCCCAGCATTCCTGGGGGGATGTGCCTGCCCTGGCAGCAAGCCTTGAGCTGCTGGAGTCCAATTCCTTCTCCCTCCATCTGGAAGCCTCTTGGTAGGTGATCCCAGCCCAGGTGGGGGCTTCCCATCCATTCCCAGCTATTCACAAAGATGTGGAGGTCTCTTCTCTTGGCTGTCACCCCTGGAGGTGCCTTTTCCTTGTGGCTCCTGAGGGACAGGCTGCCCACAGCTCCTTCCAACCCATGTTTGACAGACTGAACCAACTTCTTGTGAAACCCCTCCAAGAGAATTGAAGTCTCTTTTGGTTTACAGTGCAATCCACTGACTTCTTTTATTCCTTCACCACCAGCAGCCAGTTGTTTCTGTGCAAGTCTAACACAGGTTAGTAATATGTCATGGAATAAAGTTATAGGTTTTTCTCCAGTGCCAGACACTTGGAAGCATCTGGTGAGATAGGGAAGTACCCAGGGTGGATAAATCATGTTTAAAAAGCCTGCAAATTTTAACTGCTTGTTAAACTGCTTTATTTTTTCATGAGTGTATGCTTCCACCTTGGGGGCATCTCCCCAGCTGGCTGGCAGTGAGAGCCTAGCCCAGAGGATGCTCTGCTGGAAAGGCAGGAAAGTGGTGGGAGTGTTCTGCATTCAGTTTTATACTTCATTTACTAGGGATTGCCTTTAAAAGCTGATTCTTCACAAAAAAAAAAAAAAAAAAGGTTTCCTTTGCTCCCTTGGCAAAGGAAATATTTTGTGCAGGGTTCTTGTCAGAGCATCTGTTCCCTTTGTTTAAAACCCAGCTTCTTGAGCTGTGCTTTGTACATGTTTAGTACAGCCTGTTACTTCTCTAGTAATTCCCTGCTCCTTCTAAAAATAGGATAGGATGTCCTTTCAGCTCCATATACCTTTGCCTGTTGGTATTGGAATTTTCCAGCTGAGGTGTCTGCCTTGGACCAAGTTTTTCTGGAGAAACACCAGCTCAGAGTGGAACAGCCACTCCTGAGAATGAAATTGTGGAAAACCAAATAACTTTCCATGCTGAAGCAGCCTGGCTCTGGAGGAAAAGACAAAGGGGAAAGAAGAGGGGCTGTATTAGAGCTTTCCAGTTAATTCCCTGAATATGCCTCTACCTGGACCATATTTGATCTTTCCTCTGAGCTGTCCTTGGTTTGTGCAAGCCTGAGGGCTTTGGCCACAAGAAGATGGGTAGCCTGTCCTTGGGGGAAGTTTATCTCCATTTGGTGGCTTCAAGTGGGATGAAAAGGGACACTGAACTGACTGGAAACATGAGGAGTTTGCAGTTCATGCTTTTATAAAATTTAATTTAATATAATTTCTTTTCAAGTTTTGTCTCCAATTCTGGGCCCATCATGAGAAGGACCTTGAGGGGCTGGAGCATGTCCAGGGAAGGCAATGGGAAGGGTCCTGGGAGCAACAGGAGATGCTGAGGGAGCTGGGCAGGGGCTCAGCCTGGAGCAGAGAAGGCTCAGGGGGCCCTGCTGGCTCTGCACAGCTCCTGACAGGAGGGGACTGCCAGGGGGGACGGGCTCTGGGAACAGGGAACAGGGACAGGAGGAGAGGGAACAGCCTCAGGCTGGGCCAGGGGAGCTCAGGGTGGACAGCAGCAGGGATTTCTCCCTGGAAAGGGTGCTCAGGTATTGAAGGGGCTGCCCAGGGTGGTGCAGAGGCCCCAGCCCTGGAGGTGTTCAGGGAACAACCACACCAGTGCTCTGGGCTGGTGGCAGCCAAAGGTTGGACTCAATCCTGGGGTTCTTTTCCAACCTAAATGACCCTGTGATTATAAAACCATCAGGCCATGGAGTTGCCAGCTAGAAGGACAGAGCTGACTTCGTTCAGGACCCCCAGTGGTGGAAGGAGCAGCACCAGTGGGCAACTGGAGTGGCTACTGGAAAAGGAGCATCCCAGGGCTGTAGGTGATGGGCAGCTTGGGCTTTTGGGCCACCTCCAGCCTGGGGCCTGCAGAATGTGCCAAAGGGGCAGTGGCTGTGGGAATATTCTGCTGAGGAGCCTGTCACCCCGTCCCATTGCAAATGGGTGCCAGTGGGAATTGTGTGTTGTTCCCCAGGCTCTGGTAGCAGTGACAGGGGGCACAAACAGCCTGGGGGTCAGGGAACTGCCTGGCTGCGCTCCCAGAAAGAAATCCGTGGTGGTTTTCTCTTTAGGGTAGCTCTGAGAGTGAAGTTATTCAAAGCTCAACAAACAAACAAAAAATTATCGTGTTTATGTGAGCTAAAGCCTGTTGTTTTTCAGCTGAAATCTCCCGCCAGGTTTTCTGCCCAGACCTGATAAGACAGCAGGCTGTGAGTGGGGTATTGTGGATAATTTCTGGATGCATCACATCCCAGGGATTTACTCTGGGGAGTGATGCAAGGGGACATCTCCCCTGGAACACCCTTTGTGTTCGATTCACGAGCGATTTGCTGCGGACAAATGAGGACGGGTGTGATCTGCATGAGAAAAGCTCCTCGAGGGCCGGGGGCTCCAGCTGCAGGATCCCACTCCGTGCCCTGCCTGCTGCAGGGTGGCTGGGTGGGCTCGCCAAGGCCACCTTGGTGGCAGCCCAGCTTCCAGGGAGAGCAGCAGAGGCAGCCTTGGGAGCAGAGGGAGGAAAACTCGCTGGCTGAACTGGTCCGGCAAGAGCTGCTCAGCAAAACCTGAGCTGATTCTGCAGGGCTGGGCCTCAGCATTTATGTTTTGGGGCAAAGAACGGCCAAAGCCTGTGCGAGGTGTTGTTTTCAGCTCGTTTTTGCTGTGCACGACGAGTATCTGCAGTGCTGCCCTTCCAGGGACAGAGGCAGGGGTGGTGTCTGGGTGATGCAGGGAGTGCCAGGACCAGGATGAACTTCCCGAGGGTTTAGGCAAAGGTGTAAAAAGGCAAAACAAATTGCCGTGGAGTGGGAGGTGTTTTTGACTGCTGTCTTTCAGAGGAGATAGCCAGAGGTTGGGGGAGTTGGTCTCTCTTCCCAGTTTTGCTGTTTTATCCCTTCCCATCTGAGCACTGACGGGGAGAGTTTGGTACCCCAGCTGCTGTTGCCTCTGGCAACCTGTTGGCCTTGGCAACTCTCCTGCCCTGATGCTTGTGCCTTTTTCACCGGTGTGAAAGGAAGGTTACTTCTCTGGGAGCTGACATTTCCCTCCTCTCTCAATTACTCCATCCCCTGCTTCTTCTCAATCCTGCTGGAAATCTTTAGGTGCAAGGGCATGGCTCAGCAGAGTATTTAGCCCAAGCAGATTAGGGAAAGGCAGGAAGGGCTTCTGATTGTGCTCTATCTGCAGCATAGGTGTTAAAGATGTATTTGTGAGCCAGTCAGAGAAGAATGCTGAGGAAATCCTGTTTGGGTTAATCTTGTTTAATTTTATAATAAAAACCAGATGGCTGGCCATCTGGTGCTTCTTGCAATCAAATATCTCACAATTAACAGTAATTTACTTGCCCTGAGACTTCCATGGTCTTCATGTGCTTTTTTTCCCCTCCAACCTGAGCCTGTGTGGTCCCTTCCCAGAGGAAGGCTGAGCATGAGCCTGCCTGTGGAAAGCTGTGATGGAGGGGCTCCCAGGAGGAATCTGCTTTCCTCCTGGATTTCCCCCCAAAAAACAGGTTAGGCTTGTGCTTTTCTGGCCCTGTAGGACCCATGTTCAGGAGAAGCCAAGTGAAGGACTGTGTAAACCTATGGATGGGTCAATGCAAGGTGTATAAGTCAGCACTTAAGGGGAATGTACAAATTAAATCTACATTTTTCACCAGGCTGTGGGATTTCTTCAGAGCTCAAAATGGTTATACCTAAAGTGGTTTTGCTCCAGCAGTTTAAGTTGCTGGATGTAATTAAACAAGATGCAGGCCATCCTCAGCACTAGGAGAGCTTTCTGAGGGAATTAGTAGCAAAATGGGATGCAGAATAAAATCCATGGGGCAAATACAGTATCAGAGACTCACAGAATGGTTTGGGTTAGAAGGGATCTTGGAGATCATCCAGTGCCACCCCCTGCCACGGGCAGGGACACCTTCCGCTCTCCCAGGCTGCTCCAAGCCCCATCCAACTGGTCCTTAGACACTTCCAGGGTTGGGGCAGCCACAGCTTCTCTGGGCAACCTGTGCCAGGGCCTCCCCACCCTCACAGGGAAGGATTTTTTTCCTAATATATGCTGATTTTCTGTGCAGTCTTTCCTCCAGGATTCATTATTCCCAGAACTGACACTGGCCTCTTCAGGAACTTCAGGTCCCTTGAATATGCCCTTCCCCAACCACCTCTGCAGCTGAGCAGCATCAAGAGTGGTTGGGAATAAATGAATTCCAGATGAGAGCTCTGCATGCCAGTAGGTAGGAGCTCTCCAGGCATTCCTGGATGATTGCTGCCTGTTTACTATCCCAATATTATTTTGCTAGCAGATTAAGAAAAAAGAAATGAGCTTTTCCCTTCCTTCTCCTCCACAAAATCAGCTTGGTGTGCACTCAGGGAATCAAGCCATGAGCTAAAGGATATATTCAGATACTGGGGTATGTTAGTGCTGCTATGTTCCACCTCCAAGATGTTTATTTAAATATAGAGGAGCCTTCTGAAGGGCTCATTTCACCAGGGTTCCCAAAGGGGGTGTCAGGGCAGCAGTGGGGTTGATGGGGCCAGCAGGGATAGGGTTTCACACTGCCCCTGCTGCCAATTGATCCCATCTCAGCCCAGGAGAGGATCCCACATCCAGCCTGAGCAGCCTCACCTTCCAGCCCAGACAGGGCAGCTGGGAAAGCAGTGATTAGTGGAATGGCCTGAGCACACAGGTCAGTTAAATGGGAGTTGTCATTAATGGTGATTATTAGAGCAGAGGAAAGATGCTGCATGTGATGATCCAGGAACTGTGTACATAGAATCATGCATGAGCATTTCTAGGCAAGTGCTGCTCAGCTCACAGCATATTTTGGACCTGTTTCCCCCTGTTCTTTCTCCCTTTTCCCTGGTGGGACTAGGGCAGACTCTTTGGTCCTTTGATGCTGCTTTCCCCTCACCTAATGTAGTTTTTTGGGTTTTTTTACAGTGTCTTTTTCTGAAGAGGGAAGAAGGATGGATGGGGCTTGGAGCAACCTGGTGTAGTGGAAGGTGTCCTTGCCCAGGGCAGGGGATTGGAATGAGGCTTTTCAGATCCTTTCCAACCCAACTAATTCTGTGATTCTATGATCCAGTGACAGCAGGTAGCTCCACAGGGTTTTCCTGCTTGGGATGTCACTAAGGATGTGATTACAAACTTTGTTCCAAACTCTGCTCCAAATGCTGTTTCCCCACCCACCCAGTGATTGATGTGGAGTAGATGGAGGCTGTGGGGCTCTCCAGGTGGGATTTCTGCTACATGAATTGTTCCTGCATCTGGCATGGCACAAGCACCCAGCACGGGTGATGTTTGGGGTGTGCTCTGCCCAAGGGTGTGTGGAACATGAGGCTTGGCTCAGTCCTGCTCTTCTCCCTGCCCCTTGGACACTTGAAATGATTGACCCTGCAGGTTTCACCACCCCATTCCTGCCTCTGCCCAGGCTGCAGAAAGCCTGGATGCCCAGCACACCTCTGGCACTGCTTTGGAGGGTCCGTGCTACCCCTGCTAGGCAGGGGAAAGCCAAGAGGCACTGGGGACAAATAAATGCTGCTGAATCAGCTGTGCCAGGAAGTGAACCTTGTTCTTGAGGAGAGCTGGATCTTGCCAGCACAATAGCTGGATTACAAAGCCATTTCCTCCAATTACCTTCTCTGTCAAACCTCTGCGTCGTCTGGCACTGGGAGAGCTCGGATTCAAATTCGTTGTGAATCGGGGCGACGACACCAGAGATTTCTAAATTAATATCCTGCCAAGAGGAATTGAGCTTGTTTTTTCCAATCACGTCAGTTCTGATTCCTTTGCTTGTCAGGGAAATCTTGGGCCTGCCATCTGTTTTCAAGGGCACGGGGCAGGGGAGCTGTGGGTTGCTCAGCCTGGTGTGGTGAGTTTGCGGTGCAGCAGCTGCAGGGAGCTTTGGGGGGGGGGGGAAAAAGGAAAAAAAATAAAAGGGTTTAGTGGGCCATTCCTGGCACCTGGCAAAGAGCAGAGAGGGAGACCAGAGGCACAGGGTGCTGGTGAGAAGGAAAAAGAGGGCGTGACCTCTTCCTTGGAACAGTGGGAATGTGCACAGCAGAGTGGACCGGGATGAATTACTGCCCTCTTCACGTCTGCCCAGTAGAGAGTCGTCAGCCATTCTGGATGCATTAACCATGGTCTGTTTGCTCCACAGGCTGGATTAAACATATTCAACTGAATGCCAAAGGACTCCTTTGCACTGCAAAACCCACGGACCTTAACATTTCCAGGAAAGGAGCAGCTCCTACAGCACCGAGCTGGGCTGTCTTACCCTAAATGCGTGGGTTTATAAATTGGGATGGCCTTGGGAAGATCTCCACAGCTGAGGATGGGAATGCTGTGGGGAGGTAGGATATGGAGGAGTAGGGGAAATTGGGATGGCCTGCATATCCTTGTCCTATTGCAGACAGGCTGGGACAGCCTTCAGAAAGAGGAGGATGCAGGGTGTAGGGCAGGGCTGTGCAGTGCCAGGGAACAGCTTGGTGCCTGGCATGCCTCCTTCTGTAGGAGCAGATTTGGGGCAATGCTGTATCCCTCCTTTTGGCTCCCAGTGGGTGGAGGAGCCTGATGGGGTGGCCCAGAGCTGACCCCCCCAGCTGGTGCCACTGGGGCTGCACAGCTCCTTTGTCACACCAAACGCTGGCCCTGGGCACCCAGCCAGGGGTCACCTCCCTGCAGAGGCCCTGTCAGCCCTGGGTGCCAGCATTCCCACCCAGCCCTTGGGAAGGGACAGCTGCTTCCCCTGGGCTTCCCTGCCATCAGCTGCAGCTGCCAGCCTGGGGACTGTCCCCACGCCTGGGGCTGTGCCCCTTCCCTCCAAGCCCCGGGGGCAGGCAGTGCTCTCGGTGCCAGCTGGGAAGGGGGAGGCTGCTGCTGTGCTGGTGGGAATTGGGAGAGATTTCCAGACCTCTCCCCCGTGAGCTGTTTGTACAAACCATCTGCCTGGCCCAGGCACCCAGCTGGGATCTGTGGGGAGCATGGTGGAGCTGGAAAGACACGGCCATGGGTGATATCCTCCTCCCTCCATATCATCCCCACATCTTGCCTGTGGCTGGCTGTGCTGCTCGGCTCACCACAGAAGGCTGGGGAGATGGGCAGCTCTCCAGGTGCCCCAGCAGCTGGGGAGGTGTTGGTGGTCAGTGGTTTTTATCCCCCCTGCACACCCAGCAGCCACTCCTTATCTCTGCTCCCAGCACTGGAGTGCTCCCTGCCAGAGGCTGGAGCTGGAGAGGCCTGTCTGTGTCACCCTTGCCTGCTCTGTCCACACTGGCTGTGATGCCTTAAGTTTTAGCTTTTATATTTTTTAGATTCTGGGCTGTTTTAGTGGGTAGGTTTAGGTTTCACATTAAGTGCTCCTAAGCTCTCTTCACAGAGCAGACAGACAAAACAATTCCTTCTCCAGCTTGGGACCAAGGACAACTTTCAGGCCCAAGTACAAAAACAACAGTGAAGTGAGAAGAAAGAACAAGGAGGATGGAGCTCCATAACCTGAAGCTATGGTTGGACAATTAACTCTGATGTGCTGATGGACCAGAACTTATAAAAGTGTGAGACCTCGTGATTTGCCATCCATTCTGTGACCGTTTTGGGTTCATCTTGGGTGTAACCCAGCTGTTCTCTTGTGCTGCCCAGGTGTGCCCAGTGAGGCCTTTTACTAAATCCCTGCTTTATCCTTTTGCTGTCTGCTCTCTGTTCCAGCTCAGCCTCCAGAAGGCATGGGTTTGGTGCTGGGCACATTCCGGGTGCTGCGCTGGGAAATGCCGCTCCCGGCTCCCAGGGGCTCCCTCAGCCAGGGCTTTGTACATCCCAGCAGATGTGGTTTAGAAAACTCCAGCTTTGAGACTCACTTGCTCTTCAGATGGCTTCCGAGGAAATTTGCACTTCAGTGGATGTGTGGAAAAATGGTGTTTTCAAAGTGAAAATGAAATGGAAATCAGCCTTCCCCCTCCCTCCCCCAGTGGAGCAGCGTTTGCAAAGTGGGGCCTCTGTTTTGAGATATTTGAAGCACACAGACATCCTTCTTTCTGCTTCTTCCGCTTTGCTGTTCTTTTCTTTGCTTCTATTTCCCCTATTTTCTTTATGTCTCGAGTCCATTCCCAGGCAGCTCTCAGCTCCCCTTGTCACTTGTGGGGTGTAGGGTGTCAGGAGGGGGCTGCTGAGGGGTTGTCTAGCGTGTTAGATCTCGTTATTTTCCATTTTCTTGGGGGTAAAATGTGCTCAGAAATGAAACTCTCTATAGAAACTTTCTGCATTTACCATAAATCAGGCTTTATAATTTATGCCTGCATCCCTGAGGCTGTGCTGTGAGCTTTGGGTCCTCTCTTGCATGGGAAGGAAAGGGGATGGCTCCTCAGGAACTGCTGGCTTACCTGTGAGTAATAGGGAGCCTGCTTGCACTGGCAGCCCCGTAAAATCCTCAAAATCCTTACATCCTGCTGCATCTCCCTCCCTCTCTGGCTGAGGAGATGATGGGAGGACCTTTTGGCAAGTGGATGTACAGGACAAAGGGCAGTGGATTCAAATTGACTGAGGGCGGGATTAGATGAGGTATTGGGAAAAATGAGGGAAAATTTGGGAAAAAAGAGGCACCGGTTGCCAGAGAAACTGTGGTTGCCTCGTCCCTGGAAGTGTCCAAGGCCAGCCTGGATGGGGTTTGGAGCAACCTGGGCTAGTGGAAGGCGTCCCTCCCCGTGGCAGGGGATGGCACTGGCTGACCTTCAAGGTCCCTTCCGACCCAACCCATTCCATGGTGCAGCCTGCAGCATTCCTGCACCCACACGGTGGATTTAAGGCAAAGAGGCTGTGCTGTGTGAACCTGTGAGCTCGGGTACTGCATGCTGAGCACGGGCACCTCAGGAGGGGGGGATGCAGAGGGACACCCGGGCATTGGAAGGCACAGAGAGGAGCCTGCTGCACATCCCAGATCCCGAATCCCGGCGCTGAGCCCTCAGGGATGGTGTCAGGGAGGCTCTGTGGGTCGGTGGCCACGAGCTCTGTACGAGGAGCTGCTCATGTGCCTCAGCCCAGCCCGAGTGCCCTGTCAGGGCAGGGAGGAGGGAGCAGATGTCTCATTCTTGCGGCTCACAATGCGGCCCTCCCGGCACGGCGATCCATCAGGGGGCTCGGCACAGCCCCACAGAAAAGTGCCTGACACGTTTTTACAGCAGGGCCAGGTTCTCACCACTTGTGTGCATTGGTGCCCCTTGACAAATAGCTCTTGGCTCTGGTTTTGTTCAGAGTCACGCTGGTGTCAAGCACGGGGCTTCTATTCAAGTGCCCACCAACAGTGGCCCACAACTTGCCATTTCCTCCCCTTTTCTCGCTTTGTTTCCCTCAGGGATTTTATTTTTTTATCTCATTGGGTGTTTTTAAAGACAATTTTCAAGGAGCAGAGCCTCACCTCTGTAATATGGGCTATAAACTGCCCTGGGAGTACATGAGGTGAGGAATTCCTGTTTGCATGGTTGTGTTGCTGACACAACATTTAATAGTTTTGTTTTCTTTCCTTTTTTTTTTTTTTTTAAAAGGCAATTTTTCCAACAAGCTGATTTATGGAGTTGGCTGGCAAAGACTTGAATGCATTGAGAAATACAACTCCTACAAAGGACCAGTGCATCATTAATGAATGGCTCCTCTTTGAACTGGGAGCAGTGCTGGTAAAACCCATGGGATTCAGCCATGCATCCCCAGGTGCACAGTGCCACTGCAATGTTCTGTGGAGAGCTTCTGGTGATTAAAATCAGGGCTTTTAACCGGGGGGATACCTCTCCATCTGCAGCCCCCTGTGACTCCAGCAAGCTTGTTGTCTGCTCAGAGAGCATTTTCCATCACTTGAGCCTGGAAGGGAGGAGGATTTATGGAATGGGGAGCGTGAGGCAGCAGCTCAGCACATACCAGAGTGAGTGTGTAAGTGCTTGCAGGTCGGAGATGCAGGACACAAGTGGTCTTGATCATCTCGAGCCACTCTTTGTTCCCAGGGCCCAAGAGCTGAGCTGAGAACGTGCAGCACAACTTGCACAGGAACATTTTCAGCTTGTCTAAGCAGGGTTTTCTTTCTGCTCTGGGCTTGCATCTCCTTCTAATTAGTCTCAGCCTATTAATGGACTTAGAGCTGCCCAGCTGAACTCGTGTTGACAGTGCTGTGGGTTTGTAATCTCCTTATGGTTTTATCCTCCCTTCCCTTCAATCCTGGCATGTCCATTATGATGTCTGTGACCTGCCAGGGTTTTTCTCTCCTTTCTGTGTCTGGTGGTGTCTCCTGGTGATGGCTTCCCTGCTGCCACCATTATGGAGGTTTTTGGTGGCCCTTCCTGTGTCTTACACTTTGTCTAGAGATCAGCTTCCAGCCTTTAAAGTCATCTCCTGCTCCTTTCCAGCCAGGTGAAGCCTGTGGAGATCCTGTGGCAGTTAATGTGAGAGTCTCGCCTGGTAATTAGAAAGTCAGGATCTGTAATTACATTTTCTATAAAGCTCTCAACCCCAAGGTGTGCCTTTATCCCTCTATTAATTAGCACAGGGAAGGGACACTCCTGTCTAGAGGCAGAGGACAAAAATAGGAGCAGGGACGGAACAGAATTGGCTCCTTTGAATGATAAATATTGTCCCCTTCATGTCTTAAATAAAATGAGAGCTTGGCTAAAACCAGTGCGGTTTTAACTCTTGGAAGTACTGACTTAAAAAAGAATTGGAGGAAATAGCCCTGGAATAGGCACCAGAGACCTCTTCCAGCAGATTCCTGTCATTCCAAGGCAAGCTGAGCAATACCTGTGTGATTCCTGGGAAACGTTTGTTTGACCTATTTCTGGCACTGCTGAAATGTTCTTTTTTTTGCAAACAGGAGGCTCAGGAGCTCCCACAGTTCCTTGGGTTCGCGTGTTAACCCTCGTGAGCTGTGGCTTTGGGAAGACACCAAGTATTGGAAGTGCTGTTAGCACATCATTATTTGCTTTTAAAATTTTTTTTTAATTTTTTTTTGATTAGCAACCTGGAAGCAGTTTAAAAACTCTTCCCTGAGAGGGACTGTCTGGAATGGTTTTTTTTTTTACAAATCTTCATTCGGAATTGATTATCCAGGCCTATTTACTGGAAGGAGAACTTGATGTACCTCCATATAAATCTACAGGCAGCAGGACTTGTGCTGCCAGATTCAGAGGGAAGAGAAGAGTCCCCTCAGGCTGAGGGCACTATCCAACAAGAGCAGATAGTGTCTGACAAATCTGGTTAATATTGAGGATTCAGAGGTGGCTGGGCTGCAGAGCACAGCAGCTGGATGTCTGTAGGATACCTGCTGGAGGGCCATGCAGCTGTGCCAAAAAAATGGGGATTCAAGAGAGTCAAAGTAGACAGTTGGGGTGTTTGTTGGTCGGCTGGAATAACTTAGAAATAAAAAGGAAAAAAAAAAAGTAAAAAGCTATTTCAGTTCATCCTTTGGCAGGATTTTGGGGGACAATTGTGAGAAGCAATGCCCAAGTGATGGCAGCTGGACTTTTTCCCCTTGATGTGGGCTGATGGCCACCTTGGGAAGGGCTGCACTCTCATTCCATTCCCAAGCCTCCAAGCCTCACATATCCCACTGGGAAGCCAACAGGAGAGCACTGTGAGCTGCTTTGGAGGTGTGGAGGTGAACATGGGTTAGGACATGACTTTAATTCACCACCGAGCCTTGGAATTCCTTCCAGGAGGTCCAAGCGTGCCCGGCTGCCTTGGCTCTGCAGTTCAGGGATGCTGGGAGAGAGCTGAGCTGTCGTGGGCAGTTCTGACTTGTAGGGTTCCTTGAGACAGGCAGCTTCCCTGGTGGGTGTGATTTCTTGTTTTGGGTTTGTTTTCCTCATTGCAAAATTCCTTGGAATAATGCCCTTCGCCTTTTCCTCTGCCTGCCACTCGCTGACTCAGGTCGAAGGCATCTGACTTCAGGGCAGTTGTTTCATGGGGTGTTTTGTGCTTTTCCAGATGTGCAGGAGCTCTGGGACCATAACTGAGATGGAGGTGAGTGTTATGAGTGGTGCTGGTCCTGCCAGAAAGGGAAAAGGGCCGAGGCTTTGATGTAGCACAGAGGACCCCCACATTCCATCCAGGTACAGGGGATGACACCCCTTTGGAGCTGGGACAGCTGACAGGTAACCACTGAGCTGTGGGTCAGGTGAAACCACCCCCAAAGTGGTGTTCCCAGGTGGCCAAGAATGCCAGTGGCCCTGGGCTGGTCCTGCTGAGGCCCCTCCAGGGCTGTGTCCAGTTCTGGACAGAGGGACACTGAGGGGCTGGAGCGTGTCCAGGGCAGGGAATGGAGCTGGGAAGGGGCTGGAGGGGCTGAGGGAGCTGGGCAGGGGCTCAGCCTGGAGCAGAGGAGGCTCAGGGGGCCCTGCTGGCTCTGCACAGCTCCTGACAGGAGGGGACAGCCAGGGGAATCAGGCTGTGCTGCCAGGGAACAGGGACAGGAGGAGAGGGAACAGCCTCAGGCTGGGCCAGGGGAGGGTTAAATTGGTTATTAGGAAAAATTTCTTCACTGAAAGGGCTGTCCAGCACAGGCTGCTAAAAGAGTTGGGGTGTGCCCATCCCTGAAGGGATTTAAAAGCCGTGTGGATGTGGCACCTGGGGACATGGGTTGGTGGTGGCCTTGGCAGTGCTGGGTTAAAGGTTTGGCTCCAGGATGTCAGAGGGCTTTTCCAATCTTAACAATTCTATGATTCCATGAAAGCAGAGGCTCCAGTGACCTCCCTGCAAGATGCAGTGGTTCAGCAGAGATCCTCCCCTGGAGACACCTCATGAAATGGGGATCTAGAGGCCAAAACTGGAAGCTGTCCAGGCCTCCCTGCTTACCTCCCACGTCTACTCAACCTGCCTGATCTTGGAGCCATTAGAGTTGCCTCAGGTTCTGCCTCTCCATCACCCTGCACCCTGCCTCTGTCCCTACAAGGAGTATCCAAGACCAAGCCACACAGGTTTCCAGCCTGGACTCTCCAGAGCCAAAGCAAACCAAACTCTTAAACACTTCTGAACTCTTGAAAGGCCCTCAGACACTGTGATATTGAGCCCAGAAATGCTGGGGTTATTAACTGCTAATGACCCTGGAGGGCTGCCAGGGCTGGAAAGGGCTCGTGCTGTCATCACGGTGTGGGGAAAGCTGGCTGAGCAGCCCAGGGCCTTCAGGTCTGTGTTTCTGAGCAGCCTGGGCTCAAACTGGGGGGGTAACCTTACACCCCACCCAGTTCCACCCCTGCCATGGGCTGGGACACCTCCCACTGTCCCAGGCTGCTCCCAGCCCTGTCCAGCCTGGCCTGGGACACTTCCAGGGATCCAGGGGCAGCCACAGCTTCTCTGGGTACCCTGTGCCAGGGCCTGCCCACCCACACTGGGAAGAATTTCTTGCTTCCTGGGATATGTGTTTCATATGTGTTTTTCACCCTGCAGCAAGCCATGTGCTTTATCCCTTTTCCTTTTTTTCCCAGTTTTTCTCCCCAGGCAAAAGATTTTTTTCGCTAAATTCCTAGTGGTAGAGCTTTCCTCCCTTTCATGGTGTGCAAAGACCAGTGGGGTCAGGACTTGTAATCCACAGCTGGCCTCAAGTCTCATGGTCCAAAGTATCATGAGGAAGATGCTGGAAAGGGGCAGAGGGAATTTCTGAGTGTTTCAGAGGGAGCAGTATCCGATGTGAAAGCACATGTGCTAAGGTCCATGGAGCCCAATCCCCTTTGTCATGGAATTATAATGTTAATTAGACTTGACCAGGCATTTCCCAATGTTGACATGCAATGATTTTTGCAGGTTGAATTTTCCAGAGGAAAGTGTATTGAAAAAATGTCAATTTTTGAAAAAAAAAATTAAAAAATCCTTACAAGAAACAAAACACCACAACAAAAAGACCCAAACAACCTTTTCAACCCCCTTTTGGCATTCACCTTTGCCAAATTCCCCCCTAAGTGACATTCCCAAGGTCCCACTAGGCATTTTGGAAGGCTGAGGATCAGGAGTGCTGCTTTTCTTTTCCTTGGACATATATCTGGTGTTAGGGGATTGCTTGTTCCAGCTGGGATTGACCTCAGCCAGAGCTTGGCTTCATGGAAGCAGGGTCAGCATTTTTTGTGCCCTCACCAGCACAAATGGAACAGGGGGGAAATGGAGCTGGGACCATACAAAGTGGTCTTCACAGGAAAGTGAGACTGGAACCACATCCATCCCTGCCTCCTGTCTGTGATTTTTCAGCTGGATGGCTGATGGGAATAGTAGCAATCCAGCTGTCCTCCTCTCTGCTGCTCTGTGTCATGACCAGAGAGCTCTGAAGGAAATTAGAAATGTGTTTTTACATCTTGTGGTCCTAAAAGCTTCTCTTGGTTCCTGCTCTGTGCTGACTCCTGACTGTTGGTGAGGTGGTTGCTCTCTTGTTGGAATTTCAGGGAATCAGAGAATCATTAAATTTGGGAAAGCCCTCTGAGATCATTGAGTCCAACCATTCCTCCAGCACTGTCGAGGCCACCACCAACCCATGTCCCCAAGTGCCACTTCCACGTGGATTTTAAATCCCTCCAGGATTGCAGCTCCACCACTGCCCTGGGCAGGGCAACCCTTTCAAGATATTTTTCCTGATCTCCAATCTAAACTGCCCAGTGATGCCATCTTGGCAGGTCCTTGCTTTTCTCAGCACTTTGGATGCCATCAAGTTACAGGGCATCCCAGGAGAATGTGTGTCTCAATTTATTCCAGCTTTGAGAATATCCTTAGGCTCTTCTTACAATCACCCCCCTTCAAAAGAGGTGAGTGAACCCTCATCCCCTGCTCCCACTGCCTCTACACCTTGGCTTGGTGAAGGATGCTTGTCCAAATCTCCACCTCCCTGAGCCTTGAGCTGAATCAACATTCCTTATCTTCCTGTGGATGATGATAATGACTTTGCAGCCCACGTAGTCCTAAAGCTTTTCACATGAAAAAAAAAGGTCACTGGAATCTGGAGAGTCTCCTTAATGTTTCTATTTACAGGCCTTGGGGAGATCATTGCTTCCTGAAATGATCCCAGCTCCAGCCAGTTCCTTGTCAGTCTTGGGTTGGAAGAGACCTTAAAGCTCATCCATGGGCAGGGACACCTTCCACTATCCCAGGTTGCTCCAGCCTGGCCTGGGACATTTCCAGGGATCCAGGGGCAGCCACAGCTTCTCTGGGAAACCTGCTCCAACTTGAGTTAGGACAGGATCTTAGGTTTAAAGGAAGCTTAAATTTGAACCTGTTCCTGGTCCAGCTTAGAGGGTTTCCTGTGCACTAGAGACTCTGGGAGAGCTAAAGGCAAGATCCTGATTGTTTCATGCAAAGCCTATAAATTTATTCTGGATAAAAGTAGTGCTTGGAATTGTCTGATGAGGTTATCAGGACAGGTCACCAACCAAAGGGTGATTCAGACTCTCTTTTGCCTCAGCCCACAGTCTCCAAGGCTTAAGCAAAGCCTTTCAGACAAGGCCAAGGACAAAGATGTGAGGACTTTCCATGGAGGGTCACACTTTGGTTGCTATCTTGATTAAATTAAGCCTTGTACACGATGAACTCACATAAAATTCCTGCTCTCCACTTCTCTTCATGCTTTATTAGGTGCTTTAATTGTTTTACACCCTTTTCTACACTTTGTCTTCAATGTGCTGAACATCAGGAACTTTGTTTTCCTTTCTACGATAACTGGCGATGGATTTTGACTGGAGCAATCTTGGCACCAGTCTTCTCCTTTGGGAAATGCTCCTGAGAAGGGGCCAGAAGGAGTTGATGACACTGCTCTGCCCAGAGGCTGCAACAGCAGGGGAAGTCTCTGATTAGACTTCAACAGGCTTTGGATCAAGTCTGTTCTAAGGAGACAGCTGTCAATGTGCTGCTATTTCCTGAAAATCAGCCTGTCCTGGAGCAGGGATCACATCCAGAGGGCTCTAATCAGTCCTTCTGGCCTGTTAGTGGGACCCAACCCACAAGCTCTGTGATTTCAGGGGATACCAAAGGCCCACGTGAGGCCTGGACAATTCCTTTTATTTATTTTAAGCATTGCTTTGAGTGTGAGCCTGATCGAAGCAACGCCAGCGGTGGAAGAGCGAAGAACCCGAGCCTCTCCACGTGGAATGTGACTTCATTTTCCAGCTACTTCCTACTCAGGGAAATATTGTTTACAGATGTAGCAGTCACAAAGCCTCATGTACCACTCTGTTGTTGTCCAGATGGATTCAGTGCTGCTGGGAAACCTTCCTGCTGCCTTGTTTCAGGAACAAGGTTCACGCATGGAATGGTTCTGCTCAAGAGCCATCCCGTGCCAGGATGTAAAAAATTCCACATCCATAACCCTGACAGGCTGGTTTGGTGCTATTTCCTTTAAATCCCAGCCTGGGCTTGGCAGGATGGACTGGAGATCTTGAGTCCTTTTGGGGCCAGATAAGGAGAGGCTCAGTTCCTTAGAGGAAAAGCAGATGCCATGGTGGATAGCTGCCTTGGGGTGAGAATGAACCCTCTGTCCCATCTGACCTCTTGGAGGAGAAGGAAAAAAGCTCAGCATTCCAGCAGGAAGGTGACTAGCTGCAGGTGCCTCTGACTTCTTTGCTCACCCACTGGCACAAGCTGTTTTGGCACTTGCCAGAAAACTTGGAAGAAAGAATAAAGGCTGCAATGCCACGAGGCAGACCAGAGCTACCTGGAAATCCTGGGAAAGGGCCTCTCCATTCTGGAGTGTGAATGATGCCAACACCTGGCTGTGACTTCTCTCCAAGACCCCCATTTTCAGGCTCCCATCAGCCTGCCCTGAAAGCTGGGCAGGTCCAAAACACCACACTGAAACCAGCTGGGAAAAGTCTCACAGGTGAGAGGAATTTCTTCCTGCCTACCACAGAGGAGAACCCCAAATTACCCCAGAGAGCCGTGACTGCAAACGAGCAATCCTCTCATTTCCCACTCAAATCAGAGATGGAGTTGGAGCTCCAGGCTGGGTCCTGGATCTCCAGCAGGTTATTCTCCCTGCCCTGGTTAGGCTCTCTTAAATTTCCCAACTTTCTTGGCTGGCAGCAGTGTTTTTGAAACAGCATCCACGGAAATTACGGTCTTGCTTCACTGCCCACACTTGGATGACAGCTGGCTCTGGCTGGAGCTCTTTAAATCTAGTGGCCTGCATTTAAATAAGTTTAATTTATTAAAATTAGATGAAACATAACTCTTCCCATAAACAATATTTGGTTTTTTCAAGACCTGCTCAGCGATTTCATCTTCTCCTTTAATTCAGCCTTCTGATTAATTTAGGGTTTTTTTTTTCTGTCCAGTTATTTATGTGTGTACAGCCCATATTTGTGTGGGTTTGGTGCTAATCAGCTGCGTGTGTGTTTACAATAGCCCTTGTGTTATCCCAGCCGGCAGCCTAAAAACACTTCCAAATTATTCCACATCAGAAGCAACGAGGGTTTGGATAGACTCCTAGGGGAAAGTCTTGAAATGGTGCCCAAACCTCAGTCCCAGTGCTGTAAGTCAGGCACGTGGCTGATATTTTATCCACCCCAGCCTGGACTTTCGCAGGCTGTTTTGTTTGTGGAGGAAACGGGAACTTGGGAGCAATTTTAATCAGCAATTTCTTGGAGATGAGCTTCCTCCAGTCCTTCATCCTGTTTTCCTCTCCTGACACACCGTGTTTTCTAAGAAATTGTGGACAATAAGTGCCCAGATTCACAATGGGCAGGCTGGGCTGGGGCAAATCCCTCGGTGGAGAGGGGCTGACCTGGCTCGTGCCTTTGGAGTGATGCTGATTTTATGTATAAAATGCATTAAAAAAATTAGGTATAAAACTTGGATGACTGTAGGTGGGTGAGCACCAGGGATTTCAAGCCCAGCTCCAGTGTTCAGATCTAAAGAGTGCTGTAAAAAATCCTGGAAATGCTCCAGTAAATCCCAGAGTGGGTTGGGTTGGAAGGCACCATAAAAATCATCTCATTCCACCCTCTGCCAAGGGCAGGGACACCTTCCACTAGACTGGGTTGCTCAATGTGGAAAAAATCAGTATTGTCTCAAAAACAAATTCTGACATGTCAGTTCAGTTCTGGAATTCTTTGCTTTTTAGCTGGACTAAATATGACATTGTTTTCCAAAAATATTGTGGCTGGAAGACTCAACACCTGAGCCAGCTCTGGGCTTGGACCCTCAGTTACTCATAAATAATCCACTGTACTATTGAAGTAAAGATCACTTTTAGAAAATGTAACTTAAAACCTGCACATGCATTGATTTAGGAATGCAAAATGATTTTGTTACTATCTCATCTCAAAACCTTTTCCTTGGCCGTCTGCAATTCCGAAGTGCAAAATGTATTCCAGAAACGCCCTTGTGGTGTCCTGTAACGTGAGGTAAGACATTCCATGGGGGTTGTTTTTCTCCAAAACATTAACACATCACAAGCAGTGTGGATTCCCCATCCCTGGCAGTGTCCCAGGCCGGGCTGGACGGGGCTTGAAGCAACCTGGGATACTGGAAGGTGTCCCTGCCCATGGCAGGGGTGGAATAAGATGGGCTTTAAGGTCCCTCCCAACACAAACCACTCTGGAATTCTCTGATTAAGAGCTCTCTCTCAGAGTCTGGTAGCTCCTTTAGCTGAACACCTCACAGAGGCCGTGCACTGAGGCTGAGAGAAGAACATCAATTTCTTTTCCTTGAGGCAGTGCAGAAGTGCAGAAAACAGATTTAGATCCTCTTGGATCACCTTGTCCTCTCCTCTGCAGCTTTCTAGAAGAAACCCAGGGATCTGGTGACACTGAGTGACCTTTCAGAGAAGGGCAATAATCCCCCTGGAAGCCCGGGCCACTCCATCCCCTCATTAGGGCAATGGAGCTTTTACCTCTCCAGCAGCAATGCCGCATTTTTAAAGTGTTTCACACCTACTTTAAATCTCGGTGGAGGCCATGAAACTCTTCTAGCCGTGGCCACACGGTATATCTATTGTTAAGCAGACTGTTAAAATTAATCAACCCAGATTAGGCAGCCAAAATTATCACTCTGCTGAATCTGTTCCCTCAGAGACAGCCCCTTAAAGAGGCTGAGCGCTGATTAAAAGTGCGAAAAATCCTGGCAGGAGTTGCCTGTAGAAATCATGGGGAAAAAAAAAAGTAGGGGATGTGAAAGGCTCGGTGTGTTGGTCTGCTTGAATCCAAACTGCCCCTTGCTGCAAACCCCTTCATCAGCAAACCTCCCCTCTGCCTGAGGAGAGCTTCTGTATCCCAAATTCCCGTGCTCTCTCCCCAGGGGTATTATCCTGTGAGCTCACTGCTGCTGCTGCCTCTAAGTCACACCCCAATACACAGAGCCATCAGCAAAAGAGATTAAAAAACAAAATAAATTGGTAAAGAGCCATGATTTGCCTCAGAGCTTAGGCTGGAGGCTTAAACTCATCCTTGGAGGAAGTCCTGCTGCTTCCAGAGTGGAAGAATGGGAAGGAAACTCAAGCCCATGTGCCTTCACAGGCACTTGTTGAAAGTGGAGGGCAGGAGGATGAGGGACAATTCCCTTGTGAATTTTCCCACCGGGCTGCTGAAACAGAAGCATCTGGAACACTTCTAGGAGGTCTGTTGGATCCCTGAGGGAAAGGGTGCTGCCTTGTGCTAGCTGAGCATTGGGGAGGGGGGTATTAGGCAAAATTCCTCATGGAAAGGGTGGTCAGGCATTGAAACAGGGAGTGCAGGGAAAAGGTGGAGTCACCATCCCTGGAAGTATTCAAAAAATGTGTGGATGTGGCTCTTTAGAGCGTGATGGCGATGCTGGGTTGATGGTTGGACTTGATAATCTTAAAGTTCTTTCCCAACCCAAATAATTCCATGATTCTGTGTCTGCTGCAGAACCTCCTTCCTGCTCTCCTTTCCCTGGTCTTCCCTCTCCCCCTCTCTGAGGGCACCTCAGCAAGTCTGAAGGCAGCAATCACCCTCATCCACGGCAGAATTTAATCTCCTGGCAATTAGAGATGGAAAATCACAACATTAGGGATGTTTCCACTTAAACAGAGGGCCATTGCTGCCAAGACTTGGATTGCCTTGGAGTAAGCAGAGTGCTGTCGGGATCACAGGATGCTGAGCTGGAAATTTGGGGGGGTGGGGGCAGATCCTATGATGGAAGAGAGTGGTTGCAATGCCACTGACTTGAGCAGAGCTCTGGTTTGTGTCAGCTGGGGATGCAGCGCCTCTGGAATTGTGCTGGGATCCTGCTGGGTGGAGACTTGACTTTCAAATCCCAGCAGAAGATGCCTGAAACCCAGGAATCTATTTAATATCATGTACAGTTTCCCTATCCCAGCTCTGGGTAGTCTGGCCCTCCAGCCCAAATGACATCTGGTGCCAATAGTTGCTTTGGACTGTCCTGTGTTTTTCTGAAAGGCAAACAATTTCCATGTGGGGCTAATGGAGGAGCTCCCATCTCCTCTGCTGGATGTGTCACACTTCAGCCAAAGCTGAAGAAATGGAAACACAAAAATGGTTGCAGATCTGTACTTATTGCAAGACCTGGAATGTTGCACCTGTAGTAATTTTAGCTTTCTTTCTGGATAAGTAAATGCTTGTCCAGAAGCTGCTCAGCAAATTTTGACAAAATCCTGGTGTGCCAGGATAAGGGGGAGTGTGCCAGAGGGCAAGGTTAAATGGGATATTGGGCAGGAATTGTTCCCTGTGAGGGTGGGCAGGCCCTGGCACAGGGTGCCCAGAGAAGCTGTGGCTGCCCCTGGATGCTGGAAATGTCCCAGGCCAGGCTGGACACTGGGGCTTGGAGCACCTTGGGAATGTGGAAGATGGTAGCACTGGATGAGCTTCAAGCTCCCTTCCAAACCCAGGCCACTGAATGATTCTAACTTCCCTGAGAGCCTGTCTGAGCTTTTGTGCTGCTCTGAGGAGATCTGAAGGCTCCCTTCTTCCCTGCCATCACCTTTTGGCAGGAGAGAGCAGCCAGGGAGCCGCGGGGAGCCCGCCCCGCGCTGGGGCCAGCAGCAGCTCCTGCAGCTGGAAGCCAGGGCAGCCCTTGGGGCTCTGCCCACTTGGCAACCCCCTCCCTGAACCCAGGGCCCATTGTTGGCTGGGCAGGGGCTGGGGGCTCCCAGAGCCAGCCCTGAGGGCCTGGCCAGCAATTCCTGGCACTGGTTCCCTAGGGCTGATTTGCATCTCCTTTGGTGCCACCAGCCCACCTTAATGCACAGCTCTGCCTCGCCTTGGACTCCTGTCCAGGATGCCAGATTTTGAAGGCTGCAAAGAGACAGAAAGTCTGCACAGCTTGCTGAGGAGGGAAACACTGAATAAACCCCTAAGCCAGAGCATTTTCCCTGGTGCTCTGGGAATGCTCCCGGCGTTCCCCGGTGCGAACAAGCGAGGATGGGATGGCAAACCCCACAGCACCTGCCAGGTGCTGGATTCCCTCCCCACTCCTGATTTTGCTCACACAGCTCCACTCCAGGCTGAATCTCCCAGCAGAGCTTGTCAAGAGAGAGGGAAATCATCTGTTCCTGCTCCCTGCAGCTGAGCTGAGGGAATGATCCCGTGGTGGCTCTGCCCTGCACTCCCACGACCTGAAGTCGGGTGACTCTCCAGAGTTACAGAGACAAAACAGGTGCTTGGTAACAGATATCCTGATTTTCCAGATAAATGCCTGCTCTCTTTTTATACCTTCTGAGCTCTGTCTCATTATTTTATATCCTTCAGAACTTGCATTCTGAAGGTGTCATAAAGACACCTACTTTATGGTGTTGTTTTTATCTGTTAAAAATAGTTTTTTCTAAAAGTCAGTTATTCTTTGTCTGCACTTCACCTTATAAAAGACTCGTTTGAAACTCTGGTTTCAATCACTCTGGTGTCAATCACCAGTATTTTCCTACATATGGAAAGGAGAATAATTTGAATTCAAACGTGGCTTCAAAACCTGGAGTTTAGGGTTTTTCCCCAAGGTAAAATAGGTGTCATTTTAAAAGTGCTTTTGTCTCTGTTAATGTCAAAGTAAATTTTAACTGCCTTTATTACTTTTTTTTTAAGCAGAAACTTGAAGTTATTGATAATGAGACTCTTGGACAACTTGGCTTGAAAAACTGATGCTTTGAAAGCTGTGAAATATCTGAGAAAGGCTGTCAAATTAAAAAAAAAATTATGCTGAATTAAAAATAATCATGGTCCTGGGAAAAGGAGCTTATTTATCCTGACTTTTTGTTGGTTCTCTCCAACCTGTCTTGTCTCTGGTGATGGAGACTCATCCCAGAGCTCTTCTCCTGGACCTGGCTGAATGCAGGACTTGCTTCTGGAAGTGCTGCCACACGTAACCAAAGCCTGTGGCTCTTGTAACTCACTTGGCATAAGCCAGCCTGGCATTTTCCTCAGCAGGGCTTATCCCAGACTGGTTTAAAAGCTGAAAGGCAAACAAAAAAAGGAGGATTAGACCAAACCAGTTCCAGAGCACACGTTGTACATATTGATGTCTTGTTGAAACAGGAGAAGGCTGGAGAAAACACTGCCCGTGTTTAATGAGGATGTAGTCTTGCTTCCTGAATCCCTGCCTGTGCCAATCAGATATTCTGCATCACTGAAGGAGCCAAGCTAATGAGATTATGGGTTATCACCTCAAGAAATAAAACCCTACCATTGGAAGAACAAGATTTCCATGGGAATTGTGCTAAAGCCTTGGTTTGATCGCTGGGCTCTCCTCCTGGGGCTCTTTGGGGGAAAGCACTGAGCCTTGCAAGTGTTTCCACATGGATGACTCCACATCTCCAAGGCAAAAAACCAAACTGGAGTCACTTTATATCCTGGGTTTTGCCTCAGCTAAGCCAAGGGATGAGCAAAGTCAGGCAAATTTTAAATGTGACACATCACAGACTTTGTTTTTCCCCTTGCTGCTGAGGTCGTGCCTGCTGCACCATGGAAAATGGACAATTCTTGGGATTTCCCACAAATTCTCCACCTAAGTGCACAGCCAGATGTGGGGCAGCAGGAACAGACTGCAGGCAGAGGAGGAAAACCTTCTCAGGAGTGACCTTCAGGAAGGAAACCTCTCCAGGTTTTTCATCCTGACTCAGGCTGTGCACATCTGTAGGCACAGCTGCAGCATCCCAGGCTGTTTCTCCACCTCTGGACCTCTGGCATCTCTCACTCTCTGGGCACTGGAATCCCAAGGAGAGTGAAGGGCTAGGAAGTGCTTTTGCAGCTCTGTGCCTGTTTCTGGTGGGTTTTAAGGGTAGTTTTGCAGTTGGATTTCTTTAGCTTTGTTCCCAATAAAATCCCCTGCTGGCAGATTATGGAATATCCTGAGCTGGAAGGGACCTGTGAGTCCAGCCCAACTCCTGGCCCTGCATAGACACCCCAACACCCCAACAATCCCACCCTGGGCATCCTTGGGAGAACTGTCCAAACCTTCCTTGGGCTCTGTCAGCCTGGGGCCCTGGCCATTCCCTGGGGAGCCTGCTCAGTGCCCCACACCCTCTGGGAGAAGAACCTTTTCCTCTTCTCCAGCCTGAGCCTGTGCTGACACAGCTCCAGCCATTCCCTGGGTCCTGTCCCTGTCACAGAGAGCAGAGATGGGAGCTGTCCCTCCAGCTGCCCTTGTGAGGCAGCACAACAACCTAAAACTGCTCTCGCTGGGGAACAGTGTTTGTCAGCATAAGGAGCCTGCAGAGGGGGGTGATGGGTGAGGATTTATCCCTCCTCACCTCTTTTCCCTGTTGGCATGCTCAAAGCCTGGCTTATGGGGTCAGGGGATACACCAGCAAGCTGAACTTAACCCCCAGTGCCCTTCTAACCTTCTCTTTCCCTTGGTTTGCTCTTCACCATCAGGAAAAAAATTTTTAGGAGGGCATTGGGTAAAGGATGGATTGCCTGGCCATGACACAGGCCATGCTCCTTGGGGATGGCTACCAGGGCCACCAGAGTTGGGGACATGAGTCCCATCATCACTCCAGGCTCTTTCCAGGTGCTGGAGGACATGGAGAGAAATTCCTGCTTTTTAGGGACTTTTGCCTCTGTTATGTTTGGAAACATAGCTATGGATTAGCACCCTGCCTAATCACTGCTCCTGGAGCATCAGTACTTTGACCCATTTGGGGAATTTGAGTTTTCACCTCTCCTGTGTCCCATTTTTCCCTCCAGAACCCCGTGCCAATCTCGGAGCCGGCGGCGGTGTCGGTTTTCCATCAGGAGGCTCAGGGTGATCCCCCCCCCATTCCTGCTTTATCCAAACAAAGCTGGTGTGTCAAAGTGTGAGATGAAGAGAAGCAAGATAGGGGAGAGGGGAAAATCCTGGAGGATCTTCTGCTTGGGGAAGAACTGGTGTTGTGGGGCAAATCCTGGGGATGTCAGTCCTGCCACTCCCTTGGGGGGCACTTGGAGTGCAAATGCTCCAGTGAAGCTCTTGGAAATTCCCATTGGGGTTCAGCATTATTTTGTATTATTTTAATTTGTAGAATGCTCAAGCTGAGCCATGAAGCCCCAGGAATCAGCTCCCCCACCCTGGGGCACTCTCCTGGTCTCTCTTAGTACAGGAGCAGTGTTTAAAATCCCAGGATTTTAAATACAAATGTGTTTGGGTTCTTCCTTTTCAGCTCCCAGCTCTTCAAGAGGCAGTTTAGACAGTTTATTTCCCCCCTCCTTTAACAGAGCTTGTCACCCACAAGACAAGAACAGAAGATTTTAAGACACAGGAACCAAAGCAGAATTTTGAATTAAAGGCCTCAGTGCTCTGCTCTCAGCCCTTCTCCCCCTCTCCATCATCCCATAGGATGCTCTGATGTGGCATTTGGGATTTCTCAGCTCTCCATGCTTCATCCTCACCATCCTTACCTTGAGTGCCACCATCCTTACCTTGAGTGCCACCATCCTGCTGGAGCCCTGCTGGCTTTTAAACCCCTGGGATGTAGGGGAAGGGGAAGGGATTTGAGGTGATTAAATAGCAGGGAGCTGCTGAATCCAAATGTCAGCCAGTGGGAATGGGTCAGGCTGGGCCATCTCCCCTCTGATCCACAGGCACCAGGGTCAGTGGATCATCCCTGAGTCCCCCACCCCTCCCTGCTGAGGGAAGGGAGGTGTCAGGCTGTTGGAACTCTAGACACAGAGAATTTCAAGCTTTTTGTACTAGCAAAGAATGATTTGTAAAGTTACACTGCATTTAGCTTGGAACTTTGGGAAAGGCTTCCAAAACTTAGTGACAACATAGAATCTGTGACTGTGTAGTTAAATAGAAGTGTGTTATATCACAAGGTGAGAAATTTAGAATTTAAGGTAGCTAGTTATATATATGTGACAAGATGGAGGGTTAGGGCATAGCTGTCTTGTTGTTCTCTTTCTTCTAGTTGTTGTTGTTGTTGTTGTTGTTGTTGTTGTTGTTGTTGTTGTTGTTGTT
>VXBS01000458.1:74906-87923 GCA_013400255.1 Sitta europaea | reverse complement strand
ATAAATATCTAAAAATCCCAAGCCAAACCAAACCTGCTGGGAGCAGAAGCTCTGCTGGAAAATCTTTTGGAAAAACCCTTACAGGAAATTTCTGGGGAAAAGACAAAAGTGATGCTGAGTTGGTTTGTTTGGTGCCTCTTTTGCCAAAAAAATTCAAATATCAGCTCAAATTTTCCTTAGGAACAGGTCAGTGAAAATTCCAAGGATTTTCTATTTAATTTTTTTTTTGCCATTTGAAATTCCAAGAATCCAAGGACTTTCTATTTAATTTTTTTTTTGCCATTTGAAATTCCAAGAATCCAAGGACTTTCTATTTAATTTTTTTTTTTTTACCATTTGAAATTCCAAGAATCCAAGGATTTTCTTTTGCCATTTGAAATTCCAAGAATCCAAGGACTTTCTATTTAATTTTTTTTTTACCATTTGAAATTCCTGAGAGGAATCCTGGAACACTCCGAGCTTTCCCGGGGAAAAATTCCCGATCCAACTGCAAGGCTCAGAGCAAAAAGGGACTTGGTGGAGCAGCTGGAGCTCCTGGGATATTTTTTTTTGGGAACAGCTTGAGCTGGAAGGGCAGGGAAGATCATTGTGCTCCCGAGGAAAAGGAGCTGGGATACGCCTGGGGGAGCACGGAGAGGACACAGCTTGCCCTGCCACGAGTCACTGCTGGCAGCCAAGGACACTTCCCAAAAATAGGAATTCTTGCCAGGACACCAGGGAATGGCTTTGACCTACAAATGGCTTGGTTTAGATGAAATATTCCGAGGTTTTTTTAAAAAAAACCTGGCACAGATTCCCAGAAAAGCTGCGGATGCCTCATGCGTGGTTGGGTTGGATGGGGCTTGGAGCATCCTGGGGCGGTGGGAGGTGGTGGGGTGGGAATTTAAGGTTCCTCCCAACCCAAACTGGTCCCATTCCATAGAAAATGTGCTTTCCCAAGGGAAATTCCCCCTCCTGCTCGGTCCGGAGCAGAGCTCGGCCATGAATTCCAATTATTCCTCCCAGTTAAGGGAGGTTTATGCCACAATTTCCAGGAGGTTTTTGCCAAAATTCCCAAGGGATTTCTGCCATCATTCCCAAGATGTTTTTGCCATAATTCCCAAGAGGTTTATGCTGTAATTCCCAGGAGGTTTTTGCCATAATTCCCAAGATTTTTTTTGCCAGAATTCCTAAGAGGTTTATGCTGTAATTCCCAGGAGGTTTTTGCCATAATTCCCAGGAGTTTTTTTTGCCATCATGCCCAGGAGGTTTTTGCCATAATTTCCAGGAGGATTTTACCATAAATCCCAGGAGGTTTTGGATATAATTCCCAAGATGTTTTTGCCAGAATTCCCAGGACGTTTTTGCCATAATTTCCAAGAGGATTTTCCCATCATTCACAGGAGGTTTTTGCCACAATTCCCAAGATTTTTTGGCCATAATTTCCAGGAGGCTTTTGCCATAACTCCCAGGAGATTTTGGCCACAATTCCAATGAGATTGTTACCATAATTCCCAGGAGGGTTTTGCCATCATTCCCAGAAGTTTTTTTTCCATAGTTTTCAGGACATTTTTGCCATAATTTCCAGGAGGATTTTACCATCATTCACAGGAGGTTTTGGACATAATTCCCAGGAGGTTTTTCCCATAACTCCCAGGAGATTTTGGCCATAATTCCACTGAGGTTTTTACAATAATTCCCAGGAGGGCTTTGCCGTTATTCCCAGAAGGTTTTTCCCATCATTCCCAGAAGATTTTTGCCATAATTTCCAGGAGGGTTTGACCATCATTCCCAGGAGGTTTTTGCTGAAATTCCCAGGAGGTTTCACCATAATTCCCAGGGTTTTTTTTACCATCATTCCAATGATGTTTTTAACATCATTCCCAGGAGGTTTCACCATAATTCCCAGGGTTTTTTTGCCATATTCCCCAGGAGGTTTTTGCCACAATTCCCGGGATTCTCCTGCAGGTGGCTGGGCTGGGTTTGCCCTGTTTTGGGCACAACCATTCCCTGTGCCAAGGGAACATGTGAGGAACAAGGAACAGCACAACATAACCACTGGATTTTCCATTTTACAGATCCATCCTCCAGGCAAAAAGTTCCAATTTTCAGCCCCTAAATCCAGATCCAAACATTTCAATAAATCCAGAAAGGATTTCTATGCAACTCCTCTTCCCACATTTTCCCCTTGCGATTGAAGGACTTCTCTAGAAATAAATGATGGGTTTTTTTGTGTGATGTCTATTCCTGATAAACCCTTGCCAGGAAATGTCATCCTCACCCAGCCCTTTTCCCTCGGTTCTGAAAGGGCATTTGTGGGATTTACTGCTTTGCCCAAAGCTCCCGAGCAGCTCAAATCATTGTCTTTTTTTGGCACAGTTATTTATCATCATTTCCCTTTCTGTTCAACCTGAGAATTGCCAGGCAGTTGCATAAAGCAGGGGCTGAAGTTGGCAGCAAAAAGAGAGAAATAAACCAGGAATAATCCAAATAATCCTCCATGGTGTTTGGTACAGCTTTGGAGAGAGCTGGCGCTGATCAGCCAAAAGTGGTTTCTCAATGATTTAAAATCATTTATTTGGGCAGGGATGGTGTGATCAGGTGGGAATCAAAAGCCACTGGGGGGTGAAGGAGAATTGGGCTGGGAGTGTTCCTGAGGGGACTGGAGATGTGGGATGTGTGGATTTATCCTGGGCAAGAAAGATTTTACACTGTTCTCTGTAAATGCTACGAGTGAAAACTCTGCAGCTGGGCCCTGGGGATGGCCACAAAGCAGACCCCAAAGTAGATCCCAAAGTAGACCCCAAAGTAGATCCCAAAGGAGATCCCAAAGTAAAGTAGATCCCAAAGTAGACTCCAAAGTAGACACCAAACCAAGCTCTGAACCAAACCCCAAACCAAATCCCAAAACAGGCCCCAAACCAGGCCCCAAACCAAACCACAAACCAGGCCCCAAACCAGGCCCAGAACTGGGCCCAAAACCAAGCACCAAACCAGATTCCAAACCAGGCCCAAACCAAGCCTCAAAAGAGCTCCTAAACCAGACCCCAAACCCATACCTTAAACCAGACCCCAAATCAGACCCCAAATCAGGCCCCAAACCAAAACCTAAATGAAGCCCCAAGCCAGGTCCTAAACCAGGCCCCAAACCAGGTCCCAAACCAGGTCCCAAATCAGGCCCCAAACCAAAACCTAAATGAAGCCCCAAGCCAGGTCCTAAACCAGGCCCCAAACCAGGTCCCAAACCAGGTCCCAAATCAGGCCCCAAACCAAAACCTAAATGAAGCCCCAAGCCAGGTCCTAAACCAGGCCCCAAACCAGGTCCCAAACCAGGTCCCAAATCAGGCCCCAAACCAAACCCTAAATCAAGCCCCAAACCAGGTCCCAAACCAGGCCCCAAATCAGGCTCCAAACCAGACCAAAACCAGACCCCAAAACCATATCTTACACCTGACCCCAAACCAAGCCCCAAACCAGGTTCTAAACCAGACCCTGAAACCACACCTTAAACCAGACCCAAAATCAGACCCCAAATCAGCCCCAAACCAAACCCCAAACCAAGCCCCAAGCCAGGTCCTAAACCAGGCCCCAAACCAGGCCCAAACCAAACTTTGTTCCCAGTCTTAATGTGTTTATTAAAACAAATTATTCAGGATTAACTTTATCTCCCATTGTAAGAGCATCAAACGTCCCAAACAGTACCAATTTTTAATGCCCCTCATTTTCGTCTACTTTTTGATGTGAGGTTAGCTTGGGAAAATTGGGATTGATAATGGGCAGGAAAACTATTGGGAAGAAAGGGTTGAATTCCCAAAAGAGTTCTTAAATTTTCTAATTATTCTTTATTAGTAAGTCCCATAATAATTATTGATTATTAATTTTAAAAGTCCATATTTTTCTTTGGAAAGGAGAAAGTCTTTTAGACCTTAATAAGTTTTCCATACCCTTGGAAGGACAACTCAGGAGATGACACCACTAGAGGCCACTCTTGTATTTTAGGAAAACAATTCCAAAGGAAATTCTGCTGTTAATTCCATCGTTTATTAATTTTTTAAAGGAAGTCCTCAGTAGGTGTTGATCCCAGAGCTATAAAAAATGAATTTTAATTGTTTTCCTTCCCAAGGGGATTGAGGGGTTCTGAGCTTCCCTCTCCCACTTCGCCTGGAGGAATCAAAGGCAAAGCTGGAAATCGGGGAGTTCTGGAGTCAAAAGCCTCAAAAAGAGGAATATTTTACATTTCACAGCTCTCAGGATTCTCCCACTGATGTTATTCCCTCTCTGCTGGGTTTCCACACCTCTCTCATTTTCAGGGCGAATTTTGGGGTGTAGAAAATAAAAGCCTCGCCAAGTCTCTCAAAGGAGAAAAGAAGAATGTCAGTTTTAACTTAGAGCAGAGTGTGTGGAGAAAAGTTTAGTTTCAGAGCCTAAAATCTTAGACAAAGAAAAAGTATTTACAAAGAGGTTTTAGAATGTAATACTGTGAGTTTTTAAAGAGGTGATTGGTTAAGAAGGTCCACACTGTAATAGCATGAATTAGCTCAATATTTGTTTAATAACATAACATAATAATAAACAATAACAAACATAATAAAATAATAATAATAAACATAATAACGTCGATATCTAGTTGGCAGAATTTTATTGGCCCATAAAGCCTTAAATAGGCTGATAAGCAGAAATCCTGTGACTTCTGTAAGAGGAATTCATCCTCTCTCTGCCTCTGTAGAAGATAAGAAAATAAATTGCATTTTCCCATGAGTCAGAAGCCCCATTTCTCTGTTTCAAGAAGAAATCCCTGCACATGGAACGTGAGGTATAAAATGGTTATGTGAGAAATCCTAAACTCCCAGATATCCAGCTGGATTTTTGTGGATGTGCCACTAGAGGGGAATAAAGATCCGTAATATTTCCCAGATTTTCCCTGGAGCTGCCAGGATGAAGGTGTCGCTCCTTATCCACAGCAGGAAAAAACAACCAGTATTATTAATTGCAATTATCCCAGGCAAAGGAGAGCAAATCCAAGGATTCCCTGGGCTGTGCTAACCCTGCCACCTCCAGCAGGTGATAAAGGAGGGAAATCCTCCCTGATAACGTTGTCTGGGAATGGGGTGTTGGGGATAAACACGGGAAAAACACGTGCCAGCCACAGGGGGACTCCTTCCAAACCATCCATCATTTCCGTGGAGAGCTTCCCAGGGGAAGGAATCCTCTCCCTGCAGTTTGTCTGGCAGTGGCAAAGGTTGATAACGTGATTAAGGCGTTATTAATTAGGGAGGCATCACTCACTCGCAATGATCTGGAGGCGTCGAAGCTGACGAGCGTTAATTAGGGAGGAAACATGCAGGAGGGAAAAGCAGGAATTTGGAATTCTCTCCAGAATGAGTTCTCAGATGAAAAGGAAAAGGTCAGAAAATTAGTGGCTTAATTAATTTAGAGGAAAAGGAAATTAGCTGGAATGATAATGTTGGGAAGTTTTAATAGTTCTGGAGGGGTTGGAATATGGGCAATCCCAGCAGAAATTGGGGTTTGGGTGGTGTGGTGGGAAGGTTTTGGATATGGAGAGGGTGGGACACGTCCCATGGAGTGGATTTGGAGCTCGAGGGATCTCAGGGACTGAGGAGGAAAACTCAGAGGAAGTATTTTCCAAATCCTGCAGTCCTGGTGTGCCTCCTCCAGCTGCTTCCCAACCCTTCATCCCAACTTCTTCTCCTCTCTTTCACCTGCTCCGTGGAATGTCAGGAGGGAAGGAATGGGGAGTCCTTGCTGGGTTGGCACAAATGGGATCTCCCTGTGCTTGTCTGGGTAAAAAAATCATGGAAAAACCCAAAGGGATGCTCCTGAAGATCCAGCTGATTTCTCCAGCAAAATGTCAGCTTTCTTCCCCAGGATCATGGGAAATCCTTGCTGCTGGAGGCACGAGTGGAAGTTCACTGGGAGATTTGAAGGAATCATCACCAGGGTGGAAGTTTGGACCCACAGCCCAAATCCTTCATGGCTCCCAGCCCAAAATCTGGGAAATTCCCAGGCTGGATGAGGTTGGGATCATCTCAACCCAATGTCAGGCACCACCTCTGAACTAAACCATCACCCCCCTAAGGTCTCCATTTATTCCATTTATTCACAGAGAGGGTCCAGCCCTGCTCCAAATCCAGAGGGTTTTATGCCTCCCAAAGCATTTAAGCTCAATTTCCAGAGCTGGGGAAAAAAAATCCAAGGGTGTACAAACACACCTCCAACTCCTGACCAAACTCCAGCCTTGTGGCCACGATCAGCTTTCCTGATTTCCTAAATCCTTTCCCCACCATTTGCCCCATAACTGCCTGACAGCCACGAGCAAAAAGACCCTTTGGAAGCCACATTTGCTCCTCCTGATGCTGGAAATGCTCCCTGACCTGCTAAAAAGTGGAGAAATCCTTCGGGACGGGCGAGGACACCGCACCGGGCACATTTTTGGGGATGCTGGAAGAACCCCCCTGGAGTTTTCCTTTCCCAGAGGGCTGAAAGCCAGCTGGAAAATCAAACCCCCCAGCCAGCCAAGAGTTAACATTCCTCTTCCACGGGAGGAAGGGGAGAAGCTGGAGCACGGCGGCTCCGCTCGGGGTGAAGCCGAACTCCCAAACTTTCTCCTAAATTAAGCCCGGCGGGGGCGGCAGAGCCTCCCTGGGGACCACGGAGCTGTGCAGCAAATGATGGCAGCTCCACCAACTCGCCTTCATTACCGGTGTCGCTCACTCATGTCACCTCCACAATTATTTTAGGACCTGTCACCGGGAACGTTCTCCCACCAGCAAATGCTTCCCGCTGGCTCCTAATGGGGAGGCTGAAAGTTCCCTCCTCCCTCGAGCTCGCCGCCTTTCCCCCAAGCTCCGGGGAGCTCTGGAGGGCAGAGGGGATGTGGGGCTGTGCAGCTTCCCAAATTCACATCGAGGGGACTAATTCCAGGTCTGTGATGCCTGAATTCCAATCCAGAAAGCCCCAAACTGAAGGGGGGTTCATTCCAGGTCTGTGATGTTGGAATTTCAATCCAGAAAGCCCCAAACTGGAAGGGGATTAATCCCAGGTCTGTGATGCCCAAATTCCAATCCAGAAAACCTCAGACTGGAAAGGGATTAATTCCAGGTCTGTGATGCCAGAATTCTAATCCAGAAAGCCCCAAACTGAAGGGGGATTCATTCCAGGTCTGTGATGCCCAAATTTCAATCCAGAAAACAGGAGGAGGATTGAAATCCCAGGTCTGTGATGCTGGAATTTCAATCCAGAAAACCCCAGACTGGAGGGGGATTGAAATTCCAGGCTCCTGTGGATGGAAGGGGACGACAAAGAGAAGGTGAGGGAAGTCTCCCCTGTTCTAGGGTTGTCATCCTGATCCTGGTGGCTTGGATGCAAATATATTCACAAATTTCATTGATGTTTTCACAGATTATATTGATACATTCACAAATTGCATTGGTATACTCACAAATTGCCTTGATGTTTTCACAGATTTTGTTGATATCTACTCAAATTACATGGATATCTCCCCAAATCTTATGGATATCACCACAGCAGGGAAAAGGGCTGATGAGACCTTTGGTGGAAGGGATGTTTTCATGGAATCACTGAATGTCCTGAGCTGGAAGGGATCAGGATCATCAAATCCAGCTCCTGGACACCCCAACAACCCCTGAGAGTTGTTGGGAATGTGCCCATTCCCTGGGATCCTGCTCAGTGCCCACCACGGAGCCTTTCCCCAATATCCAAGGTTTTTCCTGATGTTTTATCCATGCAGGCTCCTTCCCACATCCTGGTCCCAGCTCCCTGGCTCTGTGTGTGTCAGGATTTGGGGATCCCACTGTGCTTCCACTGGGTGCAGCCAGGCTGGAGTGAGGAACCTCCCCAGGCCAGGATTTCTGCTCCCTCCCATCCCATTCTCCAGCCAGACATTCCCTGGGTAACCAGGGAGCAAACAGAGCCCATTATCCAATTTTCCTTCACTCCAAGTTGAGCTGGAATGGGATTTTCTAGGGAAGAACTCCCCATTTCATCACTCCACAAGCCAGCAGATAAAAAAACCCAATTTCTGGAGATAAATTTCCATCCTCTTGGAAATATTTCTGGGGAAGAGAATCCCTGGAGTCAAAGCAGTGGCCCCATCTTGCCCCCACCAGCACAGACATCCCCAGACACAACAGGTGAAAAGCGAATTCACGGAGAATTTTTCCTTCCTCCAGTTTCCCTTCTCTTCCCCTCCCGCCTTTTCCAGCGCAACACATGGCTGGGGTCATGTAACAACAAGAATCCCCGATGTCAGGCAAATCATTTTTCCATCTGTGGGGTGTTTTTCTCCTGCCCAGTTTATGTTTTTTAACGGAAGTGGCATCTGCGAGGTGCTGCCTGTAAACGATCCCTGCAGGAGCTCTGCTCCATGCCCAGCATCCCATTTTTGGCTGCTCCAGCTGTTCCTCTGCAGAGGGCAGGAATGGGTTCAGCTGACAGCTGCAGGCACTCCGAGAAAAAGAAAGTTTTTTTTTTGTTTTGGTTTTTTTTTTTTTGCCTGGTCTCCAGTTGTCTCTCCCTTCCCAGACAACCACGGAGAGGATTTCCAACAGGCAAAGGCTGAAAATGATGAGGAATAAGCACAAGTGTCCTCTTGGTTTAAAGCCTGAGCCTTTTCCCAGCCTGATTCACCTGGCTGGGAAATGTTCAGCATGCTGGGAAGCTCTGAGCTGCTCTGGGTCTGGATAATTCCCATCAGGAATGGGATAAGGGAGAACTGAGGGCAGAAAATCTTCCAGGTTCAGAGTTTGAAATGTTTCTGTGGTAACCAGCTCTGAGCAGCGAAAAATTAAGGAATTGGTGCTGTTTCCCTGGAAATAGAAACATTTCCATCACTGGAGAGCCCCTGTGGGAGCTGGGAAGGGGATGAGAGGATTGGAGCTCCTCTGCTCTGGAGCCAGGCTGGGAAAACTGGGATTATCCAGCCTGGAGAAGGGAAGGCTCCAGGGAGAGCTTAGAGCCCCTTTTCCAGGGCTTAACGGGGCTCCAGGAGAGCTGGAGAGGGATGGGGGACAATGGATGGAAGGTCAGGACACAGGGAATGGCTTCAAATTGGAAAAGGGGAGATTTGGGTGGGATTTGGGGAAGGAATTCCTGGCTGGGAGGGTGGGGAGGCTCTGGCACAGATTCCCAGGGAAGCTCTGGCTGATCCCTGGATCCCTGAGAGTGTCCAAAGCCAGGCTGAACAGAGCTGGGAGCAGCCTGGGACGGTGGGAGGGGTCCCTGCCCAGGCAGGGTGGGCTCTGGATGATCTGGACGTGCCCATGGCCGTGCCAGGCACATCTGTGAAATCCAAGGATTCAGGCTGTGCCAGGAGAGGTTCAGGATGGACATCAGCAGGAATTTCTCCATGGAAAGGGTGGTCAGGCCGTGGAACTGCCCAGGGAGGGTTGGAGTACCCATCCCTGGAGGTGTCCAAGGAATTCCTGGAGGTGGCACTCAGGGGACAGGGTGGGCATCGGGCACAGCTGGCACTGGAGAATCCCGGAGAGCTTCTCCAACCTCAAGGATTCTGGGATTCTAAACCCCTGGACAAACGGGCTGGGACAAACCCAACCCTGGGAGAGCTCCAGCCACACTTTGTGCTCCTGCAGGAGACAACTCCGGAGCTTTGCATGGAAAACCTTCCTGCTCAGCCAGAACCCCCATCCCTCCCGATCCCGGATCCAGCAGGATCCTCACCCGGAGCCCCGTGCGGGGATCCCACCCAGCCCGTTACACAACCCCGAGCAGCGCCGGCAGCGCCTTCCCCTCGCAGGCAGGGTCTGATCCCTGCTGAAATGCCGCGTGGAGGTGGCAGCGCTCCTGGCAGGCTGCGCTGCCCACGCTCCTCCTGTGGCATCCCACACACGTGGCAATCAAAGCCGGGAACCCAGCCCGAGCCCTCCTCCCCCAGCCTGGCAGCGCCGAGCACTCGCAGCTCCGAATTTTGGTGTTGGGGGGGTTATCCAGACCTGATTCCGGGTGAAAAAAGAGGTGGGAAAGGAGCTGGGGACTCTCCATGCCCGGGTCCATTCCCATGGAAACCCTGCTGCTGGTGGAAATAAAACAGAACATCCAAACCTTCTCTGGGAAAGCAATTTTCCAGTGGTGTGGGATTGTATTTTCCTTGGGGAAAGCGTCAGAGAACCCCAAATTCCTGTGGGGTTGAGATCTGATTGCGCCATGGGGAAGGAAATCAGGAAATCCCAGGATGAGAAATCAGGTTCCTTTCCTTGGGAATCTGCTTTGGGATGGCTTCTGATCAGGAAAAGCTGCCAGGACTGAGATCTCAAAGCTCTCCCATGCCTGATTTTTATGTGGGAACACCCAGACCTAATTCCAGGTGAAAAAGAGGTGGGAAAGGAGCTGGGGACTCTCCATGCCCGGGTCCTGCAGCTGAGCCAAGCTCAGGGGGTGGCTGCTCTGGGTCACAAGGGGTTAAAACATTCCCAGACCTCCTCACCTCTGCCACATTCCCGGGGCAGGAATTCCACCTGCATGGATGGCTCACCTCAGCACCCACTCCTGGATCTTCTCCCTGATTTCCATGGCAGATGGAATGATTTGGGATCTGGACACGGGAGGAATATTTCTCCTCGAAATCCTCAGGCAAAAATCAAAGACACTTGTTTATTTTCCCAGCACAGGCATCGTGGAAGGATCATTCCCTACCTGCTAAAATCCTGAGAAAATGGGAAAAAATATTCCTCCTCTCTCCCTGTTTAACTGGAATAACATTCCCAGCATCCTTCTTTTATTAAATGCCTTTTTTTTCCCCCCAATCCTNTTTTTAAATTCTTTTTTTTCCCCCCCAAACCAAAAAAAAAAAAAAAAAAAAAAAAAAAAAAAAAAAGGATTTTATTGGGTAAATATAATGCAACAACCATGTGTTGTTTCCCACTCCATGGCAAATGTTTCCACTTCCTGCCAGGATTGATTCCAGATCGAAAAATGCTGCTTCATCCCAGGACTTTTCACACAATCTGTTCACCTCAGCCTACGAGCCATGGAAAATTTCCTTTTCCATCCCATTTCCCCGATTTTTATCCCAATATTTGGGGAGCCAAAAGTCAAACTCAAATATTCCTTCCAGGATCAATGGGTTTTCCCTTCGTGTTTCCTTCTCCTGGTTGCATAGCCACGAAAAGAGAATTTCCTGAGGGTGGAAAATAATGGAGAAAGGGAAGTTATCCCATCCCTGGAGTATCTCCCATCCATGGAATATCTTCCATCCATGGAATATCATCTCCCATCCATGGAATATCTTCTATCCCTGGAATATCTCCCATCCATGGAAAATCTCCCATTCCTGGAATATCTCTGATCCCTGGATTATCTCTGATCCCTGGATTATCTCTGATCCCTGAATTATCTCCCATCCCTGCAGTAGTTCCCTTCCATGGAATATTTCTGACCCCTGGATTATCTCCAACCCCTGGAATATCTCCCACCCCTGGATTATCTCCCACCCCTGGAATATCTCCCACCCCTGGATTATCTTCTATCCCTGGAATATCTCCCATCCATGGAACATCTCCCATTCCTGGAATATCTCTGATCCCTGGATTATCTNCCTGCTGGACTCTCCTTCCCTCCCACCCACCCAACCACACCTGCTCTAATCCATGACACATTCCCAGACCCATTCCCATCTTTCTGCTCAGCCACAGACAAAGCCCCCACCCCCTCCATCCGACAGCTTCCTCCAGACTGGGAGAATCTCGGCTTCCAGTTCCCAATAAAATGATTTTTTGCCCCGCTGTCGATTTTTCGAAGGCTCCACATCTCCCCAGCATTCCCAGCCATCCCAAGGTTTTATTCCAATCCCCTGGTCATCCGTGGCCAGGCTGCTTTTGCACTCACCCAAACCCCCTCGGCTTATGAAACACAAAAACCACGGAATGCTGGAGGTTTATTTGATCTCTTCTCCCAGGAGAAGGAGTTTAATAATTTCGCAGCAGATCTGAAACTGCTCCTTGAGGAATAATTTGCTTTAGAGGGGGGAAAAAAACCAGAGGATTTTTCCCCCCCCCGCCCTCCCTCTCCCACATTCCCAAATAAAGGTCTGCTTTGCTTCGGATCATGTTCACTCTCCCAAGACTTCGTTTTCCTATTAAAATCTTTATTTCACTCCAGATTATTCTACCATGCCTTTGTCTCTGTGCCTTTGGAATGCAGCTGTCACCATGGCTTTTAGGATCCTCCATCCCATTGGTTCCTGGGAATGCTTTATATCCCCTTGGAAGGAGCAATAAAGGAATTCAGGTGCTCTTGGCCCTGCCAAGTGCAGCTCATCGAGGGATGCGTGGAAAGCAAGGGCAGGAAGCAGCAGATCTGGGCTCACCGTTTATTTACTGAGAGCGTTTTGGGGGGGGAGTTTATTGCTTGTTTGGGCTTTTCAGGAATTGTTTTTCCGTCTGGAACAGCACCTTGAGTCCCAAAATGAGGGGCAGCCGTGCCCAGGTGCACCCAGAACATCCCTGCAGGGCTCCAGGAATCACGGCTGGAGTGGCAAAGCTCTCCTACACAATTCCCAAAATATTTTTTTTTGGAAGTTTAACAACCTCGGAAATCACTGAGGTTTGCCCCAGATCCATTCCCAGAGGATCTGTAGGGCCGGGAACCTCGGCAGCCTCAGGGGCTCTGAGAAATCCCAATCCCTGCTTTGCCCCAGCACAGCCTGAAACCCATTGGCTCCCGAATGTTTCCCCCTCAGGAATAAATCAACAAATCCCAGCTTTTCCAGCTGCAAACTCCTCCAGAAGATCCAATTCCCATCCTTCCCAAAAGGAAACATCACTTTGTTTTACTTTCAAAAAATTATTTTATTTTATTTTATTTTATTTTATTTCATTTTATTTTATTTTATTTTATTTTATTTCAGTTTATTTTATTTTATTTTATTTTATTGTACTGTATTTTATTTTACTTTATTGTATTGTATTGTATTTTACTTTATTTTATTTTAATTGATTTTATATTTTATTTTTTTTATTGTACTGTATTTTATTTTACTTTATT
>VXBS01000458.1:6903-70361 GCA_013400255.1 Sitta europaea | reverse complement strand
GTGGAGGACATGGAGGACATGGAGCACGTGGAGCACATGGAGCACATGGAGCACATGGAGCACATGGAACACATGGAACACATGGAGCACATGGAGCACATGGAGAACATGGAGAACATGGAGAACATGGAGCATGTGGAGCACATGGAGCACATGGAGGACATGGAGTATGTGGAGGACATGGAGAACATGGAGAACATGGAGCATGTGGAACACATGGAACACATGGAGGACATGGAGTATGTGGAGGACATGGAGAACATGGAGCATGTGGAGCATGGAGAACATGGAACATGTGGAGCACATGGAACGTGTGGAGCACATGGAACACATGAAGCACATGGAGGACATGGAATGCATGGAGAATATGGAGGACATGGAACACATGAAGCGCATGGAGGACATGGAGAACATGGAGAACATGGAGAACATGGAGCATGTGGAGCCTGTGGAACACAAGGAGCACATGAAGCACATGGAGCACACAGAGACTGTGGAGCACATGGAGCACATGGAACATCTGCCATGGACAGATGTTGGGATCGAGCATCGCTCTGCCCTTGGTGTGTGTCCTGCAAGGCCCACTGGCTGCTGCTGCCACTGATCCTGCGGGATGTTTGCAGGTTTTGGGATCAAACATCACCCTGCCCTTTCTGAGCACCCTGCCAGGTCCATTCCCTGCTGCTGGTCCCCAGTTGGAGGGGATTTGCAGGGACCAAGTGCAGCAGGAGCAGATGGCCACAGCGACTCCAGTTCCAAGCATCTCTGAACCCACCACCTCAGTTAGCCACACGTGCCTTCCTCTGAGCTGACACCTCCTGATGGTGCAAATTCCCTGCAACTGGACAGGCAAGAGATGGGGAGAACCATCAGAAACCCATCCAATCCTGGAATGCTTTGGGTTGGAAGGATGTTTTAAAGGTCACCTAAGTTTCAATCCCTCACCACGGGCAGGACACCTTCCACCATTCACCATCCCAGCTGCTCCAAGCCCCAGTGTCCTGCCTGGCCTTGGACACTCCCAGGGATCCTCTGGGATCTGTTCCAGGGCTCCCCACCCTCTGAGGAGAGGCCTCAGGTGTGCCCTGGGGAGCAGATGTCCCTCCTCCTGTGAGGGGACACTGACCCAACCCTGGCCACGCTCCCGAGGGTGGCACTGACCCCTGGACAGGCTGTGGAGCCTGCAAGGCTTGGGGCTCTCTCCTGGTCCTAATCCACGCTGGATCAGCTGATTTCATTTCTAATTTCCTCACACATGTGCTCCAGCACAGCTGTGGAACATGAGCCGAGTCTGCAGAGGAAATCCTGAGATTTACACAGGCCCCAGTGGATTATAAAAACCTGGAAACCGGACAGATAACACTCAGGGAACAGACTCAGAACATGCTGGGCAGAAAAAAACCCTCACAACAGATTAAAACCTGCTGTTCCCTGCTAAATGTAAAAGTGTCTTTTCCAACACTTTGAACTACTGTGGTGAAACTTTGTAGGTAGCTGTCGTTTCGAAGGTGCAATCTTCAGGATTGCTTTCCTTTTTTTTTCGTTTTTTCTAATGGATTTGTGAAAGCTGCAATAAAAGAGTCCTTAAAAGGCCTTGACCTGGAGGGCTGTGAGCCTTTAGCCTGTCGAGGTTCAGCCCTAAACCCTGTGCAGCTTCCAGAGCTTCTGAGAACTTCCAAAATCCGAGCTGGCTGCTGCTGTTACAGCCCGAGGTGGTGGGAGGAAGAAGTAAACAGTTCTTGTTGAGTTTTCCATCCCACCAGAGCCAGTTGGACACTCTGTGGGTTTCTGACAGGGGACAGGGCTGTTTTCCCAGCTTCCCCCTGCCTGTGGAAAGGCAGCTGGAGGGGGAATTATCCCGGAGAAAAGGAGGCTCAGGAGGAATCTTTTGGCTCTGCACAAGACAGGAGAGGGCAGCCAGGGCAGGTCGGGCTCTGCTCCCAGGGAATGGGGACAGGACAAGGGGAAAAAGCTGCACCAGGGGGAGGTTAGGTTGGACATCAGCAGGAATTTCTCCATGGGAAGGGTGTGCAGACCTTGGAACTGCCCAGGGAAGGTTTCATGCCCACCCCTGGAGGTGTCCAAGGAATTCCTGGATGTGGCACTCAGAGCTCTGGGCTGGGGATAAGGATCATCTCCAGCTCTGGATGATCCTGGAGATTTTTTTCCTAACCTCAGTGATTCCATGATTCTCTGATTTTGAATAAATTCAGCCAATGATCTCATGGATGCTGCTGTCCTGGAGAGACATTTTCCTACTCCCCATCTCAGCAGGACAGATTTTTTTCCACCCATTTTCCACTGGCTCAGAGCTGCCATTTTTGTGCTCCTGCAGGTCTCCAGCTGCATCAGTGGGATCAAAACAAAGCCCAGGGTCACACTGGGTTTTCTTGAGCTGCCAGATGGGATTTATTGCTTTTCCCAGGATCAATGACTCCAGAATTTGGGCTGCCAAGCTGTGCTGGGTCACGTCCATCCAGGGTCAGAATCTCTGGTTTTGAGGCCTCTTCTTCCACCAAGAATTGTGGGAATCTCGCTTCCATTTTATCTTGAGCATCAAAAGAATTTCCAGGAGGGGTCAGATGAAAGTTTGGGGGGTTTCCTCCCTCATTTCTGTGAAGAACAAACCAGGATGGTTTGGGGTTTGTGAAAGCAAAATCAGCTTGAGTTGGATCTCAGATCTATTTTATCTCAGACCCCAATCTTTCATTTGAATTTGGGGTTTCCAAACCAAAACCCAGGGAAGACTTTGTGAAAAAGCCAACCCGAACTCCAACCTCCTCCACACATTCCAGGTGGTTGCTGAGAGGAATTCTCCTCTGAGTTCATTTGACACAAACTGTGACAAGGAGAAACCTCTGCTGGCTCCCACCTGCCCTGACCAGCATCAAATCCCACCCCGAGAGGGGCAGCAGGAGAAACAGGGAAAAGCAGAAACAGGACTAGACATGCCTCGGTGTCTGTGCCACCAAAATGCTCCAAGCTGGAGCTGTTCCAGTGCAGAACACCAAGTCCAGGCATCTCCTGACCTCCAGCAGGGCTTGAAACCCTCAAAAAGTTGCAACATCCTAGGATGAGACAGAGGAAAAGCTGCAGAGATTCCCTGGAATGCCAGAGTTGCTGGAGCACAGTGGTTGAGTTTGGGGTCTCCATAAATTGATAGAGAAAGTTTGAAGATGCTTTTTTGAAGGGTTTTGTAATGTTGTCCTCAAAAAGGGTGTCCCTTCTGCCCCACATGAGTTCAGTTTCAGGGTTTTTATTTGGGATGTGGAGGAAGCTGGGCAGTGCACAAGGCTCAGGTTTAAATGTGGCCTTCCAGCATTTGGATTTTGAACCCTTAAGATCCAGAAAGAATCAGGGCTTGGCAGATGCTCCGTGACACAAAGGAGGGACTCAGTCCCTGCAGGTCAATTTTTCCACCAGTAACATGATCCCACACTGAAAGAAAAAAAAAAAAAGGTTATTTCCATCCTCTCCCCCTGGAATTTGTGTGTCTCCTCTTGGATCCAAATCTTTCCAAAAAACGCTTCCCGTTTAAAAAATTGATTTCCTCAATCCTAAATCTGCATTAAGTCCCTCACATCGTGCTTTCTGAATTATCCATTCTGCTCCTCACGTCAAAAGTCGTCCCCTGAGGGGTTTGTGACATAAAATGTGGCTTTTGACCCAGAATTGGAGCTTCCTGGGGTGTTTTTATTTGCAGTTCTCCCACTCCAGGAACTAAAAAGTAGCCAAATGAAAACCTGCCCGTTTTATGCAGCCACGACACGTTCACACAAATCATCTTTTTATTTTTTGCTGTAATTTTTGGTATTTATTTGCTGCGTGTCACTCAGATTAAATGGAAAATAGAAATGAATTAAGTGGAATTTGTGGTGATGCCTCCATAATTTAATTTTGTGTTTCAAAACTTTGCTGTGAATAGTCCAGGGCAGAGAACCTGTGATGGTCTCAGGACAAAATTAAGATGGAGCTGGACATTTGTGTAAGTCCTCAGGGAGGAATTTTCACACTCACAGCATCCCTTGAGTTGCTTCTTCCAGACATTTCCAGCCCTTGGACTTCAATGCTTTTCCATGGCCTTGTCCACTATTTTTCCATGGAATTTCCCACTGCTTTTCCATGGTCTTTTCCACTGTTTTTCTATGGCCTTGTCCACTATTTTTCCATGGTCTTCTGCACCACTTTTCCATGGCCTTTTCCACTGCTTTTCCATGGATTTTCCCACTGCTTTTCCATGGTCTTTTCCACTGCTTTTCCATGGTCTTCTGCACCACTTTTCCATGGCCTTTTCCACTGCTTTTCCATGGATTTTCCCACTGCTTTTCCATGGCCTTTTCCTCTGCTTTTCCATGGATTTTCCCACTGCTTTTCCATGGTCTTTTCCACTGCTTTTCCATGGCCTTCTGTACAATTTTCCATGGCCTTCTCCACCATTTTTCCATGGCCTTGCCCACAGTTTTCCATGCCCACGCTGCTCTGGGCACATTCCAGGATTGTGGATTGTCCCCCTTTTTTGGGGGCACAGAGCCAGAAATCCCGAATCTGCCCCACACCCCGTGCTTCCACACGGATCCGAGCGGGATCATTCTCCCTCTGGAAAACCAAGGGCCCAGACTTGGGGCTTTTACTGGAGCCTGAACCTGGGACAATTCAGCTCTTCAGGGAGGAGGTTTCTCCAGGCGGTTTCGTCCAGCAGCTTTTTCCAGCTGAGCCTGGGCCCCAAAATAACGAGAGCCCGAACACAGAGCCGCTGTTTGCCGGGCGGGAGCGCGATCCCGGGAATGTCAAGCGGGAGCCTGGTGAGTTTTCCTCCTTAATGAGGTGTGAAAAGTCAACGGAGCCGCGTGGTTCCCGCAGGGGAGCCTGTTCCAGGGCCAGCCCCTTCCACGCTGCCCTGCTCCAAAGCTCACAATCGCCCTTTGACGGGATTCAGCCCCGCTCCCCCTCTCCCGTGGCAGAACAGGGAGAGCCTGGAAATCCTGGGAATCCCTGGAGACCCCGGCAGCTCCTGGCTCCATCCACTCCTCCCAAGGTTTCTCTGCTGAGGGGGTTCAACCGCTGGAATTTGGCTGATTTTGGGTGTAGTTCAGCGCCTCTCTGCAGGGTGGAGTTTGTTCTCCTGATCCAACCAGGAGCATCCTGGTCATGGACAGGAACAGCGCTGAGATGGAGGGCACTGGGTTAGTCCTCATTGCTGGGTTTCCAAAGGGCTGAAATCTTAATTAAATGCCAAAATTAGGGTGCTGTGGGCTGTGCTCCCCGGGGGAAGTGGCCCTGGAAATCCTGGGGATCCCTGGGGAGCCCGACAGCACCTTGCTCCATCCATTCCTCCAGGGGTTTCTTTGCTGAGGGGATTCATCCAGTCAAATCTGGCTGATTTTGGTTTTTTTATCTGTGCCTCTCTGCAGGGTGGATTTTGTCCTGCCAGGCTCCTGATCCAACTGGAATGATCCTGGTCCTGTAAGAACTCAGGCGACTGAGGCACTGGGTTATTCCTTATTTCTGTGTTCCCAAGGAGCTGAAATCCTTATTAAACGCCAAAATTAATGTAAATTCCCCATTGTAAGTCACCAGCACTTTGTGCCATCACCTCCAGGGCTGAAACCACCAGAGAAAATATTTTTCCTGGTGCTCACATTAGAGAACTCCAGGTTAAAACCAGCTGCAGGTTGGATTTTTGGGGGGGAATTTTCCAGCACATCCCACTGCAGACTCTGAGATGAACTCCTCAGGCTGTCCTGGGATACTTCCCCAACCTAGCAGAAGCCGAGGGGATTTCCACAAGGAAGAGAAGCATCCAGAAACATCTCTGGGAGCGGGCTGGGGGATGCAGGGAAGCAGGGACAGGTTGTGAGTCGCTCCTGGCACATGTTCCCGGCCGCCTGTTGCTGTCTCCGAACAGATGTGGGCAGTTTGGGGGATGATGAAGTATTGGATCTGTTTCTCCTTCAGGGATTATTCCTACCAAATAAATCTGCAGGTTTATATGTTTAGCAGCTGACGGAGATCCCTTTTCCCTCCCCTTCCCCGTTCTGTTATTCCTTGCAGTCGGAGCCAAAACAAGGCTTTTAGGGCAGGGAGGGGAGGGGGAATGCTCAGGGTGGGATTTGGGAAACTTTGGAGACAGCGCTGCAGCGAGTGGGGGCAAAACATCCTGCCCAAAACACAGCTCATGGATCCATCTCAGCCTGTTCCACGATGGGTCCTGGACTCCAGGAGCGTTGCTGTAACCACCAGGTCATAAATTCGTCTGGGAGCTTTAGAATTTGTGGCCTGGGGAAAGATCTTTCCCTCTCTCCTGGTGGTATTGGATTTATTTTCTCTTCCTCTTTCTTTCTCTTTCTTTCTTTCTTTCTTTCTTTCTTTCTTTCTTTCTTTCTTTCTTTCTTTCTTTCTTTCTTTCTTTCTTTCTTTCTTTCTTTCTTTCTTTTTCTTTCTTCCTTTCTTTCTTTCTTTCCTTCTTTCTTTCTCTCTTTCACTCTTTCTCTCTTTCTCTCTTTCTCTCTTTCTCTCTTTTTACAGTGGTTTAAATTCCTCTGAGAATATTCTCTGAAAGACAGAGATTGTGTGATGAAGGACCCAACTGTTGGCAAGGGCATCCCAGGTTTTCTTTGGGAATGGCAGGTTGATCCAGAGGCATGAGCTGAGATATGGATGTCGATGTTTGGATGTCTCCTTTTTAGGGAGAGGGTCTGAACTCCCTTTAAATCCCTCCAAACCCAGCCTGGAAGGCTCAGTGCTGCTGCCGTGGCTCCTGGATGTCTGGTGCCAGAGATCCTCCTGCAGGGCTTTGCTTCCTAAATCCTCCTTCCAGTTCCTAATTCCCCTTGTTCCATAAACATCCAATTCCAACTGCCAGCTCTGGAGGAATGAGGGAGGTGCAGGAAACACTTGGTCCTTAAAATGATGCAGCCATTGTTGCACCTGAAAAGCTCCAGGACAGTTTTACCTGGAATATTCCTCAAGGGATGGGGGATTCCTGGAGATTCAGCTGCTCTGGGAAAAGAGCCCAAAGCCAACCCAGCGTGGGAGCCAGGGAACAGCTGCTGAAGGGTGTCCTGGAACCGTGGAATATCCAAACTTGGAAGGGACCCACAAGGATCAACGAGTCCAACTCCCAGCCCTGCATGGGATATCCCAAAAATCACCCCAGGGTGAAAAATCACATCCTGACACTCGGCCATCCTCCTCCTCCTCCTCCTAACCCCAAAGGCATCCTGAGGAGAGGGAAGTGGTGATGGATTGAGCCCATCCAGAGCCTCGGGAAGCCGAGGAAGCAGATCCCACGAGGGAGGAGCAGGAAGGTGCGTGGTGGGGTTTGAATCTCCCCGTTCCTTTGACCGTGGATTGAAAAACTGAGAGGAAGGAAAAGGTCAAAATTCCATAGGGAAGCTCTGAGAAACCAGGAATGAGGGTTTGGAGGAGGATGGATGCCCTCAGTGGCAAGGACACAGCTGGATTCATGCACTGTTGGAATTGCTGACCTTAAAGGGCTTTTCCAGCTCCAAGGATTCTCTGATCCCATGTTTTCCTCAGCTGCTGTGAGTGGGATGGGGATGTGGCCATTCCCATCCATCCCTTGGGAATACAGGGATTCCCTGTGGGAATGGTGGCTGCTGAGGTGCTTTTAGGACAAAGGGGATATTGGAGCAAGTCTGGGACAAATCCCTTGGCTCGTGGGTTTTCCAACCTCGCCCTTTGCTGCCTTTTCCGCCCCTCCAATAAAATAATTAATGAGACAATTAAAGGAGCACGGATGAAATAACGGGATCCACGTGGAGATGGGGAAGCTGTTGGGATGCTGAGTGTATCCCTGGCTCCTGTGGCCAGTGCAGGGAACGTGCCTCTGGAGGCGTCTCCCAGACTGTGCTGAATCACCCAGCAATTTGGGAAGAAAAAAGCTGGAGTGGTTCTCATGTTACCCGGGAAAAGCCAAGGGAAGCAGGACAGAGCCACTTCCAGAATAAAGCCTGGCCTTAATGCGTTTCACAACAGCAAAATCTTTTCCCAGCTTGTCCTTTATTTAATGGTTAAAGGAGGGAGGGGGATTGCTGTGGAATCCCACGGGGACAAACCTGCTCTTGGACTCATCCCACAGCAGAAATATCTGATTTGTGGCGTGTTTTAGACCCAAAGAGCACAAAAAAAACCCATTTTAAAAAAAATTTTACACCCCAGTTTGCAAGGATGACCACGATATTACACAGCTTTGAGGGAACTTTGGCAGCTTCTCTTGCTGTTTTACAGCACAGTTGTTCTTCGAAACAAAAGGTTTGGATTAATGGTGTTTTAATGTCCAGGATATGACAGAAATGAAATGCAGGAACAGTTGGCTCGCACACTGGGAGCCGAGTCAAGCTCAAATTTGGCCGCCAGCCCGCGGAGCTCCTCTGGGACACCCGAAAGGGGTGTGAACATTAACTCATAGAGCCATAACCCCGCTGCTCCCGAGCCTGCTCAGCCTCCCACTAATGCAATAATTGAATCAAAACCATCTTCAATTGTGTTAAAAACAACTTTGAGCGCTGCAGAAAGGCTCCAAAGCCCAGCAAACCACACATCCCGAGCTATTTAAAGGTCTGGATAACTCCATTTTCCTGCTGAAGGTGAACCTCTGGCACAGGGCGAAGCTTTGGTTGCATTTATTAAGATTTAACAAATTACCCCCCGAAAAGCAGCAGTGATTTGGCTTTTTTGTTGTTCCAAGACAACATAAATCCTCTAAATACCCCGAGCAGAAGGCAGGGATAATTACCACTGAAATATCTCTGACATTTCCTTCAGGGTTTGTGAAATCCTCAAGGCCTCTTTCTATCTTTGTCAGTGCCTTCCTCTGCTTCCTACGACCACGTGCCTTAACTCCTCCATCTCTCCAGCCTCCAACTCTTCTGTTCCATTGTGTGCTTCATTTCATTTCAGTGCCAGCTTCTTCCACTCTGGTTTTCTTCCTTTTCTTTTTTTTTTTTTTTTCCTTCTTTTTGGTAATTGGGAACAGGCAGAAGTTTGGGTATTTAAAAAAAAAAAACAGCAAAAAAAGGGGAAAAAATAAAAAGAGCGTTCCACGTAATTGAGAGAAGTTAACAAAGCGTGAAACAAAATAAAAAACATCATCCGGTGCTGATGTCAACGTTCATAAATGCAGGAGTGCTCAGAGCCATCCAGGAGAGGTTGGAGCTGCATCCCTGCTTTTGGAATGGCTTGGTTGCTGTTGCTCCACGGTATTTTTAGGAGTTTTGGATCAGATCATTTTTTGGCACACAGGATCTGCCCAAATGCTTCAGGTCTCCTGCTTTGGGTACTTGGTGTCACGCTAAATGATCCCACACACGACCCTCTGGGCACTGGATGGGGATTCAGAATCCCAGAACCCCAGAATTACAGAATCCCAGAATCTCAGAATCCCAGAACCCCCGAATTTCAACTTCTCAGAATCCCAAAATCCCAGAATCTGAGAATCTGAGAATCTCAGAATCCCAGAATCCCAGAATCTCAAAATCACAGATTCTCAGAACCCCAGAATCCTGGAAAGTCAGAATCCCAGAATCTCAGGATCCCAGGATCCCAGAATCCCAGGATCACTGAGGCTGGAAAAGCCCCTCAAGCTCCTCGAGTCCCAGCTGTGCCCGATGCCCACCCTGTCCCCAGCCCAGAGCTCTCAGTGCCACCTCCAGGAATTCCTGGGACACCTCCAGGGATGGGCACTCCAACCCTCCCCGGGCAGTTCCAACACCTGATCACCATTCCCAGGAAGAAACTCCTCCTGAATTGTGGCCACCCCTGCTGAACTCACCCTCTGCTCCTGCTGAAGGTCAGAAAGGCCCCTAAGGAGGAGGTGTTAATCGGGAAGAGACCCAATATCCACCGGAGTTCCGTGGGAGGATGAAGAGGCCCCTCAGTGGTGCTGTCAGGCTGGGAGTTGGAAGCTCCAGAGCCAGAAGCCATCATTTGACTTCACCACCAACTGCATGCTCCCCAAGGAGAGAGCAACCAGCAGATTTTCTTCTGGGTTTTTCAGCATTTTCTTTCAGCTTGTTCCTCCAGCAGATTTCCCAGCGGCCACATCCATGAGGACAATCACCCCCAGCACCCCTTTGCCGGTGTTTACTCCTTGTCTTTGGGAGGATGGATTTCCCTGGAGCTGGGGGGGTCCTGCCAGGGCATTTTGCCCCCCAGGCTGAGCACTGTGGTCAGGTTGTGCCTCCAGCAGTGACAGCTGCTCTGTGTCAGTCAGTGTGACCTCAGCATAACACGGCAAAAATCCATTCCTTCTCCCTTTCTCCTGTCCCCACCCCGAGCCCCTCAGCAGCAAAGTTGATTTCCTGGTTGTGATTAGGGATGGTTTACATCCACTTCCTAAAGTTGTTTTCCTTTTATTCCTATCATTTAAACAGAATTCCGGGGATCGTTGCTTTGCCCGGACATCTGCACTTCCAGCTTTGCCAGCTCTGGGATGCTGAGATCCAGCTCATCCCAAAGGATTTGCACGGGCTGAGGCTCCAACCTGGACTTCTCCCTGTGAAATCCCAACCCCCTCCACTTCCAAGCGGAGCTGGAAGAGGCTCTGCAGGAATTAGAGCACTTAGAGGAAAGTGTGATGTTAAATCCCTACGTGCCAAAGCCACCGGGATGAGTAATAACGAGGTGTCAGACTGACACTGATCCTCTTCCCACGGAAAAGGGGGGGACGGAGCTGGCCCGAGCCGGGCACAGGCAGGAGGAGCTGTGGGGATGCATGGGAAGCTCCTTCCCTGCTCATCCTCCCTCCAAGGGAAAGCTGGATGAGCCGGGTGAGCTCTGTGCAGATTTCTCTCCTCCACGGCTCAGCCAACGCTGTCAGCACGAGTCCAGCCCTGCCCTGCCCGTTCCCATCCCGGGAGGAGGGAGAGGGAAGGTGAAAGGCAAACTGGCAGTCCTTGTGAGCTCATTTTTCCCTGCTGGAATTAAGTCATGCTGCTGAGTAAAGAGGTGGATTCACTTCTTCCATGAGTTCCCTGCCATGCTCCGAGGGGGAGCGGAGCTCGTTCCTTCAACAGACTTGGGAATTGTCCTGAATTTCAGGCACCTCTGCGTTTTCCAGAGGGAGTTTATTCCTTGCTGAAGGCAGAGCAGGAATTCCAGGAGGCTGCACCTTGAGGAAAGACGATTTCTAAGAAAAAGGATGATGGAGTGGCTGTTGAGGGGAGAGCACCCAATCCTCTGGGAGAGCTGAGTGGATTTGGGATCAATACTGGGAATGACGGCTTGGCTGCACCCACACCTCATGGGATTCCATCACCTCGCTCAGCTGGGAATCACACAGCAGCTGGACCCTGGGATTTACCTCCTTTACCCCAAAATAAGAGTCAAAATATTTCCACACTGTGTCCCATTGGGAAAGTCCCACTCAGGCAGCCAAAACAAAATGTTCCGACCTTATTCCCACAAAATTGTGTCAGAAGCTTCGGTTCCTCCTCCTCTTGTGCTGGTGTGGCTCCATCCTTTGTTTTTGGCAGCATCCCTCTGGTTTTATGAGCTCTGGGAGGGGTCATTACCATGATCCCCAACTCCCTGACAATCCAATAAAAGAAGTGATTTCTCCAGCCCTCAGATCCCAGCTGGCTCCAGAGAAACGAGTGACATTCCCAGAAAAAACCCCTGTGTTCACCTGTGCTGGGCAGTTCCCAGGGCACTGCCTTTGCTCTGAGCCAGCAGCAGGGAATTTCTGGGAATATTTCCATATTTCAAGCTCTCCTCCTTTCCTTCACCATCCTTACAATTCCCATTCCTGAGGAGTAGATACCCCCCTCTATCCTATAAAAATCTGGTTATCCTGGATATTCCTGCCAGTGAATAATGGATTGAAGCACCTGCTGTGGTGTCTCAGGCTGGAAGACCCAACTTCCCCCGTGGATAAAGGCAGAGTTGGGACAACTTCAGGAGCACATGGAGAAGGCAGAAGAGGGATTGTGCTCCTAAATGATTCCATGGATATTTCAGGTGCAGGGACCACACAGTCCTGGACACACAGAGTTTTTAATACTTTTTTTTTTTTTTTTTTTTTTGGCATATCTACTCTGGATTCACAGGGAGGGTTGTAATATTGTCTTCCCAATTTCCTGGTTTAACTCTGTGAGGCAGAGCCAGGAGATGCCGAGGGAAAACCAGGAGGGCATTCCAGTAGTTCAGATGCTTCAATAACGGGAAATTCTGGGAACAAGTGCCAGCAAGTCAGGAAAAGGCATTTGGGCAGGAAAACTGGGATCACAAACTCTGCCTGTGGGAGCTCTGTGAGCCCTCATTATCCACAGATCCATCCATTCCCCTCTGGAATTTTACAGTTATTGGCTGTAAGTCTCAGACTGGAGTCCTGCTTAGGGAATTCCAGCTCCAGCAGCCTGGCATAGTGGAAGATTCCAGCTTGGGAGATGGAATGGGAAAAGTTTGGGATTCTGTGAGTGTCCATTCTTCTGGATCTAAAGCAATCCCTGCACAGGTTTTCCAAGGACTCACACAGGGATAACTCAGCTTTTCCACCTCACAGAGTGGGACACAGCCCCCAGCTCTGCCCTGCCATGGGGAAATAATCCAGACAGAAATATTTAGCAGGAAAAAAATTTCACATTAAAAAAACCTTGTTATTGAACAGGCCTTATCCATAAAGGATCCATATTCCCTGGATTGGGGAAGGGCTGGGTGAAGAAGGCAGTGCTGTGTTTGCTGCCATGAAATCCCATTCCAAGGCTGGATTTTATTCCTGGAGATGCCTTTGAATTAAGGGGTTTTAGCAGCATTTCTGACTCAACCCTAAACATGGCAACTGTTGCTAACAGCGGGCAACAATTAACAAATTAATCTCAATGCAGGCACACGCTGGGGACCTGCTTTTCCTGGGAAATGAGAAGGGAATTTTGCCCTGCTCCTTTGATTTAAACTGGGTTTTTTTCAGCCTCCAAATTTTGCACCCACTTGGCTAAATCACCTTCCTCAGGAAAAATCCTGTCCTTCCAAAGGGTGCAGAAGGGAGAAATTGTCCTGCCCAGAGATCCCATCATCTGCTGGAGCAGGAGAAAACCCCAGTGTGGGATTTCTCAACTTTTCCTGCCAGGAATTTCCCTTTGGAAAAGCTTTAAAAGCTGCCAAAGTGCTCCTGGAATTGGGAATTTTGTGAGGACTGGGATGAGAGCAGGGATTGATGCCACGAGCACCCCAAGATTGATGCCACCTGATCCTCAAGAAAACCCCACAATGGCCACAATTCTGGACATTCCCTGTGGTTTTCCTCTGTCTGCCAGTGAGGATTTTCTTGTGTCTCTCTAGAGGTTGCAGGAAATCAAAGCACCCGAAATCCAGAGGCATTTTTGGAAAATTCAGGATGGAGGGAGCACCCAGAGCCAGCTGGGAGCATACCCCCCTCACCATTCACCCACCAGAAGCCTGAGGGAAAATGTGATTTTATTAAGGTGTCATTTTATTAAAACATCCTTTTATTAAAATGTCCTTTGATTAAAATATCTTTCTATTAAACCTTCAGTGGTGAAGCAGAGACTGCAAAGCTGCTGCAGCTCAGCTGCAACTGAATAAATCACCTTAAAGGCACTTTTTTTGTCATTAATTTCTGGGTTACAAAAAAAGAAAAATACAAGTGGCTGTGATGAGACTCTTGGGGATGGTCCCTGCACGCAGCTGGGCCATTCCTGATCTGTTACCATGAAAAATCCCACAAAAATCCTGGAATGTTATCATTCCAGGCCGTGGGTTTTCAGGAAAACGCTGAGAGGAAGGAGATAATAATTCCATTATCCAGGGAATGCTGCAATGCCACCCAGCTTGTGTGCTGGTTTATTGACAAAATCGAACTCCGAGGAGAAAAAGCTGAGGAAAAGCTGAGGAAAAACTGAGGAAAGGCCAGGGAAGGGCTGAGGAAAAGCTGAGGAAATGTTGAGAAAAGGCTGAGGAAAAGCTGAGGAAATGTTGAGGAAAGGCCGAGGAATGGCCAGGGAAAGGCTGAGGGGAGGCTGAAGAAAGGCTGAGGAAATGTTGAGGAAATGTTGAGGAAAAGTTGAGGAAATATTGAGGAAATGTTGAGGAAAGGCTGAGGAAATGTTGAGGAAATGTTGAGGAAAAGTTGAGGAAATATTGAGGAAATGTTGAGGAAAGGCTGGGGAAAGGCCGAGGGAAGGCCGTGGAATGGCTGAGGGAATGGCTGAGGGAAATCCATGGAATGGCTGAGGGAATGGCTGAGGGAAATCCATGGAATGGCTGAGGGAAGCCATGGAATGGCTGAGGGAATGGCTGAGGGAAGCCATGGAATAGCTGAGGGAAATCCATGGAATGGCTGAGGGAAGGCCGAGGAATGGCTGAGGGAATGGCTGAGGGAAGCCATGGAATGGCTGAGGGAATGGCTATGGAATGGCTGAGGGAATGGCTGAGGGAATGGCTGAGGGAATGGCTATGGAATGGCTGAGGGAATGGCTGAGGGAATGGCTGAGGGAAGCCATGGAATGGCTGAGGGGAGGCCATGGATTATCTGAGGGAATGGCTGAGGGGAGGCCATGGAATGGCTGAGGGAATGGCTGAGGGAAAACCATGGAATGGCTGAGGGAAAACCATGGAATGGCTGAGGGGAGGCCATGGAATGGCTGAGGGGGATGGCTGAGGGGAGGCCATGGAATGGCTGAGGGAATGGCTGGGAATGGCTGGGGAAAGGCCATGGAATGGCTGAGGGAAGCCATGGAATGGCTGAGGGGAGGCCATGGATTATCTGAGGGAATGGCTGAGGGGAGGCCATGGAATGGCTGAGGGAATGGCTGAGGGAAAACCATGGAATGGCTGAGGGAAAACCATGGAATGGCTGAGGGGAGGCCATGGAATGGCTGAGGGGGATGGCTGAGGGGAGGCCATGGAATGGCTGAGGGAATGGCTGGGAATGGCTGGGGAAAGGCCATGGAATGGCTGAGGGAAGCCATGGAATGGCTGAGGGGAGGCCATGGATTATCTGAGGGAATGGCTGAGGGGAGGCCATGGAATGGCTGAGGGAATGGCTGAGGGAAAACCATGGAATGGCTGAGGGAAAACCATGGAATGGCTGAGGGGAGGCCATGGAATGGCTGAGGGGGATGGCTGAGGGGAGGCCATGGAATGGCTGAGGGAATGGCTGGGAATGGCTGGGGAAAGGCCATGGAATGGCTGAGGGAAGCCATGGAATGTCTGAGGGAGGCCATGGAATGGCTGAGGGAATGTCTGCCTTCCCCAGCGCTGGGAGCAGGCCCCATCCCACCAGGATCCCGTCAGGACTGCTCCAGCTCCAGCTCCAGCTCCAGCTCCAGCTCCAAGGCCTGCCCGCAGCTTCCCAGCAAAGCCACCCACCCTGGGCAGCCACTACAACACGCTGGAAAACATTCCAAGGGCGGCTGGAGCCGCTCTCCCTCCCAGCCCTGCCCGCTCTCCTGCCCTTCTGCTCCGCTCCTTTTTCCCTGTGATTTTTCCCACTGAATTGGACAGGACACGATTTCCTCTTGCACCCAAATTGCTTCCGTCGGCTTGTGGGGCAGGGAGCAGCACATAAATATGGTAATTTTCCCTCTGAGGCCCGGAGAAGACGATGAGGAGAGAGGCTGGATATGCAGATGGATAAATGATTAACCAGGCGCTGTCCTTTATCTGTCTGGAAGTCCTCTGGAAAAGAAAGGTTGAGGAAAAAATCCAGGAGCAAGTGGCCCTGGAGCTCATTAATCCGTCTCTTTTTGTTGGCACCAGGCAGGTCCTTGGCCCCCCTGGGGCTCTCGGGGTCTGCTTCCACATTTTTCTTTGATAACCAAAGCAGTTTTTCATGGCCAGCAGTGACTAAGAGGTGCTTTTGGAGCTGTTACCTCACCTTACCCCCGTTTTTTTTCGGATCACAGGACAACCCAATCATCAGGAGCTGGCCCAGGCAGTGCTTTTAATGTGATTTCCAGCAAGAAAAACCCTGGAGTTTGGATGGGACACAGGGTTGCTCTGGAGTTAAACAGTGAGGGAGAGCTGGAAAGAGGGGGAAGTGTCTGAAAGCACAACTCTCCTTAATGAGGGAGTCTCGACCGGCATAGTTGGGATTTTTCCACGTATTTTCATTGTTTTGCTCTGTTAGAAAAAAGCAGCCCACGTTCCCAACACGCCAAACATGTGAAATTGGGGAAAACAAATCCAAGGAGGTTCCTGGGGCAGTGAATCTCATCCTGTCCTGGTCAGCAGCTGGGCTGTGCCCTTCTCCAGCTGTTCCCAGGGGGGGCATTCCCAATTCCCAAGCCATGTCCACAGCACATCCCAAATGGGAAGAGCCAGCACATCCCGGAGTCGGGGACTCTGTAGGAAACAGCTCCTCCAGGAGCATCACCATGCCTGAGGCTGGGGGAGTGGGGAAACTGAGGCACGGGTGCCACAAGGGGATGTCCGTGGAATATCAGAATGATTCGTTTGGAAGGGACCTTAAAAATTATCCCATTCCATCCCTGACATGGGCAGGGCACCTTCCACTATCCCAGGATGCTGTGATCCCATCTCCAGAGCCTCCAGAGATAAAAGAGAACCAGGGAAGGGAGGAAAAAGCAGAGTCCAGCAAATCCACTTTTCGCTTCCTTCCCACAGGGAATGCAGCAGGGGAGGGAGGAGAAGGAGATAAGGGGGTCCATCTAGGCGGGGATCTCAGAGACCCCCTTTGGCAGCCTGGAATATGGAAATAACAAGGATTTCATTTTGCTGTGTCACAAGAATTTTGCTTGATCTGAGGGTCGTGGCTTTTCCGCAGCTTTCAGCGAATGGGGAAACTGAGGCACGGGTGCCACAGTGGGGAGTCCTTGGAATATCAGAACGGTTGGGTTGGAAGGGACCTTAAAAACGATCCCATTCCACCCCTGACATAGGCAGGGCACTTTCTGCTGTCCCAGGATGCTGTGATCCCGTCTCCAGAGCCTCCAGGGGAAAAAGAGCACCAGAGAAGTGAGGAAAAAAGCAAATCCACTTTTCCCTTCCTTCCCACAGGGAATGTGGCAGGGGAGGGAGGAGAAGGGGTTAAAGGGATCCATCCAGGCTGGGATCTCAGAGATTCAGCCTTCGGCAGGGATGGGGCTGAATAATTCAGCAGCTCCTCAACCCAGGAGCAGCGGCTCCCACTCGCTCCCTGCTCCTGCCAGCCCGTCCTCGGGGAGCCATGGCAACGCTCCGGGCGCCAGGAATATGGAAATCACAAGGATTTCGTTTTGCTGCGGCACAAAAAAAGTTGTTTGATCTGAGGGTTGCGGCTTTTCTGCAGCTTTCAGCGAAGAATCATTTCTGTATTCATATCTCCCATTCAGCTGTCAGTTAGCAGCTCCAAAAAATCCCAAACATGAAAATAAAAAAGGCCGAAGGATTCTCCCAAAAAAAAAACCAAAAAAAAAATCCAAAACCCCAAAGTAATTTCGTTTTTCTGGGCTGGGTTAACACTCGAAGTGCTGGAGGGATTTCATCCTGATGTCAGAGAGGTTAGAGAGGGATCTGGCTGGAGTGTGTCCAAAGGAGTGGGAAATTTAGACGGGAATTTGGTGGGAATCACTGCAAGGGGAGAGCCAAGGATGGGATCAGGATGGGATCAGAATGGGATCAGTGGGATGAGATCAGGATGAAAACAGGATGGGATCAGGATGGGATCAGGATGGGATCAAGATGGGATCAGGATGAGATCAGGATGGAACCAGCAGGATGGGATCAGTAGGACGGGACCAGGATGGGATCAGGATGGGATCAGGATAGGATCAGGATGGGATCAGGATGGGATCAGGATGGGATCAGAATGGAACCAGGATGGGATCAGGATGGGATCAGGATGGGATCAGGACGGGATCATCAGGATGCTTTCCTGCTCTTCCCCTGGCAATCTGCCTCACCCCAGGAGTGTGGGATGCTCCGGCGGGTGGGAAGAGCTCAGCCCCGCAGGAATCTCCAGCTTTTGGCGGGATAGCAGCACTCAGAGCCCCTCCAGAGGCAGAACCCCGCTCCTAAGTGCTCCAGAATTCCAGGAAAATCAATCCTGACCCCGTGGCTTCCCGCGGAGGAGCGGGTGGGCAGCAGCTGCCTGTGCAAGCTGCCAAGGGAGCCGGGGATGGAGCTAATGGGGGAGCTCGGGCTCGTTTTCCCTCCCGCTAAATCCAGTTAAAAGCTGGAACAGCCTGGAGCAGGAGCAGGGGCTCAGCAGCTGCTGCCGGGACAGTTTGTGACCTCTGCGCGTTGGCAAACAGGGGAGGCTCCGGTAACATCCCGGGAAGCCGCCCGGCTCCTCCGAGCTTGGAAGTTCTGCTGGAGCCGAGCTGGAAACGCTCAGAATTCCCTGGAGCTCGGGGGGCTCCTCTGAGGCGCTGCAGGAAAATCGCATTTTTCCCAAAAGATGCCTCATGAGGGACGATTTACTCAGCCTTTGGGAAGAGGNAAACAATAATAATAATAAATTATAATTATAATCATAAACCATAATTATAGCAAAAAAACCCCTGAATAAAACGTTCTGACTGATGTGTTTAAATACATGGCAAGAAAACCTATCAATAATTAAAATAAAAAATAGCAATTAAAACTTTTATTTATTAACAAGAAAGACAAAAAGTTGGAAAAAATCTCCATTTTTACCTGAAAATTGCTATTTTAATGAATTCCCACCTCATCTCTTTCAATCCCTACATCACAACCACCACAAAAAAACCTGCAACCAACCCAAATTTTATTGGCCCTTCCATACCCTGATTAACCCTGATCCCTAAAACCAAATTCCTACTAAAAAAACCCCAAGAAACTCACTCGCCCACCAGCAAATAATCCGATTTTCGCAGGATTTTCCCCGCCAGGCTGAAATATTTGCAAATGCTGCTGTGAGGGGTGAGCTCTGCCTCTGGTGTCTGGCGCTTTATTGCCCGTGGATAACGCCCAGGAGCCGTTTCTGCCGCGCGAACCGGGGGGATTTGAGCGCTAACGTGGCACTGGGAGCTGCTGCTTCCCACTGGGAAAACCATCCCGCAGCTCCCAGTTGGCCTGGAGAGGGCGGACACCGGAGCCCAACCCGTGGGAATCGCGCCCGGGGCAGGAGCTGCAGCCCGAGCTGCGCTGGGGGAGCTGATCCCGCTGAGGATCCCGATCCTGGAGCTCTCCCTGCACAGCGCATCCCTTGGAAATTCAGCTGGAGCTGAGCTGGAAACGCTCAGAGTTCTCTGGAGCTTGTGGGGTTCCTCTGAGGTGCTGCAGGAAAATCCCATTTTTCCCAAAAGGGAGGGATAGCTTTCAGGGGATTGAGTCAGCCTTTGGGTGGAGANGGAGCTCGGGCTCGTTTTCCCTCCCGCTAAATCCAGTTAAAAGCTGGAACAGCCTGGAGCAGGAGCAGGGGCTCAGCAGCTGCTGCCGGGACAGTTTGTGACCTCTGCGCGTTGGCAAACAGGGGAGGCTCCGGTAACATCCCGGGAAGCCGCCCGGCTCCTCCGAGCTTGGAAGTTCTGCTGGAGCCGAGCTGGAAACGCTCAGAATTCCCTGGAGCTCGGGGGGCTCCTCTGAGGCGCTGCAGGAAAATCGCATTTTTCCCAAAAGATGCCTCATGAGGGACGATTTACTCAGCCTTTGGGAAGAGGGGGATTTGTGGGAGTGCCCGAGGGTCTTCACAGCTTTTTGTCCCTCCTTGCTCCCGTCCTGATGCCAAACCTTGGGAAGAGCAGGATAACGGTGCCCTTTGGGGCATGGGCTTTATCAGCCGAAGGGACTCAGCTCCAGAATTCCAATTGGCCGGAAATTCCAGTATTTCCAAGTGGTGTTTAAAATAAAATAAAATAAAATAAAATAAAATAAAATAAAATAAAATAAAATAAAATAAAATNGGTGAGCTCTGCCTCTGGTGTCTGGCGCTTTATTGCCCGTGGATAACGCCCAGGAGCCGTTTCTGCCGCGCGAACCGGGGGGATTTGAGCGCTAACGTGGCACTGGGAGCTGCTGCTTCCCACTGGGAAAACCATCCCGCAGCTCCCAGTTGGCCTGGAGAGGGCGGACACCGGAGCCCAACCCGTGGGAATCGCGCCCGGGGCAGGAGCTGCAGCCCGAGCTGCGCTGGGGGAGCTGATCCCGCTGAGGATCCCGATCCTGGAGCTCTCCCTGCACAGCGCATCCCTTGGAAATTCAGCTGGAGCTGAGCTGGAAACGCTCAGAGTTCTCTGGAGCTTGTGGGGTTCCTCTGAGGTGCTGCAGGAAAATCCCATTTTTCCCAAAAGGGAGGGATAGCTTTCAGGGGATTGAGTCAGCCTTTGGGTGGAGAGGGATTTGTGGGAGTGCCCGAGGGTCTTCCCACTTTTTTGTCCCTCCTTGCTCCCATCCAGGTGCCAAAGAAGTCAGATGGGAATCTCACCCTTTTTCTTGGGAAAATTCCAACCTGGTTTGTCATTTGGAAGGGTACAAGGAGAGCTCTCCTGGGAATAACAGAGATTTTTATGCTCCAAGCCCAGAGGAGCAGGATCCTTGAGAGGGAACGTGTCAGGAAAGGGGAGGAACCTGAGTGGAATTCCACCAATCCAAGGTTTTCTAGAGGTTTCTGAATAAAGAGCTCTAAAATCCGCATCAGCTACTTCATTCTTGGGACAGTGGGAAACACTTCAGGCTCCTGGAATCCTTCTGCTCCATCAAACACATTAATTATCCCAGATTTCCAAGTTAAAGCTCACCCAGTTCCAGCTCCAGCACCTCCTACTATCCCAGGATGCTCCAAGCCCCATCCAACCTTGGGGACTTCCAGGGATGAGGAATCCACAGCTGCTCTCCCCACCCTCACTGTAAAAATTCCTTCTTTTCTTCTTGCCTGAATCTCTAATTCTTCCGTTCCAAACCGTCCAAGGATGGGGTTTGGAGCAACCTTGGGAGGTGGCCCTGCCCGTGGCATGGACTTTAAGGTCCCTTCCAAATAAAGAATCCTGGATTTTGGTGAGGATCAGAAGGAAAGATCCAACTAAAGAATCCCAGATTTTGGTGAGATCAGAAGGAAAGAGCCAGTCCTGCTCCCTGAGCAGGGATTTCTGGCAGGCCCTGGTGGGCTGCAGAGCCTGGGACTACCCTGAGTTCCCAGGCTGGAAAAACATGTTGGGAAATTGCTTGAGATCTCTGGGAGCCAGGATTGTCCCTGTTCCAAGAGTGGTATCAAGCAGATAAATTAAGAAAAAGTTGCCAAGGCAGCCCCCACACTTTGAATTAAACAATCTGCAAAATCCTGGGATCTGCTGCAGCTCAGGGAGGGAGGCAGAGTGACAGGGAGAGATGGGATAACAAGGAAAAGACCACCCAAGGGAAAACTTGGATCTTGGAAGTCACTGAGCAGAGACATCCGGGAAATCTGCACTCATTTGAAGGAGTTTGAATGGCTTCTGCTCCCCACAAAATCTTGGATACCTCACAACCTGCTGCATCCCAGCTTTCCACAGCAACACTCCTTTTGGCTCTGGGAGCAGCTCTGGAATCCCCTTGGTGTCCTGCAGGCTTTTTCCCTGTGAAATCCCGTGCAGGACCCAGAATTCCCTCAGAAAACTCATCCCCTCGTGTTTTGCTTTGCAGGTCATGGGATGCTGGCTCGTTCCAACTGGGAAACCATTCCCTCTCCAAGCTGCAAGGAGCCAGGGCTGCTCTGCTCACAAAAACCCCAGCTGCTGCTGAGTCCTGCTCGGGGCCAGCAGCTCCCCAGGGCTGATTTTCCTGGCTAATCCTTGGAGCCTGTCAGGATGGAGGAGCCAGGCCCAGCCTGGCACGGTCCCCAAGGGGCTGTGGCTGTGCAGGGAACAAAAGATCCCATGACAGAGCTTAAATCCAGGGAGCTGCCTCCCATTCCAGCCTGGATTGGCCTTTTTGCTGCTTTTCCTGAAGAGTAACAGGGGGAAAACCCTGTGAGGTCTGCAGAAGGCTCCAAGCCCTGCTGATAAATTCCGGATAAATTCCTTTATCCAACAGCTTTGGCTGCAGCTGGGTGAGGTTTGTGGCTGAGGAGTTTTTCCTGGTGCCACTGGACACATCCCAGCTCAGTCATTCCCAGCTTGGCTCCCAATTTTCCCCAGGACACAGCAGACAAAACATTTCCCACTCTCCCCTTCCTTAACCCCTCTCTGCAGAACAGGAAAATAATAATAATAATAATAATAATAATAATAATAATAATAATAATAATAATAATAATAATAATAATAATTTTTCAATGTTAACTAATGGGACATGAGCTACTTTTGGAATCTCCTGGAGCCTGAGGTTTGGGAGAGGGAGGACTCAAAACCAGCCCTAATTATAAGTGTGCAGAGGAGTTGGCCTGAAGGAAATGGGAAGATTACACGCTGGAGGAATTGGGAAGCAGCTCCAAGACGAGCAGTCTGAAGGGAATGACGGCCCACTTGGAACTGTTTCCATTTCAAATGGAAAAGTAAAACTTGTCTCCCCTCCTGATGGTTGTTAAGGGCACTCCCTGCCTAAGGAGCAGCATGGAAATTCCTGGACACGGAGGAAGATGAGGAGGGACAAGGGATTCAGGCCTTCCTCCAGCCCTCCAGGGTGGGCAGGAATACAGAGATCAGTGGGACAGAGCCAGAAGGGAAGGTCACACATCCATAAATCCTTGGGATGGGGCTGGTTTCCCTCACTCTGATCCCAGGATCACTCCTGGATCCCAGCTGGATCTGCAGCACCCCCCAAATCCTCCCCACGGAGCAAATTTACAGCCAGCTCAGGAACAGCTAAAAACAACTTCACAGGAGGCACTTCATGACCTGACAGCCCCTAATTAACCACCTCAGGGTCAGGCAGAGTTGGGAGCTAATTGGAGAAGACCCCAGCTAATTAGGACTTCCCTTCCAGGGTCACAGCCCCTTTAACTTGAAAATATCTCAATTTACTGTGAGCCAGAGTAGGAAAATCATTGGAATTAGACCTGGCCTCTCATTTTCCACTCCCTCAGTGCCAGCTCCTCTGCACCACCCTCCAGCACATCCCAATCCTTGCACTGGCAAAGGAAATCCTTTTCCAGTTGGATTTTCCTTCACTCCCAGGCTTCATTTCTTTTTGGCTTTGGTTGTTCCTCTTCCTTCGAAAAAGAAAAGGAGCAGCTCAGCCAGCAGGCTCAGTTGGGGTGAGGAGCAGTGCAGGAAATGCAGGAACAGCTGGGCTGCTGGATGGTATTTTTATGGGATCCTCCTCCCATCAAATCCTCGTTATTGCACGGGATGCTTTCCCTTCCAGATGAAACTGCAATTATCAGCTGGGAATAAAGCACACACAGGGCAGGTTTGGGGCTCAGAAATCCCTGGAATTGAACCCAAAAAGAGCCCAGTGATGGAGCCCTCCCAGTTTTAAATATTTAAATAGGAGTTATTACCTTCACAATAGATCCCATAGCATCTGTTTAAGGGGGGGAAAAAATCCCTGAAAAAAAAAAATCCAGTGGTGAGCAGAAACCACCAATTTCATGCAGCAAGAGCTGGAGGTGGAAATCAATCTTTTTCTTACCCAAAAATTCTCTGGTTTTCTCCAGCCAGCAGTGGCAGGGACGGGCTGAGCCAGCAGCAGCCACAGCTTAATTTATCCCATGGATTTTCCCTGCTCAGACCCAAAAAGAAACACCCCCCACCCTGGCACTGCCAATGGAGTCAGAGGCTTTCCAGCTCCTTGTGGGATTTTGGCCTTTGCCAGAAGCCCCAGTGGACATTTTAGGACTTGGCATGACAAAAATCCCATCCTTGGACAGCAACCCCACTAGTGGCTTAAAAACAAAGCCCAGCCTGGGGCTCCAGACTAAACCTCTGCACAGCCTGAGGGGTTTCTGCTCCGGGGTGATGTGGGTTTGAGCAAGGGTGAACTCCAGAGTCCACTGGTGGCATTCCAGGACTGGGGTCAGCAGAGCCAGGTGCTTCTGCTGGATGCAGAATCCCTGGAAAAACGGGATGTTGTTCCCGTGGTGTGATGGAAAACAAGGGAAGGATTTGCCCAGGCCATGCCAGCCATGCTCCTGCCTCAGGGGGTGCCTGTGAGGCAAACCTGCTCTCCAGGAGGATGATTCCAGTTCATCCTCAAGTGGTCTAACCCAGGGCTCGACCCCGTCCTGTTAAAATGATTTTTCTGCCTTAAACTCCCATAATTTCCAGAGCTTTTCCCAGTGGGTATGGAGGGAGGAGCAGCTCGGACACATGGGGACACTTGAGAAGATGAAGGAGGAAATTAGATTAATAATAATAATTAATAACAATTATAACTGGGCTGTGATCCATCCTTTCCTCAGCATCCAGCCCTCCAAGTGTCCCCCAGAGATCCATTCCCCAATTTCCAGGAACAGCCTGGGGCTCCCAGAGCTGGATCCACAGGCATTCCCTCCTCTCCTCCCTCCCCACACTGCTGTGCTCCCTTCCCCTTCGTTTTTCCTGATATTTTGGGGCTGGCAAAGCCAGGGATGCTGCAGAGGTGGGATTCCTTGGGAGGTGGCAGTGCCATCTGCATGGGTCACATTCCAGCCGGGACAAGGAGGGGTCACGAGCCAGCAGGGAAAAGTCCTGCACTGGAGGCTCCTGAAAACCCCAAAAAGCTGGAGCTGGGGAGATCCTTGGCCTGGTTCTCCTCCAGCTCAACGTGAGTTGATAAATCAGAGCCAGCCCCACACTGGGGACAGGCACTTTGGGTTGGGTTCATTCCTGCATCTGGTTTTGCTCCACTTGGGCCCTTGGCTTTCATTTATCAGGATCCAAACCAAGGCAGGAGCTTCCCCAGGAGCCCGGGAGAAAGCAGGAGGGGATTTGCCAGGGCAGGGAATTCCTGCAGACCCTCAGTGGGGCTGAGCAAAGGGGCACAGACAGAGGCAGGAGGAGCTCAGAGCCATGGAGGAAGGAGAGAAATTCTCTTCTAAACCTTAATTTTGTTAATCCACAGCCATGCCATGATCCACGCAGACCCTACGGATTCCAGTCTTTTGTGGGGAGCTGGATTTAACCCTGGAACTGCTTCATCAAATCCCAGAATGGTTTGAGTGGGAGGGACCTTAAAGCTCATCCAGCTCCACCCACTGGGATACAGACACTTCCAGTATCCCAGGCTGCTCCAAGCCCTTGGGAATGAGGGATTTGCTGGATTGGGTGCTGAGGGCAGGGAGCAGGAGGATTTTGGGAGAGGAAGAGGTTCTGGTGCTCCCCACACCTCTGTCTCTCCCCATTTCTGCTCTGGCAGCCTCAGGAAGAAAAGCAAGGCTGTCAATATTTCAAACATTTCCTAAAAGTCTTGAAGTTCCTACCAAAAAAGAAAAAACCCTCAACCCAAACATTAGACCAGCCCCCAACCCCTGCAGCTCAACAGCTTTATCAATCTCAGAGCGAGATTTTGCCAGAACAGGGCTGGGGAGGACTTGCCAAATTATTTGTTGTCATTGAAACAAATGAGGTATTGAGTTCTAAAACAATGGTGTGGTGACAGAAAGCTGGAAAGGAGGAGCAGCCCTAATCAGAGGCGAACACACCGCGTGTTCCGGAGCCGGGACAGGACCCACATCCTTTGGGGCTGTGGGATCTGGGATCCATCTGCCCGGCCTGACGGCTGGGAATTAACTCAGGGGGACTAATTACCCCAGGAACAGGAGCTGGGGTCAGAGGGGGTGTCGTGGGCTGGTTTTTTGGGATGTCAGAGCGAGGGTTTTCCGGGATGGGGCTGCAGGTGGCTGTGGAGCGGAGGGATGCAGCCAGGCTGAGCAGGAGGAGGATGAAGCATCACCACCTCCTGCTTTCCAAACATTCATCAACAGGAGCTTCCAACCCTTCTGTGCCAGGAATACCCAAAGGGAAAGAGGAGAAGGATCAGCAAAGGGAGCTGGAGGCTGACACCTGGACCAGAACCAGGCTGCACCAGGTAAACCTCCAGCATGGCCCAGACCCCCCTGCAGCTCAGAGGATTCCAGGGGGTCCAGCCCATCCTGGAGCCATCCCTGGAATCATCCCATCCTTGCTGGGCCTGCACTCAGTGGAATAAACAGGCCAGGAGACTTTGCTCCTTTTTTATGCCTTTATTTAAGGATCAGCTCTGGGTGAGGGTCGGTGGGTTGTGCTCATGCTGCTGCTGCTCCCAGAGGCGACTCTGGATGAAGGATGAAGGAGGAGATTGTATCATTAATAATAATTAATAATAATTGTTGCTCCAAGCCCTTGGGAAATGAGGGATTTGCTGGATGGGGTGCTGAGGGCAGGGAGCAGGAGGATTTTGGGAGAGGAGAAGATTTGCAGCTTTATCCACTGAAGGGATGCTGGCAGAGCCAGGCCTTCCATCCTTGCAGGAGATCCCAGGAAAACCCTTCTCAACCTGAGGTCGGGGGTCCTCCTTCCAGCCAGCACCTCCACTTATTAGGGTGAGGATCCAAAAAACATCCAGGAGGACAACTATACCTCACTCCAGACCCAGAATGTGATTTAAACCTTTTTATTTCGTGGTGGCTCGTAGTTCTAGGGTTTTTCTTGGTTAGCCCGTGCAGTTTTCTTTTATTCTAGGGGTTTTCTTGGTTAGTCCGTGCAGTTTTCTCTCATTTTTATCCAAACTCCGGTGGTGCCACCCTCCCTTCATCCCCGAGGATGGAGCAGCAGAGGAGACACCCGGCGATAACAGAATCATTAACGGGTGCTCCAAACTTTAACTTCACATCATTACAACCTCAACATTAATTTGCCTAACGTACCAACTCTACAGCTTCTACACCGAGTTATTTCGGGGCTTTCTCCCCAGCTCTCCTCCCAGTTTCCCTGGCACAGCTGGCGCCGTGCAGCCGCGTTAGGAGCGCCGCTGCTCCAGCTGTGCCGCCCCCCGCTCCGAGCGTTCCCTGCGCAAAGGACACCCCCAGTTGGTGCCCGTGCCTCCATCCCCATCCAGCGGCACTAATTCCCAGCCGGATTCCCACCCGAATCCCGCTCGGCAGCCCCCTGCCCCCGCGCCCCGACCCCGGCGCCAAGCCGGGGGTGTCCCCGGGGAGGGGACACAGCTGGGGGGGCTGAGGCACAGGTGGCCCCGCCAGCTGTGGGGTTTCGATTTCCCGCTGGGTCCCGGACGGCCCCGGCGGTGTGGGAGAAGGGGGAAAGGCAGGGCAGGCTCGGGAAGGGGTTTTCCTCAGCTCGGGTTTATCCCCAGAGCAAATCCCGGCGCTCTGGCGCTGTTGGGATTGGTTTGTGCCTTGGCCGGGTGGGTTTTGCTCCGTCCTTCCCCGGTGAATTTCTGTGGAATGCCCACTGGTTGTTCAGAGCCCCTTGAGGATCCCATTATCCTGCAAAAATCCGGGCTGCAGGAGCACCGTGCGTTTTCTCTTCCAGTTCTGCCCCAGGATTGCTCCCAGCCGCGTTTCGGGTGCATCCCCAAAACTTCGGCTGCTGCCCCGTCTTACAGACACTGTTGTTGCTATTTTTGTTCCTTTCCAAAGAACACAGCAGCAATCTGTGCCCAAAGTTCTTCCTAAAAATTGTCCTGGGCTGGCCAACCTTTGCTGTGCCCCTGGAATGCCCACATGGATTTATCCAATGCATTCCTCTCTGGAAATATGTGGCAGCCACCTTTAAAACTCATCCTTGATCCAGGTTTATAGCAGGGAAGGAGGAAGGGACGGGGCCAGCCTTAAATCCTCCTAAAATTCTCCAGCTGGAGCCTTTTCCCTGGTATCCAGGGATACCTGCAGTAGGATCCAGCCTTAAAAATGTGATTGGCTTGGAAGGAGCCACTTCTAACAACCCCCTCATCAGGGATTGAATCCTATCAATCCTCTGGAGCACGGCCCCATGTCCAACGCATTCCTTTAAAAACTGGAAAGAAGAAGAAAAAGAAGGAGAAGGGGGGAAAGGAGGAGGAGAAAAGGAGAGAAAGAGGAGAAAAGAAGGAGGAGGAGAAAGTGAAGGAGAAGGAGGAAGAAAAGGACAAAAGGAGGAGAAAAGGAGAAAAAGAGGAGAAAAAAAGAAGGAGGAGGAGATAGTGAAGGACAAGGAGGAAGAAGAGGAGAAGGAGGAAAAGGAGAAGAATTAAAAGAAAAATGAAGAAGAAGAAGAATGAAGAATGAAGAAGAAAGAAAATTAAAAGAAAAATGAAGAACAAGAACAAATAGACATTGCTAATCCACACAGTCAGCAATAATAACCAAAAGCAGATGGCCAATTCCCCTCTGGTTTATTAACTGGATATTCTTCCAGTCTGGAGACCAAGAGCTTGGGAGGTTCCCCTTGATGAGGGAACATCTCTGGAGAGCGTGAAACAGAAGGGGATTTTGCAGCAGTGAAAGGAATCCCTCCAAACTAACGGATCTCTCAGCAAACTCCTCCAAATTTCTTTCCAGCCACCGCTGGATTTCAGCTTCCCCCTCACAGAATCTTCCCTTAATTTCCCACATCCGCTGAAAACCAGAATGAGGAAATGAAAATGGCTCAAACTGGCCCGACCAGTTCCACTGCCCACACTGAGCCAACTCCGAGGAGTTAAACACTGTCCTTGTGGCTCAGGCAGGTCCCCGGGGATCCACACTCAGGACCCGAGCATTCCCAGTGGAATTCTGTCAGTCCCAGGGCTGGGTTTTCACCCTGGACACGCTGTTTCCATCCCCTTCCCTTCCTTTATGCTGCTGGAACACGTTGGGGTCTTCTCCTGGAAGGAGTTTTTCACAGCAGAGCAGGCAAGAATGGGGATAAGGGAAAGTCGTTAGGATCCAACAATGGCTCTGCTATCGGTGATTAATTAATCCAGAGAAAAGGAAAGTCCCTTTATCAAGGAAAAGAAAAGGAATTGGGTTCCCTTTGAAGTGGCTGACCTGCAGCTTTGTTCCAGGGAGGATTTGGGACATTTCCCGGTGCTGGGACATCGGGAGCACGAGGCAGATGTGGGAGATCAGGAATTCCCTGGAAAAGGAACTGTGGAGCATCTCCAGGGTCTCCTCTCCTGCTGAGACAGGGGGGCTGTGGGGTTCTGCCCCATCCCGGTTTGGATGGTGACCCACCAGCAGGAATCCAGGCTGATTCCCAAAAAAATATTCCCAAGGTGTGGGACAAGCAGGAGGTGTTGCTCCCCCTCCAGCCTGTGTGGTGATTTTATTTTTGTTTGTTTGTTTTATTTATCTTAAAGGTACCAGAGCAAGAGATCCAGAGAGGGAAAATTCCTAATTTTCTATTTATCCTTGTTTGGCTGGCAGAAAAGGGCTGGAGATATTTAGGAATCTTCATCCAGAGATCCAAGTTTTTCCTCTACCATTCCTTCCTCCATGAACACTTGGACACTTCCAGGGATGGGGCACCCACAGCTTCACTGGAAAACCTTTGCCAGAACCTCACAGGGAAGAATTTCTTCCCAAAATCTCATCTAAAGCAACCTTTTGTGTCGGTGCAACTTCCCAGGATTGCCAAGCTTGTCCCTCAGCCCCTGGAGCCCTGGCAGTGTCCCAGGCCAGGCTGGAGCACCCTGGGATGGTGGAAGGTGGTGGGGATGGAACTGGAGGAGCTTTAAGGTCCTTTCCAGCCCAAACCATTCCAGAATTCCATGATTCCCACAGATCCAGGCTGTCCTGTGCTCGCCAGCCCCTCCGTGGGCGCACACAGAAATTCAGGGATGACTCCGGAGCTGCCTCGCCCCATCCCAAGCAGCTCATCCCTGCTTTCCCCCTCCACTCCTCCTCCCCCAAGTGTTCCCATGGTTTTTTTGGAGAAGGGAAGCCCTTCCAGGGGCTCTTGGCAGAACTTTGTCCATGCTGATAGGCAGGACAAGAAGCCGGAGCTGTCGCAATCGGGATTTTCCTGCTCTCCCACCCCAGGGTTCAGCCTGCTGCTCTTCCCTGCTGGAATTGGGACCTGTCTGGAGCAGGGAGGAGGATTTTGCCTCAGAGGTGAGGAAGTCAGGGAGTGATAATCCCTAAAAACAGGGGAAACACCCCAAGCAGCTGATTTTACATCAGCAAACGACCCCGACAAACACAGAGAGCCCGGGGGAATTCGGGGAATGCCGGCGGCGTGCGGGATGCTCCGGGGCTCAACCCCAGCTGCTCCGGCCAGTCCGGCAGCAGAGCACGACCCCAGGAAAGAACCAAACAGGATTTTCATTTTCCATTTGGTCCCGGAGAGCAGGACTGGTTTTGCCGAGCTCCCCCAGCCCCTCTGCCCGGCTGCGGAGCGATGCGGGCTCGCTGTTATCCCGGCAGAAAACGTCACTGCCCTGCCTTTGGGCTGGAATAATCCCGAGCTCTTCCAGCTGCCTGGGAGTGAAGGTTCTCTGGGAATGGTGCACTCAGCCGTCCTTCTCATCCTCCTCCTCCCCACGGAGCAATTGCAACGGCACCACAGCCTGAGGCTTTGGCAGGGAGAAGGGAAGAGGTGCCTGCGTGGTTTGGGGTGGAATACGCTGAATCCTGGGCTGAATTCCCAAGGAGCTGCTCCCCCAGCTCCTGCCATCCTTCTGGAATTCTCCTTTTCCCTCACCTGCCCTACACAGAAGCCCCCCTGGAGCTGGGCACCCTCCCTCCTTCAGGAATCCTGCATGGATTCATCCCAGTCAGCTGGGAAGCAGCTCCACCTTCCCAAACCCAGCAGAACTGATTACCTTGAACCCAATCTGATCCATTTTTCCTCAAAACTTTCCTTGGGAAGCTTTCCTGGAACTCTTCCAGCTCGAGGGAGGGAGGATTTCTCTTTCACCCCCACTTCCCACCTCGCAGAGCAGGGGCTGCCAGGATTCCAACCCACATTTCCAAGTCTGTCTTGTGGCTTCCAGTGGCCCTAAAACCTGCAAATAAGATCTGCTGGAAATTCCCTGGCCTTGTTTTTGCTGGGGAAGTGTCTGCACCTCCCAGATCACCCAGCCCTCCTTGGGCAAACAGCAATTGTGCATTTGATACTTTTATCTTTGCCTGCTTCGCCATTTTTCAGCTGCTAAATTGCATTTTTGTGGGCTTGTCTCTCCCTTTTTATTTCAGTTTACAGTTGGGTTCTCTCCCCGGTGTAACCATACTCGGAGGAAGATTTTAATTACCTCCCTTCAAAGCCGAATGACAAGTGGAGCATGTCATTGGGAGCTAAAGTATCACTTGGAAATGCAAAAGGCCTGGCTTTATCAGGCTTAAAAGCTTTCCTGGAATCTGTTCAAAAACTGCTGACTGGGCAAGATTAACCATCCCAGTGCTCAGTCAAAGATCTGGGCATGTGGTGTTCTTTTATTCCCCCGGGGGGGATCTGTGAAACTGCAGCCCCCGGGCCTTCTGCTCCAATATTCTCCAGGTTTTGTCTCCTTTGTGCTCCAGGGAGAAGCTGGGAATGGGAATCTCCAAAGGGCTTGGCTGGGAGAGGCACGATCCCCTCAAAGCTCCTGCAGGGGCTCCTGGAGCAGCAGGGGAGCTGAGGGATGCTCCAGTCCTCACACAGCCACCCCGGGCTGGGGATCTGGAATGTCACAGCCCCTGGGCACATCCAGGCACTGGGAATCCCCAGCTGGGGTGGGATTTGTTGGGAGGGGTCAGCAAATTCAGCAGGGACCCCCCCTTGGCATGGCTGGGACAGAGGTTGGAAGTTGGGAGTGGCACAAGGGGAGGGCAGGGGTGTTCCTGCTCACCTGTCCTGCTGGAGATGTCATCCCATGGGGATGAAGAGACTGGGAAAGTGGGGAAAAATGGCCAGAATTGGTTATTCCCAGTTCCCCCTGCAAGTCATACCGGGCAGGGACTGTGGGACTGGGAATTCTGCTCCCAGGGACAGCCTGAGCACAGTGGGAATTCCCATTTGGAAAGGGTCAGCAAATGCAGCTCCTTGGCATGGCTGGGACAGAGACTGGAAATTGGGAGTGGCACAAGGGGAGGCCAGGGGTGTTCCTGCCCTCCAGGTGGAAATGTCAGCCTATTGGGATGAAGAAACAAGGAAACTGGGGGAAAAAATGGCCAGAACTGATTATTCCCACAAACCTTCACAAGTCACACTGGGTAAGAACTGTGGAACTGGGAATTCTGCTCCCAGGGACAGCCTGAGCACAGTGGGAATTCCCATTTGGAAAGACATGGCTGGGTCAGAGTCTGGAAATTGGGAGTGGCACAAGGGGAGGCCTGGGGTGTCCCTGCCCTCCTGAACTGCTGAAGATGCCATCCCATTGGGATGAAGAAACAGGGAAATCAGGAAAAAATGGTCAGAACTGACAATTCCCACTCCCCCCTCCACCAGGAGCTCCAGGCTGGATTTCCCTGAGGGCTGCAGGGGACAGGGAATCTCGGAATTTGTGGCTGCAGGTTCTCCCCTCCCTGAGCACAGCCAGAGCTCCTGAGAAATCCCTGGGAGGGAGAACTGGGGGCTGTGGAGGGGAAACACTCAGTGGTTTAAAAGGCACGTTGGGCTTGTGCAGATTGTCTCTGAAGGAATCCTGGGGGAGCTGGAATTCCTCATTTTTAATAGGAACAGGAACCACCTGCCTGGAATCACCCCCAGAAACTGGGGACACTTTGCAAGGGAAGAGCAGCTGAAATGGTTTTTCCTGGAATGTTTAACCCACTGTGAGTTTTGGGGCTTTTTCTTCTTTTAATTGGAACCACACTTTTGGGAAGTGCAGCGTGCTCCCCTCCAGCCTTCCCAAGGAGCAGGGACCAATCCCAGTGTTTGCTGTGGGGTTTGAAGAGCAAATATTGGGAGTTCCTGCTCCTCTTTCCCCAAAATTCCCCGGGGTTCATTGAGGGACACATCTTCATTTTCTCCTCCTGTTGGTGAAGCCTCCTGGGCTCGGATCTCCCAGGAAAAGGAGCTTTGGAAAAGCTCTGGCATCATGTCCCACCAGCTCCTGGGCAGAGAGAGGAGAATTCCCAACAGGCACCTTCCTCACCTTCATCATTTTGTATAATTCCAGGTAAATCTGAGAAATCTGGTTGGGGTATTTTAAAAAACCCTTTCAAAACCTCCCAAACAGTGACAGCACCAGGCACAGGTCTGGGAGAAGGTCTTCCTGGAAAAAAATCACATTTTCCTGCTTGATTGACCCCAATCCCATTTCCCCAAAGCCACCAACGAAGGGTTTGAGATCATTTTCACTTTTTTTCCCACGCATCCAGGCCAAGCTCATCACCCCAAATTTCACCCAGCTGGGAAAACACCCCCCCTGCTTCGAGCCCAAAATCCAACATCGGGGCGTTCTGTCGATTTTCCTGGTTTTTTCCTCTCCTTCCAACCAGGCCAAAGCAACATTTCTGCATCCCTGACCCCTCTGTGTGCGTGTCCTACGGCTCGGATCACCTTTTGTCCCTCTGGCTTTCTGCAGGCACTGCGAATTCCCCACAATAAAAGGCTCCCAATGATCGTCCCCTTCTCAGGGATATCACACAACCGAGCCTGCAAAAGCCTTTTATGAGGACATTCACCTCTGACGGGATAATTTTACCTATCAGATCACATAATCTCTTCCCCTGCTGCCGAGCCAGGAAATGAAAAAGGGGCAGTGGGGAGATTTCTGCCCGGAGAGCCAGTTCTGCTGTGATGACAGCCTCGATTACCCGGCCCCAGCCCGTCCTAAAATGACAAAAATGACAATGCCCGAGGAGACAAAAGGTGGGGCAAGGCACCGAGCACAGACCGGGCAGCTTTAGAGCAAATTATCGGCATTTAGCCCCTCCGTAAATATTTTAGCGGGCTCGTTAGGAGCTCAGCGAGCGAAGATGTCTTGTAGTGTTGGATCCGAACGCAGGTGGCTGGGAAAAATAAATAAATAAATAAATAAATCGGGGTTTAAGAGGATTTGGGAGAAGAGGATTGAGATTAACGCACAAGCAGAGTGAAATGTTATCCCTGCCCTGCTCCCGGGGCTCTGGCTCCTTGCAGAGCTCTCTTTTCAGCGGGTAACACAATCGGGGACAGCAGTGATTAACAAATAAATACCTGCAGTGATTCACAAATAAATACCTGCAGTGATTCACAAATAAATACCTGCAGTGAGTCACAAATAAATCAATACCTGCAGTGATTAATAAATCAATACCTGCAGTGATTCACAAATAAATAAATACCTGCAGTGATTCACAAATCAATACCTGCAGTGATTCACAAATAAATACCTCCAGTGAGTCACAAATAAATACCTGCAGTGAGTCACAAATAAATCAATACCTGCAGTGATTAATAAATCAATACCTGCAGTGATTCACAAATAAATAAATACCTGCAGTGAGTCACAAATCAATACCTGCAGTGATTAATAAATCAATACCTGCAGTGATTCACAAATCAATACCTGCAGTGAGTCACAAATCAATACCTGCCCCTGGAAGGGCTGCGGGCACCTCTGCTCCACACAGCCACTCCTCAGTGCTCCCCTCAGGATGAGAATTCCACCTTTCCCTCACCCCACAATCCCATTTTTCACCCGGGAAGCAATTCCCTGCCCCTGGAAGAGCTGATGGTGCTGCCAGCAGCCCCGGGGGTCCCAGTGATGCCTTCTGGAGGCTGAGCTGGAGCAGAGACAGCCAGAGCAGGAGGATAAATAAAGCAGGGATTTATTAAAACCTCCCTGGGCAGCACCAGAGCCCGGCTGGGCACACCCAGGGTGACCCCAGAATGGGCACAGAATGGATCAGGAGGGCTCACACTGTGAGAAGTTCTGGTCCATTTGCATATTGGAGTTCACTGTGCAGTTACAGCCCCAGGTTGTGGAGCTCCATCCTCCTTGGTTTGAATTCTCCCTTTGTTGTTTCTGCTCCTGGCTCTGAAATTTGTCTGGGCTGTCCTTGGTCCCAAGCTGGAGCAGGAATTGTTTTGTCTCCCTGCTCTGTGAAAAGAGCTCACCAACACTTAACATGAACCCCAGAACCACACACCAGCACAGCCCAGGATCTGAAAAATATCAAAGCTAAAACTGAAGGCGTCACCTTCTGTCCCTTCCCTTCTGCTCTTTAATCAGGGAAGCTTCCCCAGGAAATCTGAATTCTTCCCTCTGCTCCCCTTCAGCAAAATTCATCCAGAATCAAAAACTCCAAGCCCTCCCTTCTCCAGCGTGTGCAGAGCTGAGCCTTCCCTCTCTTTCTTTGGTTTGAGGATTGCTCTCACCTGCTTCTCCAATTCCCTTTTCCCTCATCCCTTCGTTCCTCCAGCAGGCTCTTGGTGCACACTGGAATTGTGCTCAATAATTTCTGGCTCTTTGCTGAAAGCCCCCTGCCTGGCTGCTTTGTTTTCCATCCTCCCCAAAGTGCCCATGGATTTTTTTTCTCCCTGCAATTCCTGAGTTGTCTCTCAATAATCTCATTTTTGGGGTCACTCAGCCCTTGGAGCTCTGACCCCTCCCCAGCTCCTCCAGCAGAAAAGTCAGCTCCTAATTTATTAAACATACACGTGATTAGGTTATCTAGATGAACTGGAAGATTAAATAGGATCAGACCTTGGGAAAATTCCCTAAATCCATGGAATCCAGGTGGGTCAATTCTCCCTGCCTGTCCCCACACTCACCCTGACACAGAAAGGTCAAATCCCAAAGTTTTGTCCATCCCCCCCCCCGGGGTAAATCCGATGTAAATAATCAGCTCCGTGCTGGCACTGCTGCCACCGCACCTGAACAATCCAGCTTTTGAAAGATGAGGCATTTCCCCCTCGGAATGTCAGTGTTCTGCTGGAAAACCCGTCCTGAAATGTCACCATTGTTCTCCCCAAATCGCTTTTATGGTTGGATAACAAATGAGCAACGTCCGCTGGGCTTGTCCAAACACCTGGAAGGGCTGGCTCCTCTTCTTCCCTTTTTTCCCCCTGAATAAAATGCCTTTTTTATGGCAGAGGTGCCTCGTGGCTCCAGATTTCACTGGGTTCCTCAGGTGGGAAAACATCCCGGCCACGAGGTCCACAAAGCCAAAAAGCCCCAAGGGGACCAAGAGCTCCGGGGGCAGCAAAAAGGGGAACTCAGGGAGCCCAGTGCTGATGGAAACGGGGCTGTTGACCTTGGATGGGCTCCAGAGCACTCCCCCGCCGTTCAGAGCCCCATCCCGGGATGCCATTCCATCAGAATGTGGTTTTCAGCAGAGCTAAGGGCTCTTCCCCTGTCCTTCCCCTCCCAGGGACAGCAGCACACAGCCACTCTCTTTGTGCTCACCTCAGGAGGAGAATTTCTGGGAATTCCAATTCCCCTGGCCCCACAATCCCATCATTCACCCATTTTGGGGAAGCACTGCCCTGGCTCCTGCTCCCGGGGTGTTTTCTGGAGCAGGAAGCTCAGCTGGGTTGGGAACAGAGACATCTTTGATTCCCTTCCAGCTCTTCCCCAGGAATATTCCTGCATGAAACAGGAGGAAAACCCACTTGGGATGTTCTTCCCATCCCGGCAGAGCCGCGCTGAGCCTCCCGTCCGGAGCACAGGACATTCCTTTCCACACCCAGCTCGGGAGCCCTGCCTGAGCCACAGCAGATTTTTTTGGGAAAAAACTCCTCGTTTTTAAGTCTTCAAGGATCTACAGCACAATTAAATCATTCCCTGCTGGCAATTCCAAGGGCAAAAGGCAGGCACTGGTTGTTCCTGTAAAATCCCTGTCCCTAGGATTGGCTGAATCTGAGGAAAATTCCCAATTCTTGGAAAAATAAAGAGATCGGGCTCATAGCTGAGCTGCAGTTTATTTATCACACAAACCCAGCACTCTGAGCTGGTGGTGATGAATCCCTTTGGAAACAAACAGAACAGAACGCTCCTGAAAATCAGGATTTAAGGAAACTCCACAGGGATTTGGAAGGACCAAGCACAAAAGGAATTTTTTGGGAGTCACCCGTGGCGGTACCAGGGTGGCAAAAACCTGAACCCCACCTTATTCCCACTCCCAATTTCCCATCCCAGGGATTTGGTAGCCCGGAGTTCGGGATGGGGACTCTCCAGGAGCTGCAGCAGCTCCAGAGGGAGGGCGAACACATTCGAGGATTGAAGCTCCCTAAAAAACTCGGATTTATTCCCTCCTGCTGGAACACCTCCAGCGCCTCCCGGGGAGTGCCAGGCGCTGAAAGGGTTAACGGGGGCTATCTGCCGGTTCCTGGCGGAGGCTGGAGCAGCTTTGGAAGTGGCCAATTAATCAGGCCGGGCTTTGGAAGTGGCCAATTAATTAATCAGCTCCAGCAGCTGGGCTGGCGAGCGAAGGCTGCAGGCGGGGAGATAACGGCGGAGCATCCCGGGCGGATCCCGGGATCGGCCCGCAGGGAGCAGATCCCCCCTTCCCGGGGGCCAGAGTTCAGCCTCATTAGCCGGGGCTAATCAGGGAGGAAGGGCTGAGGGCAGGGCAGCTCCCTCTCCGGCGGCAGGGTCATTAATTAACTCCTTGATGAGCTCTCCGAGTGCTCCTGGGTGCCCTGACCCTGCCTGGCGTGCAGGTGCCCCCCTGGATGTCCCAAAAAAACCCCTCCAGCACCTCGGGGTGTGCGAGGGGAAAGGGCACGGTTCAGCACAGAAAACTAAATTAAATTAAAAAAAAAATACAATAAAGTCGTGTTTGGGGTGAAGCAGAGGCCTTGGAGCAGCTGAGGGTTGGGCTACCAAATTCCTGGAGGTGGCAATGGGAGTGGGACAGGAATTTGGGAGTGGATTTGGGGTGGTGTTCAGGTTTTTGTCACCCTGGTACTGGCACAGGCGATTCCCAAAAAATCCTTTTGTGCTTGGTCCTTCCTAATCTCCGTGGAGTTTTCTTAAATCCTGATTTTCAGGAGCTTTTTATTTTTTGTTTTGTTTTTTTCCCCATGGGTTTCTTTACGAACAGCTCAGAATGTGAAGGTGAGCAGTAAAAAATCCAGGTTGGGAGGTTGGGAAAGAAATCACTGTGGGAGAGCAGAGCCCCTCTGGATCATTCAATGCTGCTGAGCAGGAAGAAGATTTATTACCTGAAAATCCTGGGGGGAAGGGGTCCAGGCCAGCAGTGGGGTCTGCAGCAGCACAATCCCAGCAGAGCTGCTGAAATTCCCATCCCAGCTGGGTGCTGCTGTCCTGGGGCTGGCACTGGGGGCAGCCAAAATCCTCAACCTGCTGCACAGGGCACAAACTTGGGAGCTCATCCTCCCCCAGTGTCCCAGATTTGGGAAGGGTGTGGAGGTGCTGGAGAGGGTCTGAGGGGCTGCTCCAGGGCTGGAGCCCCTCTGGAGAGAAGGGAAAGCTCCAGGGACACCTGAAGGGGCTCCAGGAGAGCTGGAGGGATGATACAGTCTGATTTCAAACCTAATATTTCGGTTTTCTAGTGTTCTTTCCCAGGTGATAAACGCAATAGAATGTTTTTATAATTATATTTATGTTATTCATTCCTTCTAAAAGGAGGGATTTGATCTTGATGTCCCCCTGCTTTGGCCAGAGTGGTTGAAGAGGTTTGCCTTTGTTTCACCAATCACATTGGTCTGTGTGAAATTTTACATAAATAAATAATAATAATTGTAGAGAAATAAATAATAAAGAAAGAAATAAAGAATAAAACTAATAAAAAAATTAATTTCTCCTCTGACAATCACAGAGTCTGTGCTGTGTGCTATCAAAAACAGCGAGAGGACAGCGCCCAGGGAATGGCCCCACATTCACAGAGATGGAGACTGGGGGGATACTGGGCAGGAATTCCTCCCTGGGAGGGTGGCACAGATTCCCAGAGGAGCTGGGGCTGCTCCTGGATCCCTGGAATTGTCCAAGGCCAGGCTGGGCAGGGCTGGGAGCAGCCTGGGGCAGTGGAAGGGTTTGGGGTTGGAACTGGGTGAGCTTTGAGGTCCTCTCTAACCCAACCCACTCCTTAATCCACCAACCCATTGCACTGCAGTCTGGTTTTCCAGGCCTGCAGCTTCTGAGTTTCTAAAGCTCTGTCTTTTCCTGATGTTTTGATTGTTGGAAGCTTGTTCCACAGCCTGAACACCAACATCCAGATTGTTTTTACAACAAAACCCCACACTGTTCATTCTTTCTGCAAGACAGACATTCTTCTAAAGTCCCTCCAGTCTGACCAACGCAGAGTTCTGTCCTCCCTTCACCAACCACTGCACTCTGCAACAAAATGCACCAAAAGAAGTTATTTAATTCTAATAAAGAGTCAAAATCACCTCTCCAAACCGCTTTAAAAAAAATTCACGCCGCACTTTACCCATCGCAGTAACAACAGCGCCAGATCCTTACAAACACCTCAAAAAAAAAAGGGAAAACTCCTCAAATCCGGGCTCTACCTTCCTGGCACCCCAAATGCATCCCCCGGGGGAGGGCAGCCCCTGGCCGGGCACAGATGTGCGGCATTCCAGGCTGGATTGGATTTTCTGCCGCTCGCCCTGCGGAGCAGCAGCTGCCTCAGAGGCACAAACCGAGGCACAATGCCTTTCCAGAAAGGAATGTCTGGGCAGGGATCCTGTTACCTCCCGAGGACACGGGCAGGCAAAACGCTGGGAGGAGGAGGAGGAAGGAAAAGTGACAGCGATCTGAACTGCCTCCGAGCCGGGAGATTGGAAAAAAAACAAACAAACCGGGGGAAAAAATCCAATTAAAGCCCTTAAAAGGAGGGGGGAGTCCAGTGCCAGGCTGACCTGGCTTTGCTTCCCAAATCTTGGGAAAAGAGGATGAGTCTGGCAATGTCCTTGGAGGTGTTTGATCCCCGGGAGCAGCCCCTGGGCACCAGGGGGTGGAGGAAAATCCGTGGATTTGGGAAAGGGAGGCTGAACATTCCTTTGAGCACGGGGAGGGGGGGAATTTGGTACATCCAACCAAATTCTGGAATTTGGTGCATCCAGCCAAAGTCTGGAATTTGGTGCATCCAACAAAAGTCTGGAATTTGGTGCATCCAGACAAAGTCTGGAATTTGGTGCATCCAACCAAATTCTGGAATTTGGTGCATCCAACAAAAGTCTGGAATTTGGTGCATCCAACAAAATCCTGTGCAGGACATCCCTGCGGGGGGTGTGGAGGCTGCAGGGAGCGTGACCTGGTGTCACTGAGTCCCCTCCCCACGCTGCTTTTGGGGCAATTTTCGGGCAGTTCTGGATTCCTGCCTGGCAGAATCCAGGGAACACGGCGGGAAGGAGAGCTGAGCCCCATGGAAAACAGCTGAAATCCAGGGAAACATCGGGAAAACTATTGAAATCCAGGGAAACCCAGGAGAAAACGACTGAAATCCAGGGAAAAACAACTGGGATCCGTGTTTTGTGCGGCTCCCGGGGGCTGCGGGAGCGGGATTCCCACGTGGAGATGGAATTCGGGACACGCTGAGAACCCTCAGGCTGTGACCTTCCATGGATGTGGTGGGAATAAAGGCAGGGAGAGAGAGGGATGTAAGGGTAGGGAGAGAGGGCTAGAAATTCAGGGATAGGGGGATAAAAATCCAGGGAGAGGGGCATGCAAATCCAAGAAGAGAGGGATGTAAATCCAGGGATAGAAGGATGCAAAGGAAGGGAGAGAGGGATAGAAAAACTGGGATAGGGGGATAAAAATTCCGGGAGAGAGGGATGAAAATCCAGGGAGAGAGGGATGTAAGAGCAGAGAGAGAGAGGGATAAAAAATCTAGGGAGAAAAAGATGTAAGTCCAGGGAGAGGGGGAAAGAAATCCAGGGAGAGAGGGATGAAAATCCAGGGAGAGAGGGATGAAAATCCAGGAACAGAGGGATGAAAATCCAGGGAGAGAGGGATGAAATCCAGGAACAGAGGGATGAAAATCCAGGGAGACAGGGATGTAAAGCTCTGTGCCCAGCAGTTGGCAGGGGAAGCTGACTGGCCTCGTACAAAGCTGGACATTCCCGGTTTTGGGATATTCCTCAGTAAATCCAAGCTGGGTTAGGCTGGGACTGGCAGCTCGGGGGCAGAGCGGGACCCGCTGCGGGTCGGAGCTGGAATGCCGGAGGGATGGGAGGGGGGCTCGGGACGGGCAGCAGCTCTGGCCAGGCTGGAGCCGATCCCAGGCTGAGCCCGGCAGAGGCAGCTCCGCAATCCCTGCGGGAACTCCGCGCTCAGCAGGATTCCCCAGCCCTGCCGCTGGATGGGGCCGCGGAATTCTCCCCAGGGCAGACATGGAAAAGGAAATTCCCAGCCTGGCTTGTCCCCAGGCTCTGCCAGGAGCGTTTCAGGGACAGGAGTTGGTTTTCCTGCTAAGGATCCTTCCAGCTCTGATGGTTTGTGACAGGCATAATCCCAGACTAATTAGATTTCGGGGCATGTGTTGAAAGCCCTGCACACTTTTATGCGGGCCGGGGTTTAGGGAGACTCCTGCTTGTTCTGCACGATTGTTCTCAAATTAAATCCTTGGAAACGTCAAGAAATCCAACACGAACAATTAAAAAAATACTTTATTTTTGAATTCTCCCCCGTCCAGCCGGGTACCAGGTCCCAATCTCTGCCCTGACCCCTCCAAGGTGTGCCAGGCTGTCTGCTCCCATCCCATCACTGCCATCAGCTGCTCAACGAGAGTTTTAATTCTGTTTGCTCTTGGCTAAACTCCACTCCTAATCCTATTTTCACCCCTTTCGATCCAATTTAATCCAGCTTCTGTAAGTCAAAATTAATTACCCTGTGTGCTCTCCCAGCCCTGTGGGCTGAGAACAGAGAAATCCCAGCTTGGCATCGAGGGCACCTCGGGGCTGCTCTTATCCAGGGAGGCTGGATCAGGAAATCCCGGAATTTATCTCAGTTTTGTTCTCAGGGTTTCATCCTGGTGGAGGAATGCTGATATCCTGGGAAGGGAAAGGGAAAGGGAAGGGGAAAAAGGGGAAAAAGGGGAAAAAGGGGAAAAAGGGGAAAAAGGGGAAAAAGGGGAAAGGAAAGGAAAGGAAAGGAAAGGAAAGGAAAGGAAAGGAAAGGAAAGGAAAGGAAAGGAAAGGAAAGGAAAGGAAAGGAAAGGAAAGGAAAGGAAAGGAAAAAGGAATCTCCTCCCACACCTCTCAGGTTTCTCCTGCTTCAAAACTCATCCCACCTAAAAATTGGCTTTGTTCCTTCCATGGATGCTGTGGATTGGAATTAACTGGGATTTGTAAAGTGTCCCAAAGATGTAAAGCAGGATTCCTGCTAAAGTCTACAGTAATTGTCTTATCCCTCAGAGCTCTCATCATCAGTGATGATATTTATTCCCATTTTCCTGTTTCTCTTTCTTTTTCTTCTCCAGAGGGGTCATTCCCACACTGCAGAACCTTCCCAAAAATTGGAACGATGAGGAATAAGGAATATATGAAAGAAGAGAAACTGCTCTGCCTGTGAATGACAGGTGAATGTCCTGCAGCTCTGACAGATGCTCACCCCGAGGAGCTGCAGTGTCCCAGGGAACCAGGAGAACATTTCCAGGCCAGGCAGGAGGGGGCTTGGAGCACCCTGGGATAGTGGAGGGTGTTGGGCTTGGAACTGGCTGGGCCTGAAGGTCCCTTCCACCCCAAAGCACTCCAGAATTCCATGAGTGTCCTGAGGAGCTGTGCCTTTCCCATGCACCTGCTCCTACAAGAAATAAATCCAGGCTGTTCCTGCCCTGCAATTCTTTTCCCCCCCCTTAGTTCAAACAGCACAAGTTCACAGCAGAGCTGACGAATCTTGGGCAGGATTGGCCAAAAAATGAACATCAAAGTTTGCTGAGCCCTTTTTCCTCCCCACCAAAGCTTTTGGAAATTGGGTGTGAAAACAAAACCCGCCCCAAAAGCAGCAGAGGAGGGAAAGGCACTGCTTGAGCCCCCCGTGCTCCACATCCACGGGCTGCAGAATTCCTGCTGGGTGCCCTGAAATGCTGCTCTGGGAGTGCTGAGCTGGAGCAGCCACAAAGGTGCTCTTTCATTCGAGGGAAGCACCATCCTGCAGTAATTAACTGGGGATTAGCCCGGGGTGATGCCCAAACAAATGAGATACCCGGGAATGGTGTTCCTGCCCGGATCCCACGTGGAGCTGTGCCAGGGCAAACGGCAGCAGGGACGGGGGAAAAGCAGGATTGGCTTTCCCTGGAAAGGGGGCTCGGGGCAGAGCCTGGAAAAAGTCATTGTTTGCTTATTGAAAAGAAAGGTCTCCGTCCAAGGGCTGCTCTCAAAGGGTCTCTGCAGCTCAAATCCTGGTCTAAAGGGAGCAAAGCTGGTCTGAAATCCCCCAGAGCTCAAAGCAGAGCAGAGAGGCTCCCCATGTCAGGGACACCTTCCTCTCTGCCAGGTTGCTCCAAGCCCTGTCCAGCCTGGCCTTGGACACTTGCAGGGATCACAGCTCCTCTGGGAGTTCCATCCCAGCCCCTCCCCACCCCCCAGGGATGGATTTCCTCCTAAAATCCCACCTCACCCTGCCTTGACCATGTGAAGCCTTCCCCTGTGTGCCGGCACTCCATCCCAGAATCCCAGAATCCCGGAAAACCCAGGTGGGAAAAGTCCTCCAGGATCATCGAGTGCAGCCCAGCCCTGACACCTCAGCCAGCCCCTGGCACCCAGTGCCACAGCCAGGCTGTTTAAACACACCCAGGGATGGGCACTGCACCTCCCCTGGCAGAACATTCCAGTTCTTTATCACCCTTCCAAACAAACCCCTTTTTCCTGCTCTCCAGCCTGTGTTTCCCCTGGGGCAGCTCCAGGCTGAGCCCTCTGGCTGTGTCAGTGCTGCTGCAGGCAGAGCCCACCCCGCTGGGCACAGCCCCCTCTCAGGAGCTGCAGGGAGGGAGGGGGGCACCCCCGAGTCTGCTCTGCTCCAGAATAAACCCCCCAGCTCCCCCAGGGCTCCCTCTCAGGGTTTGTGTCCCAGCCCCTCTCCAGCCTTGTTCCCCCCTCTGGATGAGCTCCAGCCCCTCCAGCTCCTTCCCGAACCGAGGGGCCGGACCTGGGCACAGCCCTGGGAACAAACCCCACTGTTGGGAACCCCAAACCCCCTCCTGGGAACCCCAAACCCTCTCTTGGGAACCCCAAATCCCCTCCTGGGAACCCCAAACCCCACTCTTGGGAACCCCAAACCCTCTCCTGGGAACCCCAAACCCTCTCCTGGGAACCCCAAATCCCCTCCAGGTGGAGCAGAAGGAGCTGAGAGCAGGAACCCAGCGTGTGTGAAGTGACTTTACAGCCACGCTGCTCCAGCAGGGCAGTGAAAGGGCTCAGCGCAATTACCGGGCTTTAATTAAGAAGGCAACATCTAAATGAGGTGCATCATTGTTTGCCTGGCACGTGTTTCATTTCGGTCCTCACCCCCGAAATAAATCCGCTCTGGTGGCATTCCTGAGCGGGAGGGAAGGGAATGGAGCCGCCTGTGGAATTCTCCGAAATTCCCCCCGGCTCTGTCTGCGTGCGGCGACACTCGAGACAATTAATTCCGGCTAATTAAAGGTGTGAGTTTCCAGCGGATCAGCTCAGCCACCCCGAGCAGCCCCCGGCACTGACAGCCCACACGATCCAGCCCGGATGGATTCCCTCGGCGGCGCACAGATGGAATTAAGGCCGTTTGAAATGTGACCGAGCATCGCTCCAGCCTTTTGCGGGGATTTCAGCGATCCCTTTCCTTCGCCCTGAGCTTTTTTTGGCTTTTCTGGAGCTTTGGGTGGGCGGCTCCCCTCTCCCGAGGATCGGCTGTGTTGGGAATTTCCAGCGTTTGGTGCTGCTGGTACCAAACCCCGCGGGTGGCACTGCCAGGCTCTCCGTGCCCTGCTCCATCCCCTCCCAGTTTCCTGCCCCGTGGGAATGGGATATCCCGGCTCCCTGCCGTGGGAGATCCACTCTGGAGCTGTGAGCGCGCTCCAGCTGGGAGGGAATTTCCCTGCAAACTTCAGCCTCTCTGTCCAGCCTGCAAATCCCTGGATGCAGTCGCTCCTGGGGCCAGGAAGCCTCTGGAAAAATTCATCTCCTGCTGCACCAGGGCTGCTCCTGCACCTCTGGAATAACTCAAAGATTCCCAGATCTCAGGAGCAGGGCTTGGAGCCGCCCATCCAGCCACACTGGGGTGTTGGTGATTATCCAAACTCCCCCCCAGCGTTCCCAAAAATGCCATCACAAGGCTCAGCCTTCCCCTGGCTCAGCCCCATCCCTGTGCACGCTCAGGGAATTGCTGCTCAGCCCACAGGACAGGCAGGAAAGGCTCAAAGCTGGTGGCAAATCCCTCTGAAATTCCCTGGAAACGTGGAGCGTTCTCCTTGCTCCAGCGGGGAAAATTTGGGATCTGCAGGCTGGAAAGAGCCCTTGTGGTCCCCACGAGGCTGCTCCTTGTCATCCCCTCAACTCTGTGCACACTTTTCCTGGGAGGGAAGCGAAATTCCTGCCCCGGGATTGGCGCCGCTGTGCCAGAACAGCAGTGACCTCTGTAACCACACAAGATTTAGTGGTTACTTGATTTCAGCTGTAATGAGGCTTTGGAAACCACCAGCAGCCAAATGTTTGCTTCTCCTTTAACTCTTGGTGGATCGTGGGGGATAAAGAAGGGAGCAGGCAGGAAGGATGGAGGGAGCAGAGGAGCTGGCTGGGCAGGGATGGAGAATTCCCGGGGAATTCGCCGGCGTCTGAAGTGGGAGCACGGTGGTACCCAGAGCAGGGAGGTGCTGAGTGAGAAGTTATTGGGAGAAATGAGGCCTGAACTGCTTCCAGCAGGAGCTGGAGTGGCTTGGAACGTTGCTTGCTGCCTGCTCTGAGCTGCAGGGATTCACTGAGGGGGGATTTCCTCAGGCAGCACCTCCCCGTGGGATCTGGGAATGCTTTGGGGTGGGAAGGGACCCTCAAATCCTCCAGTGCCAACCCCAACACCCTCCACCACCCCAGGGTGCTCCAGCCTGGGCTTGGACAATTCCAGGGATCCAGGGGCAGCCTCAGCTGCTCTGGGAATTCCATCCCAGCCCCTTCCCGCCCTCCCAGGGAGGAATTGCTGCCCAATATCCCACCTAATCCCAATCTCTGTGAATGTGGAGCCATTCCCTGTGTCTGTCCCTCCACCCCTTGTCCCCATCCCTCTCCAGCTCCTCTGGAGCCCCCTCAGGCCTGGAAGGTTCTCCAGGCTCTGACAGGAGAAGTGTGTGCTCATCCTTTTGATTCCCACAGAATCACAGAACCAATTATTTTGGAAAAAACCTCTGAGCTCGTCGAATCCAACCTAAATTTCCGTACAGGCTGCATCTGCAGGGGATCCCTTTCCCATAAAACCAGTCCTGGCTGGAGTCTGCCACCAGGATCTGCCTTGGTGAACACAGAGGCAGAGAAACCTCCTCACGGTGATAAAAACCAATTTAAAAAAAAAAAAAATCTGGGGTCTCTGCTTTGGAATGAGCATCCCAACTTTGTCACTCCCAGGGCAGGGAGCTGCAGGAGTGGGTGGATCTGGGGGTCCCCAGCAGGGCTGCAGAGTGGCAGAGTGCCCAGGCCATGGGGATGCCACCACCCTGCAGGCTGGGGTGACCCAATTAATTGGGAGCAGCTGGAAACAGCTTTAATTTGCTGCATGACTGAGTCTCAGCTGTGTGAGGGTTTCATGGGGGACAGGGGCAGGGGCTGGGGTGGAAATGAAGCTCCTTGCCAGGTCCCCACCAGTGACATCCCAGTGCTGGTCCCAGCAGAGCTGAGGAGCAGCAGGAAAGGGAAGCTGGGGGTGCTCAGCCTTTCCTGGCCCTCAAATCCCCACTCCAGGGAAGTCCAGCCTCACTGCACAGGGCTGGGAATTCCTGGATTTCTCCATGAAAAGAACTGGATGTGGCACTCCGTGCCAGGGTTTAATTGAGGGGTTGGTGATGTCTTCTAGAAGAGAGAGCAGCCAGAGCAGAAGGAAAAAAATAGGAATTTATTAAAACCTCCCTGGGCAGCACCAGAGCCCGGCTGGGCACACCCAGGGTGACCCCAAAATGGGCACAGAATGGATCAGGAGGGCTCACACTGTGAGAAGTTCTGGTCCATTTGCATATTGGAGTTCACTGTGCAATTACAGCTCCAGGTTGTGGAGCTCCATCCTCCTTGGTTTGAATTCTCCCTTTGTTGTTTCTGCTCCTGGGTCTGAAATTTGTCTGGGCTGTCCTTGGTCCCAAGCTGGAGCAGGAATTGTTTTGTCTCCCTGCTCTGTGAAAAGAGCTCACCTTGATAGGAAACCTAAAACTACCCACCAACACAGCCCAGAATCTGAAAAATATGAAACCTAAAACTTCAGGCATCATTGAGGCTGGGTTTGACTCGGTGATCTTGGAGGTCCTGCCCTGCTCTGGCTAGGGGAAGGTGAAGAATTTCCACGAAATTCACCTCGTGGGCATTTCGTGCCCAACCAGCAGCAGGCTGGGGCTGCTTTCAAAGGCTTGCAGGGATTCACTGCATTTTTTCCAAGCCCCCCAGCCCTTTGTTGGCCTGCTGGTGAACTAATGCAGCCCCATACTCCTGTTTTTGTTACAGCCATGACCTTTCCTATCCTGATTCCCATCTAACTCCAACCGTTTTGGCAGCTCGGAGCTGTTTGCTGTTACAATAATCCTGCTGGCTTGGTAAGCTGGTGTGCTGCACCAGCTTTTTATTCAAATAGCTGAAGCCAGATTCTCACCTGCACTGAGCTGGAGGCGAGTCAATTTATGCCATCAAAAGAGCTGGCCCCAGGTTTTTGCTCCATCAAACGCCTCTTTGATCTCCTTTTGGAGGAAAGGGAAAACAGAATCACTTTGTACCTGCGGGGGGTTGTGCCCCACGTTTTATCTCCTGCCTCTACAGCTTCCCCAGAGGGGTTGTGCTGGGACTCCCAGCACGGATTGATCCCCCAGGATGGCCAGGGCACCGCAGCTGCAGCTCTCTCCCTGCAGGACAAAGCTCCTGCTGAGCTCCCACGGGGAGAGGAGAGGGTTTGGGAAGGGCAGGGGTGGATCCCACCCTGCTGGGCAGTGCCAGCTGCAGGTTTGGCACGGCATGGACAGGCTCTTATCTAATCTCAGCTCAGGTCAAGGCAGGACCTGACCCTGCTGCTTGTTCTCCTACCAGGAAGAGCCCTCTGCTCCACGCCCCTGGTGATCCCAAACAAAGCTCCTCTGTTGGACACCCGGCACCTTCTGCTCCTCCTCCTCCTCCTCACCTTCCTCCCCAGCCCTGCCGTGACCTCCCCGTGCTCCCTGCCACCATCCTGCTCTCACTCCCTGGAGCAGCCCCTCGGCAGCCAAGCAATTCCCCTGCCCACATTCCCAGTGGGATTGCTCCGGGCTGTGCCCTTTGGGCTGCAGAGGAACGTGGGGAGCTTTCTGGAAAGGCTCTTCCTGCCTTTCCTGCTGAGCCCCACGTGGGAAGCATTTTCCCAGCCCAGCTGCTGGCTGTCCTGCATTTCCCTGGGCTGTGGGATCAGCTCAGGGGGTCTGCAGGCAACGCCAGCCTTGGAGCTGTCACCTGCAGCCCAGCATTCCCAGCCTCCACCGGGGACCCGAACCCTGGATGTGACGGAGGCATCACCTCCTCAGCAAACCAGCTCCTGCTGGAGCTGCAGGAATCCCCGGGCTGGGCTTGGAGGGAGGAATTTAATCAAGTTGGGGCTCCCTTGTCTTCAGGCCAGCTGAGAGGGACATCGAGCAGCAGCCAACGTGTCCAGAAGGGAAAGGTTTGTCCTTCCCCCTGTTCAGTGGAGCTTTGCAGAGCACTGGAGCATGAGAATTTATAATTTTTCCCAGCTATTGCTTCTGGGCTTTTCCTGAGGCTCTCCAGCTCCGGCTGTTTGTGTTTCACTGCTCTTCCTCCTCCCTCCCTGCTGCTCCAGCCCATCCTGACTCACCTGCCACGGCACAAAGCCCCAGCCAGCCCGGGCAGGGCTTGTGCAACGAGCTTTTGGAAAGCCCGAAAGGTTAAACCAGCCTTATAAACAGCAGAAAGGTTATAAAAGTTGTGTTTCCAACCCTCCGCCTCTCCCCGCGCGCCTCGCAGTCATTTTCTTTATGGCAAAAGAAAACAAGAGCTCTTAATTCAGCGTCTGTGCTGAGACCTCTGAACACTGGGAAGAGGGCACCGGGTCCTCTCCTGCTTTTAGGGAGCTAATTAATTTTAACTAACTTTGCCATAAGCCTGGCTTTGCCTCTGTCTGGGCAGGGCCGGAGCCGTGCGCGGTGTGCGAGACCATGGCCAGACCCGGCTGCGGGGACCCCCGGGACCCCCCGAGCATGAGGTAACCNGGGTGGGATGGGGACACTGGGGGGCACTGGGGACAATGGGGGGCACTGGGGAGCACTGGGGGACACTGGGGGACACTGGGGGACACGAGGGCACAGGTCTGCATGGAAAAGGTTTGAGGATTTTATGTTGAGCAGTGATGGGGTGGGACAGAACCACTGGGGACACAAGTTGTGTTTCACTGCTCTTCCTCCTCTCTCCCTGCTGCTCCAGCCCATCCTGACTCACCTGCCACGGCACAAAGCCCCAGCCAGCCCGGGCAGGGCTTGTGCAACGAGCTTTTGGAAAGCCCGAAAGGTTAAACCAGCCTTATAAACAGCAGAAAGGTTATAAAAGTTGTGTTTCCAACCCTCCGCCTCTCCCCGCGCGCCTCGCAGTCATTTTCTTTATGGCAAAAGAAAACAAGAGCTCTTAATTCAGCGTCTGTGCTGAGACCTCTGAACACTGGGAAGAGGGCACCGGGTCCTCTCCTGCTTTTAGGGAGCTAATTAATTTTAACTAACTTTGCCATAAGCCTGGCTTTGCCTCTGTCTGGGCAGGGCCGGAGCCGTGCGCGGTGTGCGAGACCATGGCCAGACCCGGCTGCGGGGACCCCCGGGACCCCCCGAGCATGAGGTAACCCGGGCTGGGACACGCTGTCTGCCACGGGGCCCTGCAGCAGCAGTCCCCACAGAAGTCCCTGCCTTGTGAAGTTGTCAAACTGTAAAGTTAATGAGGTAGAAACGAGAGCCGGGCGCAGGCGTCTGAGCGCAGGAACGGCTCCCCCGGCGCGTCCCCCCCGGCTCTGGCTGCAGCCCCCGCAAAAGGCAGCGGCTGAGGGTCCCCTTGGAGCGCCGCCAAGTCGCCACTGCTGCTGCCCTGAGCTCCTGCTGCAGCTCCAGAAACACGGGCCAGCGGGAACGTGCGGCTCCTCGGAGCGAGACAAGCAGGAAAAGCAGGCAGACAGACAGACAGACAGACAGACATCGCAGTGCTGCTGGCCCGGGCAGGAAAAGGCAGAGCAGGGCAGGCACGCACCCAGCCCCGGGCTGGGACACGGCTGGGGTGCTCCTGGGGCTGGGGGGACCCTGGGGGGCGCAGGGGCACAGGTGAGCGTGGAAAAGGTGGGAGGGTTTAGGTTGAGCAGTGATGNTGAGCAGTGGTGGGGTGGGATGGGAACACTGGGGGACTCTGGGATGATGGGAAAGGTTTGGAGAGGTTTGTGTCCTGGGCAATGATGGGGTGGGACAGAGCAGGGATGTTCCTGGGGCTTGGGGATGCAACAGGGCACAGGTGTGCACGGAAAAGCTTTGGAGGATTTTATGTTNGGGGAGCTCCTGCTGCAGCTCCAGAAACACGGGCCAGCGGGAACGTGCGGCTCCTCGGAGCGAGACAAGCAGGAAANGATTTTATGTTGAGCAGTGGTGGGGTGGGATGGGGACAATGGGGACACTGAGGGACACTGGGAGGGATGGAAAAGCTTTGGAGAGGTTTGTGTCCTGAGCAGAGGTGGGGTGGGACAGAGCAGGGGTGTCCCAGGAGCTTGGGGGAGATGAGGGCTCAGATCTGGGTGGAAAATGTTTGTCTCGCTGAGCAGGGACAGGGTGAGCAAGGACAGGGACACTCCAGGAGCTTGGGGACACTGGGGGACACGGGGGCACAGGGATGGAAAATGTTGGATGGTTTTAGGTTGAGCAGTGTTGGTGTCCCAGGAGCTTGGGGTTGCAACAGGGCACAGGTCTGGATGGAAAAATCGGGAGATTTTTGAGCTTTGCCTCCGAAAAAGGAGCTTGGCTGGGTGGGTTTGGTCCGAGCTGAGGGTGTGGAGGGGCAGCCCCGTGCTCCATCCCTGCTCCTGCACCATCCCAGTGTTTCCCTTTGTCTGAGAGAGGAGCAGACTGCAAAGAGGGCAGGGCTGGAGCTTCCCACCTCCCTGCACGCCTTCCTCCTCCTTTATTTCTCCACGGAATCAGGGATTTTCCACACTTTTCTTCCAAGTTCTTTCTTCAGGTTTCATCATTCCCAGGGACTCCACACCTCCCTCTCCCACAGCTGCTGAGGTTTTCCTCTCCACGGGTGCACATTTCCCCTGCCTTGCCTTCCCTCTGCACCCTGCCAGGATCCCTTTCCCTTCCCAGGGGCTCTCTTTATTCCAGGTGCCTCCCAAACCTTGTCAGATCCGCAGCTTTAATCCCACTTGGTTTGTAGGAACTCCTAAGGAACAGGAACTCAGGAGAGGGATTTCAGAAGGAGCCAGGCTGCAAAGTCCCCATCAATTCCAGCATTTTCTTGTCACCTGCAGGGATCTGAAAGTGGACTCAGTGATCTTTTCCAACCCAAATTCCAGGATTCCAGGATTGTTTCCAGCAAGCCCTACCAGCCACTGGTGGCAGCTCCTTCCCATCACGCCAGACTCTGGATGCTCACCCCGAGTCTGCCTCCCCTCAGCAACACCAGCTCTCCTCCAGGGGACCAGGAATATCTCCCCAGAGTTCCAGAGGGATGGCAACAGCTCCTGCTGTGCAAATCCCAACTTCCTGAGCTCCCAGCCCAGCACTGGAATTCAGGATGAGCTTTAGGACTTTTAAACACAGCTCAAGAGCTGCAAGGACTGCTGGAGAACCAGCCCAGCACTCGCTGCCTCTTGCAGCACCCCAGGCTTGTTCCTGCTGCGCCCAAACCTCCAGCTGCTGCCACATTCCCAAATTTCCCCCCCTCTGCCCCACTTAGACCCAGCTTGCCGTGCTCCCAAGCCTGGATTTCCCCCTCCTCGAGGGCTCAGAGCCGTGAGCAGCCTCTGCTGCAGATGTTGTGCACGGACACTCCCCGGTGCTGTCACAGCTGCACATCCCATTAATAGCAGCAATATTTGGGTTGAGCCGTTTTAATTGAAACCACGTCTGGGATTTTGTTTTTAGTTTTGGTTTGGTTTTTTTTTTTTTCACCTCCCCCCCTCCCTTAACTCGTAGGCAAACGTGTTCCTGTCGTCCTTCCCAGGACAGTTATTGCTCGGAGCCATCTGGTTTCCCAGTTCCAGCGGCGCAGACGGATTTCCACCGTGTAGTTCCTCGCCTGTTGACAGGGCAGAATTTTTTAATATGGGGTTACTATCATCCAGACTTCCTCCACCTCCTCATTTCGGTGATGGAAACCTCTAAACAGTCCCTCAGCTCCTCCATCTTCAAGCTGCTGGCCCCGGTTTATGAGCTCACAGACACGACACCTCCGTGTCTGATTTCCCTCTTCCCTCCCCTCCCAGGTGAAATCCAAGCCCCAAATGTGAACCGGACCTGATGGGGGTTTGCTTCTCTTTTTTTTTTTTTTTTGTTTTTTTTGGGTTTTTTTGGGGTTTTTTGTTTTTTTAGCCCTTTTGTTGAGGTCTGTTCCATAGAAACCAGAGCAGCAGTTTGGAGCACCAAGGGAAAATCCTCCCAGTTCCATAAGGGTGATTCTAAAAGAGGGAGAGGGGATTTTATATGGACAGATCGTGGCTGGATAAGGGGAAATTGATTGAAACTACCAGAGGGCAGGGAAAGATGGGATTTGGGGAGGGAATTCCTGGCTGGGAGGGCAGGCAGACCCTGGCACAGATTCCCAGAGGAGCTGTGGCTGCTCCTGCATCCCTGGGAGTGCCCAAGGCCAGGCTGGATGACACTTGGAGCACCCGGGATGGTGGAAGGTGTCCCTGCCCATGCCCTTTAAGATCCTTTCCAACCCAAACTATTTTGGGATTCTGGATCCTGGAGCTGCTTCCAGCATTTCCCTGCGACACCCTTGGGAAGGATGGAGCTGGGAGCCAGCGTGGTTTGGGTGGGGAGGGGACTCAAAGCTCACCTTGGTCCTGCCCCAGGGGCTCCTTCCACCACCCCAGGCTGCTCCAAGCCCCGTCCAGCCCAGCCTGGGACACTCCCGGGGATGCAGGGGCAGCCCCAGCTCCTCTGGGCACCCCATTCCCATCCCCTGAACCCCCCAAGGGGGGTTTAAGCCAAAGAGGGGTTTCAACCCATTACAGAGCTCTGCCTTCCCTGCAACAATCCCACCTGCTTGCCCGAGGTGTGAAACAGGCTCTTTATTTTCTTTTAGGCTTTATTACCCCCCCTCAAAAAAAAAAAAAAGGGCAAAACCCAGAAAAAAAAATAGTTATTAGGTAAGGTAAAAACAAACTTTAGCTTTCATTCTTGCTTTTATTGGTTACTGGAAAATAAGTTTTACAAACTATCTCTTGCAGAGGACTTGTTTGCAGCTAGTTTATATAGTAGCTTTTGTTCACATAAAATTTTAGAAAGCTCCTTTCCTCTTCTCCTTTTCCCCCCACCCCCTGCAATCCATAAGGGAGGAATTACAGTGTGAAATATATCCAGCGCTAGCAGGGCTGTGTTGTGAAGCTAAAATGAACACAGTAAATTCTGAGAAGGAATTTGTTTAACCTATAACCTTAAAGTAATAAGTGGAGTGCTAAATGTTTTGGCTCACACTGATATATTTTTATAACACTTGGCAAGGCAGCTCGGAGGCTGAGAGGAAAACTGGAGAGCTGCAGGAGCAGTCCCCTGCTTCTCCAGCTCCGGAGCCCGCCTGGGCACCCACCCCAAAAATCCCTGTGGGCACCACGGGAGCAGGGCTGTGCCCCCCGGGAGCCTGGCTGGATTTGGGGTCCACCCAGGGCATCTCAGCCTGCCGGCTCCAGTGAGGATTTTTAATTTAGGAAAAGGGTTTTGGGGCAGCTGGAGGGGGGATTGCCCTCCTCCCGTGCTCCCGGAGCTTCAAGGGCATGGGCATGGCTTTCCTTCTTCAACACCCAAAATCCCGGCCCTGCCCGGGCCAAACAGGGCTGAGCCAGCCCCAAAATCCCGGCCCTGCCCGGGCCAAACAGGGCTGAGCCAGCCCCAAAATCCCGGCCCTGCCCGGGCCAAACAGGGCTGAGCCAGCCCCAAAATCCCGGCCCTGCCCGGGCCCCGCCGGCTCCATCCCGCCCCGAGCCGGCCGCGGGTTCAGCCCGGAATGCCCCTGGGGAAACCCGGGCTGAGCCGCCCCGAGAGCACCGGGAAGGGCTGGGCAGGGCTGGGACGTGGAGCAGGAGGGATGGGATACGGGGCTGGGGTGTGGAGCAGGATCCATCTCATCCTAAACCATCCCATTAATCCCATCCCATCCCATTGGTCCCATCCTATCCCATCCCATTGATCCCATTCCATTGGTCCCATCATCCCATTATCCCATCCCNCCCATTGATCCCACCCCATCCCACTGGTCCTATCTCATCCCACCCCATCCTATCCTATTGATCCCATCCCATCTCATCCCATTGATCCCATTGATCCCACCCCATCCCATCCCATTGATCCCATCCCATCCCACCCCATTGATCCCATCCCATCCCATTGATCCCATTGATCCCATCCCATCCCATCCCATCCCATCCCATCCCATCGATCCCATCCCATCCCATCCCATTGATCCCACCCCATCCCACCAGTGTGGGAGCTCTGGGGGCAGGAGGGGCTGCAGCCCCCACTCCCCATCCCTGGGGGTCTCTGGGGTGGGAAACGAGGGCTGTCCATGTGGGAAACACCCCAGGACCGAGGGCAGGCTGGGTGCTGAGCAGGGATTTGGGATGGGGGGAATCTCCTCACCATGGGGGATTCTGGGGGAGCCTCCCAGCAGAGGGGTCTCACCTGTGGGCACTGGTGGAACACCAAGTGCAGCTCCCCCCGGCCAACCCCTTAATTTGGGACAGCTGCAGCTGGCAGAGCCTTTCCTGCAGAGGAGATCTGTGCAGTGACACCCCTGGCACTGAGCACCCGTCCCTCTCACCCAGCTGGGATGCTCCTGGAATTCAGGAAGCCTCAATATTCCGTGTTTAAAGATGGGGAAACTGAGTCACGGCACTTTTTAGTGGAAAGTGGGAAGCCTGGGGCAGGTTGGGACAACACCAGGAGTGTGACCCAACTCTGTCACCCTCCAAAGCTCCTGGGAGACCAGGGAGGACCCATCCTGGCACTCAGCGATCCCTGTGGGTCCCTTCCAGCTTAGAACATTCCAGAATCCTCTGAACTGGGGCATTTTCCCTCCCAGGAAATCAGGGAGCAGCGACAGCAGGAATGTGCCCCCTCCTCTCCTCCTCCTCATCTCCCCTCTTAAATTTTTTTCCATTTTTAATTTGGCATTATTAATCCCAGGGTGGGGTGGGGGGTATAAATAACCTCCCTCCCCTTTCCCTGCCTCCCCTCCCAGACCATTTCCCGTGGATTAATGTTTGCCTGCCCGTTTGCACAGTAGCCTGTGGATTTTCAGCCTCGTGGCAGGAACGATGTTGACTCGCCGAGAAATTACAGGGGCTTTGCACACAGTGTGTGCTGTGATCAGACTCAGCACCTCGGCCCGCAGTGAAAAGAGATATTATGTGCCTCTAATTTCCACGTGGGGTTAGGTGTCGGTCTTGCAAAGCCTTCGGGTGGGGGGAAGGAGGGGGATTTGGGGTTAAACGCGGGGAGAGGGGGCTGCAGGAACGGGCAGCTCTGGGGGCTGCTCTGTCTGCATCCCCACAGCTGATCCTGCCCCAGAACTCCACAGATCTCCTGCTCGTGTGGTTTCAGGGTGATCCCTGAGCCCCTCCACCTCGGGCCACCCCGGGAGCAGGGTCTTGGATCGAGGAGAAGGAGCCGGGAGGAGTGAGGTGACACAGCCCAGAGCCACAGCCCGAAAACGCAGCTGTGCCCCGCAGCCCTGCCCTGGAGCCTGCCTGGGGAGGTGTGAAGGGACAGCAGCACGCTCTGAATCTCCTCCTGAATCGGCTCCTTGTTCGCTGGAGGCTGGAGAGGGCCCAGGAGCAGCCGGCTCTCCCTGGAAAAACCACGGCAGGGAATGTCCACCCACGAGGAGACTCTGGGGTGGCACCAGCCCTGGCAGGGCCAGACAAGGGACAGGAATGGAAACCACCCCAACTCTCAGCGCTGGGAGGAGGGTTAGCTGCTGTCCTGCCAGGGATCCCGTGGAAAAAGGATGGGTTTGGCAGCTCCGGAGGGATGCAGGGGGAGAGCTGCTGCTCTGGCACTGAAATCCCTCCTGGCTCGGCAGCCAGACAAGCTGGAGGTGCTCACAGCCTGCACGGTGCCATCCCAACCTCTGAGAACCCCGGGAGATTTCCCTGGAAGAGGCCAGGCCAACCCCAGCAGCTGCAAGCAGTGATCCCAAATCCAAGGGGGAATCCTTGGGGCCAGTGTGTGCCCGCGCAGGGAGCAGAGCTGTGGGGTCCTGGGCAGGCTGGCAGGGACACCAGGAGCAGCCCTGGAGCAGTGTCCAGGCTGGCAGGAGCACATTTGTGACCCCCATTCCCATCCCTCCAACTCCCATCCCTCCAAATCCCATCCTTCCAGTCCTTGTATTTCTGAGCCCCATCCCTCCAAATCCCCGGCTCGGGCTGTGCCCGCCCCAGCTGCCCCGGGCTGTGGGCTCTGAGCCGCTGGAGCTGCAGCGGGCAGGGATAAAAACCCATCCAAACACGGCTGGATGGCATTCCTGCTCCCTTCCCATTCCCTCCCTGCTTCTATCCCACCCAATCCTGCTCCTTTTCCAATCCCTCCTTGCTGCTATCCCACCCGATCCCGCCCCTCCTGATCCCCGGGAGCATCCGTGTCCCCTGTGTCCTTCGGGAGGAGCCAGAGGCGCCCAGGAATCCCACCCAGGAATCCCACCCAGGAATCCTGCCCAGGAATCCCACCCAGGAATCCCGCCCAGGAATCCCACCCAGGAATCCTGCCCAGGAATCCCTCTCCGGGCTGCCCAATCCCTTGGGATGCATCCCTGGCTACCCCAGCGCCCTCCCCAGGGCCCGCGGGCAGGAGGGACCTTTTGGATGAGATGCAAAATCAGGACGAAGAGTTTTGGTTCCTACAGGCACAAAGTTCCTCACTTGTTACGGGAATCAGTGGGAAAAGTTACATCCCTCTCAGTAAAATCCCTCTCTGGGATTTCTGGGATTATCCATGCTGGAGCTGCTGTTGGGATGTCCCTCTCCCAGGAGAGCTCTGTCAGAATGAGGGACTGCAGGGCTGGGAGAAGCAGGAGGGATGAAAGGGAAGAGTGTCTTGATCAGCTAAAATTCAGGGAATTTCACCGGAAAAAATAATTAATTAATAGAAAAATTAAAAAGGAGGCAGCTAATTGCAACAGAGGGAGGAGCAGGAGCTCAATCCTTGTCCTTCAAACCCCACTCCCAGGAATCCCTCGTGGGCCATGGACACCCCCAGGAGAGCTGGAAAACAATTCCTGCCCGCCCTGGGGCTGCTCGGAGCAGGGAGCAAGGGATGCAAATCCCGGGCCCTCTGTTTTGCATCTCATCTGCATCTCATCTGCATCTCATCTGCATCATCCTCCTGCTCCGGGACGGGCTGGGGGCACAGGGGGATGGGGAGAGGGCTGGGAATAGGGAGTGGGAAAGGGGATAAGGATGGGAATGGGAATAGGGATGGGGAAAGGGAGTGGGAATTGGGACAAGGATGGGAATGGGGATGGGAATAGGGATGGGAATGAGAATGGGAATGGCAATGAGAATAGGAATGGGGAGAGGGATGGGGAAAAGTCTGGAGAAAGGGATGGAGATGGGGAAAGGGATGGGAATTAGCATGGGAAATAGGATGGGATAAGGGTAGGATAAGGATGGATATAAGGAAAGGGATAGGGACAGGGACAGGGATAGGGATAGGGACAGGGATAGGGACAGGGACAGGAATAGGGACAGGGACAGGGATAGGGAGAGGAATAGGGATAGGGACAGGGACACAGATGACACTGATGTCACTCAAGGCAGGTCCCACATCCAGAACTTTCCTTCCCTCTCCCTGGTGTAGGAGCTGTGCTGATCCAGCTCTGACCACCCTCAAAAAGTGCCTGAGGCTGCTGTGTCCTGATCCCTCCTCAGAGAAGAGAAACACAGAAATTCCCAGGAAAAAGAGCTTTGCTCCCAGAGTGATCAACCAGCTGGGGATAATTCCAAGGGGAATTATTAGGTTTTTCTCCTGGTTGTGGGCCTGGGCAGCTCCTGAGAGCCCGGTGGGTGTGAGGGGCTGGGATGTTCTCAGCCAGCTGGGAGAAGCAGTGGGGAACAGACACAGAGCCCCCAGCCCCCGAGGTAAAGGAATCACAAATCCTTCAGTCGGGATGAGCACATGGAATAAAAATAACATACTGTTATAAAAAATAATAATTGATATTATTAAAAATAAAGTAATGAAACCCTCTTCTAGCTGTGGCAGCGAGGCCAGAGTGTAGAAGAAAGTAAAAAATTCAGCAAATGAGGCTTGCCAGGTGCTGGGAATAACACGGGACCTGGCAGGGGCAGCTTCCAGGGTGATGAGGATCATCCACCCAGAATTTCCCTTGCAAATCAGAGGAGGCTGCCCCAGCCGGGCTCAGCCCAGGGAACACCCAGCCTGGGCCAAATCTTCTGCTTTTGGCAACAAAAAGCCAAAAACTGAGCTGGTAATTCCCTCTGGGATGCTCAGGGCTGAGCCAGGATCTCATTTTCTTCCTAAAGCAAACTCCACATGCTCCACGGGCTCAAGCCACAGGAGTGGGGGTAATTTTTGGCAATTAACAGTGGTCATAATTATTTTTCTCGTTATTAGCAGGCAGAGCACCTGTCCTGTGTTATAGAACAGCACTTCCCAAGGGCTGCAGCACGGGAAGTGTCAGCAGGATGGGTACCCTGATTCCCAGGGATCCCCCTGGATCCAGCAGATCCAGCGTGGTCTCCTGGAGCTGTTGGGGTCTCACCCAGTGGAAACTCCACCAGCCGCGTCCAGGGAGAGCCATTCCCAGCCCGGACAGGTCTGGAGGTGTGAGTTCCATGAGGGGGTGTGAGCCTGAGCGCTGGAATTGGGGCTGGGTTGGAATTCCAGGCGCGGGCGGAGCGCTGGGATTTGCATGAGAAAGGTTTGGTGGGAGGAAATCCCGGCGCAAATCCTCCTTTCATTCCCGAGCCTCGGGATTTGCAGCATCTTTCTGGGCACCAGGAATGGGATTTGGGATTTGCAGAGGGGTCACTGGAGCTGAGCCTGGCCCAGGAGCATCCAAAGCCTCCAGATTTATTCCAGCAACTCCTGCTGGGACCATCCCTGAAATTCAACCACGACCCCGTTATGAACTGACCCCCCCAATTTCCCCACTGGGGCAAATTCTGCTGGAGATTTTTGGGATGAGCAGAGCCAAACTTGGCAAGATCCTGCAGAGCAGATGGAAGCTTGGAGATGGGACCCAGGGCTGCCTCCTGTCCCTGTTCTTTGGGATCCAGGGGACAATGGGCTTTGCTGGGAATTCCCTGTCCCTCAGCATGATGCTCCCAAGAAAAATGGGAGGGCAGGCATGCCAGGGCTGCCCCGGCCCCCCTGGGAATGCCAACAAGAATGGGAATTGTTGGCCATGGGTGTGGTGGGGGCCAGCTCCCTGAGCCTGCCAGGCCTGGAATTCTGCCCTGAGCATCCACATGGCCTTAATAAGGATCCCACTCCCATTCCCACCCTTCCCCTCGGCCTCCCCAGGGCTGGGGGGGCTCCTCTGCTGCCACAGGCAGAGCTGCCCCCTGCCCTGGTGCCTCTGGGACACTGCCCATGGGAACATTTGCCCAGGGAATTTGGGATAATTCCTTCTGACCCATGGCACTGGGCTTGGATGGATCAGAGGTTGGATTTGAAGGTCTTGGAGGGGTTTTCCAGCTGAAATGATCCTGTGATTCCAAATTTTCCATCTTCAAGTGCAAATGGTTCTGGTCACACCAGCTGCAGTGTGGACACATCCCATGGGAAGATTTGCCCATGGAATTTGGGATAATTCCTTCTGGCCCGTGGCTCTCAGCACTGGGCTTGGATTGACAGGGTGGTGATGGATCAGAGGTTGGATTTGAAGGTCTTGGAGGGGTTTTCCAGCCCAAATGTTCCTGTGATTCCAGATTTTTCCAGCTCCAAACCCAAATGGTTCTGGTCACACCAGCTGCAGTGTGAACACATCCCATGGGAAGATTTGCCCAGGGAATTTGGGATAATTCCTTCTGACCCATGGCACTGGGCTTGGATGGATCAGAGGTTGGATTTGAAGGTCTTGGAGGGGTTTTCCAGCCCAAATGTTCCTGTGATTCCAGATTTTTCCAGCTCCAAACCCAAATGGTTCTGGTCACACCAGCTGCAGTGTGAACACATCCCATGGGAAGATTTGCCCAGGGAATTTGGGATAATTCCTTCTGACCCATGGCACTGGGCTTGGATGGATCAGAGGTTGGATTTGAAGGTCTTGGAGGGGTTTTCCAGCTGAAATGATCCTGTGATTCCAAATTTTCCATCTTCAAGTGCAAATGGTTCTGGTCACACCAGCTGCAGTGTGGACACATCCCATGGGAAGATTTGCCCATGGAATTTGGGATAATTCCTTCTGGCCCGTGGCTCTCAGCACTGGGCTTGGATTGACAGGGTGGTGATGGATCAGAGGTTGGATTTGAAGGTCTTGGAGGGGTTTTCCAGCTGAAATGATCCTGTGATTCCAAATTTTCCATCTTCAAGTGCAAATGGTTCTGGTCACACCAGCTGCAGTGTGAACACATCCCATGGGAAGATTTGCCCAGGGAATTTGGGATAATTCCTTCTGGCCCATGGCACTGGGGTTGGATTGACAGGGTGGTGATGGATCAGAGGTTGGATTTGAAGGTCTTGGAGGGGTTTTCCAGCTGAAATGATCCTGTGATTCCAAATTTTCCATCTTCAAGTGCAAATGGTTCTGGTCACACCAGCTGCAGTGTGAACACATCCCATGGGAAGATTTGCCCAGGGAATTTGGGATAATTCCTTCTGGCCCATGGCACTGGGGTTGGATTGACAGGGTGGTGATGGATCAGAGGTTGGGTTTGATGCCCTTGGAGGGATTTTCCAGCCCAGATGATCCTGTGATTCCACCAGGAGCTGTCAGGAAATCCGGGAAGCCCCCGAGGAGCTTTCCTGGGGCTCTGGGTGCTGGGGGTGGGATGGGGTGAGGGAACCCCCCCAGGTCAGGTTCTGACCGTCAGGCAGAAGGGCTGGAAGAGAACAGAGATTTTCCAGGGCATTTTTCCAGTGCCCCAATCACCCCCAAGGAGCAGAGCCCTCACTGCCAGCCCTTCAGGTGTGCATCCAGGGGGGTTGACTTTTGTCTGGCTCTGAGTGGGGCTGCTCCTGCTGGGGATTTCCCATCAGCTGCTGGGAAATAAAAAACCCAACCCTCCTGCACGGAGGGAGCTGATATTCCACGAATAAATTGAAGTGGTCAAGCCCTGTTTTGTGTGGCAAGCACAGCTCCCTGCCAGGGATCCAGCTCCTTGGGACTTTGGGGTTATAAATAACTTCACAGGCTCCCTCTCCAAATGAAAGCAACATTCAGTTATTCGATTTTTTCCCCCCTCTCTCTTTTTTTTTTTAATTTTATGCAAATGATCTTCTGTTCTGTGTTATTATGTAAACGAGCCAACTGAAATGGTAATGAGGGAACCAGAAGTATGCATATATTAACTGCTGCTGTGGAGCTTTACACCTCCAGAAATGGCACCAGACCCCACTGCCAGGGCAGGCACAGGTGTCCCCAGGGGGAAGATTTTTCCTCCAGGATTTGGTTCTTGCTGCAATCCCGCAGAGAACGGCCGAGCCCTGGCTGCAGACAGCAATCCAGCCCTGGAATTCCTGATTTCCAACGTGGGAAAAAGGGAGGAATTCCATCTGGGCAGCAGCAGGTCACATCCCACCTCTCCTAACCCAACAGATTGGAGGCAGCACTGTCAGATATCCCGTGATGGAGGCAGAGCCTTGGGAATTATTCCCTCCAAACTCTCCATTGCAGCAGGGAATCCACGGGGGAACACTCCAGGAGGGGGAGGAAGGATCATTCCCCAGCTCAGGTGTAGGATGAGGCACACCAAGGGCAGCCCATTCCCAAAAGCCAGGTGTTCTCCACTGAAATCCATGGCCAAACTCTGGTTTTAAGGGAATTGGAACATCTCTGCTTCCCAAAACTCAGCCCTGCCCAGCTTTGGCCATAGAAAAACACCCTGAGGAGAAGAAGCCCAAAAACTTCTCCATTTTTCACCTCCTTCAAGAGGCCACCAGCATTTCCCACCTTCCCAAAGCTCCCTGAGAGCTGGAGCTCAGCCCACGGAGCAGGGATGCCTCAAATCCCTGCGGATCCTGAGCAATTGGAGGCAATTCCAGGGTTTTTTCCCCAAAAAAGGTGAAGCAGGTGTTGGCGCTACGAGCTCACAGAGCTGGAGAAACCTCAGCCAAACTCCAGCTCTGTGGGGATATTTGGGAATATTGAGCTCCAAACAACTGGGGGCACACCCCCAGGGATCCCAGAGCTCCCAGTTTGTGGGATTGGGAGCAGGGTGGGATCCTGCTGCGGGCACTGGGAGCCTCCCCCGGCACGTGGCAGGGAAATACCTGCAGCTTCTGGGCGATAATTAAATAAGAACCAGCAAAGGATGGAGAATTTGCTGCAGGAAAAGCTCCCCCGGGTGCCTTGCCCTGATCCAAGAGCCTGTGGAAGCTTTCCCTGAGCCGGCTGGGTTTGGAACAAGCCCGTGGTGGTGATAAAAATAAATCCCTGTGATTAGGGAAAAGGGAAAATCCCGAGGATTCCGCTGGAGGCGTTTGGGGCTGGAAATCCCTGAGCTGGGTTTTGGGGCTGGGAGCTTGGGGCACCCCGGGAATGGCAATTCCCAGGAAATTCCAGCCCCGGTTCGGGATCCAGCGTGTCCCATTCCCAGATTCTCCCCCACATTCCCTAAGGAAGCTCCAGGTTCGTGCACCCTCCAAAATCCCAGCGGCACTGCCCCAGCTTGTCCTGGAGCAAACTGCCCCGGATTTTCAGGAATTTATCCCCAGAAAGACCCAAAACTCAGGATTTATCCAGGTGTGAGTGCTTTTCTCAAAGATTTAGGAATTTATCCCTGAGAAGTCTCAAAATTCAGGATTTATCCTGGTTTGGGTGCATTTTCCTAACTATTTNGAAATCCCTGAGCTGGGTTTTGGGGCTGGGAGCTTGGGGCACCCCGGGAATGGCAATTCCCAGGAAATTCCAGCCCCGGTTCGGGATCCAGCGTGTCCCATTCCCAGATTCTCCCCCACATTCCCTAAGGAAGCTCCAGGTTCGTGCACCCTCCAAAATCCCAGCGGCACTGCCCCAGCTTGTCCTGGAGCAAACTGCCCCGGATTTTCAGGAATTTATCCCCAGAAAGACCCAAAACTCAGGATTTATCCAGGTGTGAGTGCTTTTCCCCAAATATTTAGGAATTTATCCCTGGGAAGTTTCAAACCTCAGGATTTATCCAGGTTTGAGTGGATTTTCCCAAAAATTCAGGAATTTTTCCCTGGGAAGACCCAAATCTCAGCTGCTCCTTGGATTCTCCTGATTGGGAACAGAGGGATTTGCAGGAAAAGTTTTCCATCTGCTCATTCCAGGAGCACAAATGGCACTAGAAATAAATAGAAATAAATATCTATTTATTATAAT